>VZDJ01000056.1:12311044-12651892 GCA_008694505.1 Cyanoderma ruficeps | reverse complement strand
GGGGGGGAGTCCGATAACCGGGGAGGGGAGTCCGATAACCGGGGGGGAGTTCGATAACTGAGGGGAGTTCGATAACTGGGGGAAGTCCAGTAAACAGGGGGAATTCTGAAATTCTGATAACCGGGAGGAAGGGAACTCAGAGAGAACTCCAGCTCTGTATCCTACAGCAGCCCGTACCCTGCTGTATGCAGAGACCTGGGGCTCACGGTAATGAATTCACAACACTGAGGTGTCATTAAGTGTTTTATTTTGAAATATATATAAAATAAGCTGAAAGCTTTGATCCTGAGACCGTGTAGGTTTCAAGACATGAAATTTTAATCTTCCAAACCTTCTGCAGTAAGAAAATGTCTCTCCTGTTGGTTATCTCAAAAGGTTCCTCTATAAGAGGTTATCAGGAAGATGCCTTCCTGTATATTTACATGTGTCAAGCATTGGTGTAATATTCGTATGTACATATTTCTTCTAGCTTTACATGGTGCTAAAAGCTAATTTTTTTAAACTCTGTTGAAAGCTGTGTATTTGATTTATAAGTACAAAGCTGTAGTAGATAGCCATGAAAGGGATATTAAAACAAATAATTCTATTTTTACTGAGCATTTTTTAAAACAAAATTTGTTACAAGGTATTTTGCACCAAAGATTAATTCTAATTGTGGTTTGTGTTCTCATGAAAGTATATCAGGCAGAGGCACTAGTTCATTATGTCAAGTTCACTTTAAATTTGAAAATAAAACTTGATGCCTTTTACTGAAATCTTGATTTTCTCTATCATGTTCCTGAATAAAAATGGAAGAATTCACCAATATAAGCTATTATGCAGGAATGAATTGCTGTAGGAAGGTAATATTAGGGGAAAAAAAAGACAATAGCCCAGAGACAGGGGACTAAGGCAAAGAGCTGCATGTGTTCAGAGCAGGAACCATTAATTAACTGTGGAGATTATAAGCATCAGTTTGGAAATGCTGAATGTGGGGCCTTGGCTCCAGAGACAAAGGAGTATGTTGCTATCATCAATTTTGCTAATCTGGCAGTCCCATCTCAGTCTGATGTGGATTATATCCCAGCCAAGCTGGCTCCATTTCTTATCTGTATCTCTCTGACCCAGACTCTGAGCCACAGAAACCTGGTGGGGAAGGGAGAGCTGAGTGTCTGTGGAGGAAATGAGGCACCCTGTGTCCCAGGTGCAGGCAGTGGCTGTACCAGGTAGTCCTCAGCACCTTGGGCACCAAGCCCAGCGAGTGAGAGGCTGATTACCCAGAACCATTAGTATCTGCTGTCAGGCAGCATGGAAGCAGGGAGGTGTGGGTGCAGCAGATAAGGTGGTAGGGGCAGCTGGCTGTCCTGGCTGCCCAGGCTCCAGCATTTTACTCCAGTGCTGTGGTGGACTCCCACGCTGTATCATCGACTGACTGCGTGTGCGCACACACTCTCACGCTCTCTCACAATCTCACACACTCTAACACTCACACTTTCACAACACACTTGCCCTGTTGGTCTCTGCAGCACTAGGCACGTGAGCTTTCCTGGCACGCAGGCTGTTCAAGGTAGTGGTATGGATTTTCTGCAGTAGGAGTTAAACTGTGTGCATGAGGCTTCTGAATATAGCCAAACTGCAGAACAAGAAGTACTGACCCAGTTCAGGGAGGAGGATGCCACTGCTAGATGCAGAATCCCCTGAGCGTCTGGTGTCCCCTCTGTCAGTACAAGGAGGTGTTTCTAGTGTCCCAGTCCCTTTAGTTTTCTGTGCTCTCCGTGGTCATCACAAAACTGGGTAGTGTGCTTTCTATATATTTCGAAAATTGGGAGCATTTTGAAAAGGAGTCCCAGGTTCTGGCAGGGAATACTTCCTTGTACAGAACATGTCTGTTCAATACCCCTGTGTTACCCCTGACTGGGCTGAATGCTACTGAATCCTGCTCTCTTTTCACAGCTGGGATTTTGGTGCTGAAGAATGCATCTGTGATGTTACTTTTGGATGACAGTTATAAAATAAACACCTCTGTTTAATCTTCCTGTAACTTTCCCTTCAAGGTCTATTTAAAGAACCACACTGACCCTTCTCATAACCTTCCATGGCCCAACTGCAAATGTCTCCTCTATCTCTAGTGTCCCGATCACCTGATAACTTTGAAAATAGGCTAGAAACTTATTTTCCTTAACAAGGCAAGAAATTTTCCTTAACAAGGCGAATATTCTGGCTTAAGGCACCTCTCTTTTTCTACAAGACTATGTAATCATGCATGGCAGTAACCTGTACTTACCTAGTACAGGTTGGGAGGGATTTGGTATGGAGCCAATGCACAACTGACTTGTAAAAGCCAGGTACACACCATAACCATACATACCATGCTGTCCGGGGCCCCAGATTTGTCATAGCTGGAGTATGCAATGGGATGATGACCCTTTTAGCCACTGTGCCAGTACTTGCTACCCAGTGAAGCTAGGGCCTGAAGAGAGTGCTAGTGAGCAGCACAAGTCCTGGATAGTCCAGCACTGATACTGCGTCAAGACTCATCAGGGACATGCTCTGGCATGGGAGCTCTTCCTTATCCAGTAGCTTTGCTGATAGTTACTTAAAAACTATTTTCCGGTTTAGGTAAGGCCATGTACCATGGAGTGATCAATGCCGTGGCCGTTTCAGTGTAGTGCAAAAAGGAAAGCCTTCCTATTGCATGCAGGAGGCAATTACAAAATGAGTTGAAAATAATATTCTAAGAAGTCCAAAACTAAAATGCTGAGACAGGACTACTTCAGAAACAGACTTGTTTCCAGAGATTTTGAGCTCCTCATTGTGTGTGGGGTTTTGGGTTTACCTCCTCCTTGTATGAACATCCTGGCAGCTGCCCGAGTCCACGCGTTGGGAGCCGGCCTCCTCTGCACAGCACAGGCTGGCACTGTGTGTGTCCTGGCTGCTGGACTCCTGCAGCCCCTCGGAGCATTGCTGCAAAGCGAGGTTAGAGCCCTGCAATTCCCTGTTTTGCAAGACTGTACTGTGTCGCTCACCAGTGCTGTGAAGGGAGGAAGAACACTTTCAGAGTCCGAAAGCCACTCTTGTCATGGCATTTGAAGAACTGCAAGTGTACCTGTTTTACCACACATCTTTATTGTATATTTATGGCAGAGAGAGAGAAATGCCTTCTTGAATTATTTTCTAGTGATTGCAGCAGGGTCTTCTGTGCTGATTTCCGGGGCAGAGTTGACACTCCCGTGCCACAGTGTGCGCAGACAGCGGGAGCTGCGCGGGGCCCGCGTCCGGTGGGGCTCGGCGGGAGCGCTGGGACGGGGTCGCCCTTCGCGGGGGCCCTGGGGCGGGCGCAGCGCTCGCCGGAGCCGCGTAGGGCCGGGCCTTGCCGGCGGCGGGGCGGTGCCGGGGCGGTGCCGGGGCGGCGCCGGGTGTGCCTGTACCCTCCGCCAGCAGCGGCAGGCGGGAGCGCCGCGCCCTGCCCTGCCTCGCCTTGCTTTGCCCTACCCTACCCTGGCCTGTCCTGTCCTATCCTTTCCTGTGCGGCCCGGCCCGGCCCAGCGCCGGGCTCCTCGGAGCAGCGCTGGGCCAGGACACGGTGCCGGCCCTGGCGCCCGAGGATGCGCAGCCCCCGCTGAGCGCCGCCGGCTGCCGCCCCTCGCCCGCCGCGCCCCGCGCTGCCCGGCCCCGCATGGACCATGGTGCAGCGCTTCAGCCTGCGCAGGCAGCTCTCGAAGGTGGGTGCGAGCCGCGGGTCCCGGCAGAGCCGCGCCCGGGCGGGGAGCTCCTCCGCCTTTGTTCGCAGCCGGCACGGACACAAAGGCTCGGCCGGGGGGCGGCGGGGGTCCGCCCGGGGCCGCTGATACCGCAGCGGTTCCCGTTGTGGCGATCAGCGCAGCCTCAGCGCTGGGCCAGGGGTGCGCGGGAGGGGACAGCGGAACTAACGGGTGTGCCCGAGAGGTGTCTGTGGGAGCGCTCACACGGGTGCTTTGTCCTGGGCAGAAGGTCCTTAGCTGTGTGAGCCATCCCGGCGACATACCTGCGGGGACGAGGGAGCGTGCCCTGCCCTGTGCAGGCTCAATAGCCCTCACTGGCAACACGGGGCTTCAGAACAAAGGAGTTGCCGTATACAGGTTTTGCTGTTTAATAATTGAAAGTGTTCGAATTTGTTTCAGAAAGATGCCTTAAGAGAGAAAATAGTTAATCCATGTAGCCTTGCAATTTTCCACTGAATCAATCCGATGTATGTAGTTGGAAAAACACTTGGAAAAATCCATCCATGAATAAAAGTGAGTTTGTGTAGGACACTGCAGGTATGAACAGTTCTGGAGCTGCCAGCACAGCCCTGTTTGTACATCTTTTGTACCCCATTCCCAGTGAACAGGCTTGACTCTGGATATAGGGGTTACAGTATTGGACTCTTGAAAGGCAAGCTGAATTTTCACTTTACATTTAAGCTCTTCTTCTCTGTCCCTCCCACCCCATGTGTGTATTTGTAAAGGTTTTAAAATGCAGTAGTCAGAATTCTAAAATGCTGTCATCAGCATTTAAAATAGGTCAGAATTCACATCCTGCAAACTGTCTTGGGCAAAGCTACAGCTTTGCAATAATGTGGTATCTTTCTAATTCATTTGTAATTTTTTTTGTATCTCCTCATCTTAAAGAAAATAGTGTGGTCATTTCAGGGAAAAGTGAAATTTGCATCTTTGAAGGGTTTATCTTGTTATGTGTCAAGCTATGTCTGCAAGCAGTAGAAGTCTCCACAGACACTCCAGAGTTTAATCTTCCCCTCAAAAGAGACTTGATCTAGTTAGTAATGAACTTTGTATCTAAGGTTTATTTATGTAGGGCAGCCAAAATAGTTTAAAATGAACTCATTTGGATAACTCTGTTTTAATCCTTGTTTATCTCGGTGGGCAGGATGATTTGGAAGAATGTTTGCACTGATTTTTTACTATAGAAGAACTGTTTCCAGTTTGTTTTTCTGGCTCTCTCCATTTTTTGTGTTGTCTGACACAATTGTGTCTTGCACTGCATTAGTTCTGATTGTGTCAAACCTACTAAAAACAATTGTCTGGCCCTGACATATTCTTAACTTCTGTGTTTTAATTGTAAAAATCACACAACTCTTATAGTATGGTGAACTGAAGGAGAAAATGTAAGCTTGGTCTGTGTTTACCAAAATAAAAAGTGCAGTTTTGTGAACAATTGGAAGGGATGTGGGATGAGAACTGCATCTCCCTGTCGCCTCGCCACGCTTTAGATGGGACTGGGAAGTCCCTGTCTATTGGAGTCCTTGGCAGAAGAGACACAAATGGTGCTACAAAGCACCTTTCATCTGCTGGAAAGCATAGAAAATATGTATAATTTTGCTGATACCTTTATCAGCTGAAATGCAATGATTGCTGATTGTATAAAAATAAAACAGAACTTTATTAGTAGTTCTTGTGTGAAAACCTTGGTTCTTTTATGGATGCTGAGTTAGACTTCAGAATTGTCAAATTCTTTTGTAGGACCTGGAGCACCTGCTCCCAGGGTGTGTCCACTTCTTGTGTGGAATTGGACATTATTATGTGGTGCCTGTGTTTTGCAGCTGCAAGGTCAAAACTGCAGTTTCTAACCACGTTTAATGGTGGAGGCTTCAAGCAGAATGGGACTGTGCTGATTTGAGAGCTACAATCTGAAAAACATAAGCCATCAGTGCTTATAAAACTTGAGCAAAGAAAAAGTAGGACTTCATGCAGGAAGGAGAAATACGGCCTCATGATCCAGGCTTTAGTCTCCAAGAGCTGATTTTCCATGGGACTACTTGTACTGCATGGCTTCCATCAAATCATTTCAGCTTTCCCAGTCTCCATCTTCCTTCTATGAATGAAGTTAATGCCTTTTTCTTATTTACATAATGGCTATCCACTTTTAAAATAGTATTCTGGAGAGGGCTGTATAATCACTTAACTGTATCTTAATTCATGAAATGTTTGCATTTGATAACCAGTTTGTGTCAGGAATTTCAGAAACTTTTGCACAGACCTATCTTCAAGTATGACTTCTTATTTCACATATACCAAATCACTGTTTATTATTTGTGGGTTACTGCTTAAGTTCTGTGTTAGTTTGCCAGCTCAAATGTCTGCAACTCTTAAGAATTTGAGTCATCATTTATTGCACCTTTACTGTTAAGAGTTAAAGGCAAAGTACTTGATGGGTTTTTTGAGTGGTTTGACAAATGTCTTCCCTGGCCAAATTTGGTTTGTTTGCTTTATCATCCTCTGGTTCTGTGGGTGGTCTCCATGCCTATTTTTTTTGTGTGTGTGTGTTTTCTCTTCCTCCTTAAGTATCCAAAGTGTTTTCAGAGTATTTTGTGCTGTTTGGAAGTCCTTGGAGGCCCTGCAGTTACTGTTGCCCAAGATTTCAAGAAGTGCTGTTGCTGGTGTGTTGCATTTGGAGAAATCCCTCACTGTTGGGGTGATAGTACAAAACTGTATCCAGCTGTTTTACACCTTGAATTTCTTCAGATGTTTTAGCTGGGGTTATGAAAGGAGAATAATGGAGACACATTGAACTGTATTTGAGGACATTTTTGTAAGTTATCATGTATCCCCATTTTCAAAAGGTACTCCTTTCCTGGGGAAGATTGCAGTGAACCAAGCAGTTAAGTTCAATTTAAAGAAAGAAAAAAACAAAAAAAAATTTTTTTTGTGAACTGTAATTGATATTATATCATTTAACCAGCACATTAAAATGTTAATAATTTCAGGCCAAACTCTTGTTCTCAAGTACAATCTGGATTTATCAGCATCTGAACTATCACTGTGTTGCCACTGGTATGCGTGGAGCTTATTTATGGGAGAGGAACTTCAGTGTGTTATGTCGAAATAGCCTGGGAGTAGCTGGGCTAAAAGAAGCTCGCCTGTGTGAAGGTGACCAGGGTGACTGTGTTTGACAGCATGGGCTGCATTTCTCTTTGTCACTGACACAGGGAAAAAAACTTCTTTCTGCAGTGTGGCCCCAGCTTCCTCAGGTCTCTTACCTCTTGAGTTTCGTGTGGTCTCTGGCAATTACTGTGGGATAGAATGTATCTGTTTGCTACCAAATAATAGCTCTGACAGAGTTCTCAGTAAAACTGTCCTTAGAGCTGATGCCTGGCGTAACTTGGCTACACTTAATAGTGGGGAAGAGTTAGAAGTAAGAGGAAGATTTGGAAATTTGATGCAATTCAACCTGATTCTCATGTTTAACAGAGCAGCAGGCGCACAGTTTCCCTGTGGCTCTTCATTTTTGCCCTGCTCAGGGAACTGGAGTGATAATGATGTACCCACGGCTGAACAAGGCCAGTGGCGTAGTTGGAGCTAATGGGACCTTCTGAGCTACAAGGACATATTTGTTACCACATTGGTAGCTCAGTGGATTACCTTTAAATTAGACTTTTTCTCTTAATATATGTGATGCAAGTTACTGCTGGGGGCATCTGATAGAAGGCTGCTCACTTTCACTGCAGTCTTTGTGGTGTGCTGCAATTCTGTCCCAGGCACACCTCACCATAACTCAGGTGTGTGCCCTCCCTTGGGCCATGCAGGGGATTAACTTCTGACAGTAAGTGCCAGGAAATTTTATTCAGAAATTTTCTGTTGCTTCCAAGGAAAAGGTGGCATTAGGTTTGCTCGTGTTGGCCGTTTGAGTGCCCTGTTATAGACAAGCCAACTGGAGTGTCGCAGTGTATTGCTCCTCACGTTACTTGGGTTTGAATCTGTTCCTGCAGATATTTTGCACGATGTACAGGGCAAAAGGCTTGTGTACACGAAGTTGAGAGGTGCAAACAGGCCTCTAAGCATTGCTGGTGTGGAATGAGTGACTAGAAATGCTGCGAACTTTTCTAGGCATAGTCAATTCTCAAAAAGCTTCCACTGCATCATCTTGCTCAGAGGTAGGTAGGAAGATGTTACAGAGATATTACATTCATCTTACGAAAGGAAAATGGGCTTCTGGTGCTCTGATTGAACAAGCTGGAATATCAGGTTTCCTGAGGAGTTTGTTCTGTATCAGTGTAACAGCTCCATGAATGCCATGACAGTGAGGAAGTAAAATAGACTTGAAGCATCTTTCACATTGGTAATTAATAGGGTCTGTAAAACTACACCTGCAGAAGTGTTAGAGGTAGGATTTGGAAACTTCTCTTTGTGGAGAAAGCATTACTAATAATCTAGACAATCAGCCCTATCCACACCAGCTGGGGGTCTGGCAAATTTACTTAATTTCTACATAGTCTTTGAGAGTTTTCTGATGTAAAATACCGTGAGAGTGCCTTCATTCATTGTGTGGGAAGAACTGTGGATAACTGTGGGGGACAGTAGGTCAGCTTTAGCATTTCGCTGACGGCTTGTGCCAGTGCGTTTATCGTACCTCTGTATTGATGGAGGCAGAAGAACTGTGAAGATTCAAAGAGGATCCTTTTACAAGAGCCTAGACTTAATTATTTTGTTAGATATTTGAAAGTCAGGACTGTGCTAGGTTTCCTGTTATCCTAATATTGATAAAATTTGGGAAATATGGAACTTGTTACTACTGCTCAGAAATGCAGAGAGTAGACCTTGCTGCAGGTGTCACTGGAGTGCTGCTGGAATTCAGTCAGCCAAATGTTTATTGTTCAACCGTTGGTAAATACTGAAATTGTATCCTTTCAGAATCCGGGTCAAATGTCTATCTCTATTGGTGGAAACAGGGTAATGGAAGGGATAAAGTTTAATGCTTTTGTGCTTTTAACTAAGGAAGTGCCTGCACTAGGTACTGTGCAGTCTGTGTGTGCTGCTTTGCTGTTGTTGCCCGATGTCTGTGTGGGTTTTTGGGGTGCCCATTACCTGGCTGTGCTACAGAAGTGCTCACAGGGCCATGGTCAGATTCATGCTGACAGTTGCATGGGGTTGGGTTACCAGGGACTGCATGCCTCAGCAGAGGCCAAGGAACTTGGCCTTCCCTGCCACTACCAGGCTCATTCCCGTGGGCCCTGACTGCTTGGATTTGGGAAGATGATGTGTCTCTCCTGCTGGTGGGGCTGCTTAGCGAGCCTGGGGGAAGCTGGGGAGGAGAGAGACCCGAGTGCCAGCTCAGCTGCTTTTCTGCTGCTCTGTGCAGAACCTGAGAAGCTCTGACTGATGTGGCATGGAATGAGCACTTGGTGGAGTCGGTGCAGCTTTGCAGTGCCGGGGCTTTACAGTGTTAGCAAACACACACGTACTGCCGTGCACTCAGCCTGACTGCTCAGGCTGTTCTGTAGTTTCTACATGCCGTGCCTGAATTCTTGTCACAGTTCATCTCATGGAAAAATTTTAGTACACTTGGACATGGCTCAGTGATTGTCCTCCTCTTACCTGCTCATGTCCTGCCCCAGCATGGCCAGGTTTCCATTTACAGTGTTTGTTACACGATATTTTTGTTAATTCATTCATCTGGAATATGACCTTGTATTTTTTTAAACTTACAGAATTAATAGTTTTATCAAGGTAAAGGGAAATTTGACATTATTCAACTTCCAAATTTAGAGGGAAAAAGTGTTTAAGGTTCTTAAAATTTGTTGAAGGGCAGCCTTCCAGTGCCTAAAGGGGCTCCAAGAGAGCTGGAGAGGGACTTTGGGTAAGGGCATGAAGTGACAGGGCAAGGGGGAATGATTACAGAGTGACAGAGGATTAGGTGGGAGATGGGGAAGAAACTCTTGACGGTGAGGGTGGTGAGGACCTGGCACATGTTGCCCAGAGAAACTGCCCTTGGCAGGGAGCTAGGACTAGATGGTCTTTAAGATCCAATTCAACCCAAACCATTCTGTGGTTCTGCGGAATGCTAAGAAGAGTTGAAAAGAAAAACCTGATTCTGTGAAATACAAGCAGTTTGGGCAATAATACAGCGTTTGTATTATCATGAAGACTTCATTTTACATGCAGCTGCTCAAAAACCGTACATATACTTTTATAAACCTCACTGTGCATCAGCTGCCCTCTGTCCCTCTGTCTAATTCTGTCTTTCTGGTCACCAAGGATCCCCAGTTTCGAGTTCTTTCTGCTTTCTCCTGAGTAAACCTGATTTCTAGATTAAATGACTTTTCTGTTGCACGAGGTAATTACCTGAGAGGTTAAATCCTCTGTATGTAGAGAATGGTGTTGATGACTTGGCAGCATTTCAGCTAGAGGCTTTCTGCTCAGTGCTGTCAACCTTACTGTTGTTCATTTCTTTGCTGAAAAATTATCAAACAATATTTCTATCCCATTTTTAGAAAGGGCAGTAAATTGCTTTAGCTACTTTGTTATGCCATGGAGAAGGAACACTTAATTATTCAAGTGGCTCAGTGGATATTTTGACTGATACTCCATCTGCCAGTGCAGAAATTGGTTCTATTTTTAACAACTTGAGACACTTTTCAGCAATTATTCGGCTGAGTTGCTTATGAGGAGATATTTTCATGCACTGCTCTGGACTGTCTTCTGGGTGAGGTTTATGTGTTGTCCTCTGTGGGTACTTTCTGTTGTTTTACACAAGCTGTTTTCAGCTAACCAATAACAGTTGTCATTAAAAATGTGTGGGAATACTCCAGTCAGGAAGCAGAAAACAGCTAGGTACTTTTGGAAAAGTTCTTTTGCCCACTTTGAGGCCAGGTTTTGGGATGGGGAGCACCGTGGGTCAGTCAGGACAGAGAAGACAGGACAGTGAGTGCTGCCTGTCAGTACATCCCTGCTGCTGTGTTTGTGTATGATTCCCTCTGTGAGAACAATGCCGAGGATTGTACAGCTGGAAAAGAGAGATGGTGCTTTTGGTAGGATTTGCTATGTAACTCCACCTGTTTGCTGTGCTTACACCAGACATGAAGTACAAGCCACGTCTTAAAGTGTTTTCCCTGGATCTTTGCTTGGTATCTGTTCAGCACCTTGTGCTTTGTGGCTCTGCACGTGGTTTCCTCCTGCTCCCCGGGAGAGCCTCGTGTCTGTCTTGCTGGAGGGATGGAGCCAATGCAGTGTGTTTTTCAGCTGTTTCCAGTCTGACAGCTCCTATTTTTCTCTGGTTCTTGACTGGTTCAGGGCACCTGCTGCCAGGGCACTGGTCACGAGCCAGGTGACTGTGTTCGTCTATCTCACATGGGACTACTCAATGCACAAGGTGTCTGTGGCACCTTCAGCAGGGCACGGGTTGGATTTGTCTGCAGTTGGCTCCTTAACCTGTAACAGGACCCTCAACAATCTCCTCTGGCAGGTTTCAGAGGAGAAGATCTTGAGGTTGCACCTTGGCCCAAAGCTCTAGAAGAGGTGTGAAGTGTGTCCTTCAACTCAGCAGTATTCCCCTTGAAATAAAATGTGAGGTGTTTTCCTCTTCAAGAGTATGTTGAGGTTTTGCTTGTTTTTTTAAATAAACTTTCAAGACGGTTGCCAGCAATACTGTTTTGCTTTTTGGTTTTATTATGCTTCAGAAAACTAGACTCTCACTTGAGATGTGTTCCTGACAGGGTCAGGGATGAAGTATTTTTAGTAGCCTCAGTGGCTCTGCTTGCAGCAGATTCATGCCTCGCTTGTTCAGGGTTGCAGTTGCTTTTTCAAACACGCATTTGGGGCTCCTGCCAAGACACCCAGGGCACTACAGCGTCATGTTACAGGGTCCTGCTTTGTGCAGGCAGAGCTCAGCCCGGCAGGGCTGGGTCTGGGCTCTGCCAGCATAGTGCTGTGTGTAGTACAGCGTGTTTGGCCAGCGGAGGGGTGCTGGGGTTCACGCTGCATGCTGCCCTCGCTGCACGCTCAGCATGGAGAACTTGCTGCCTGCCTCTGGAACCGTATGTCCTGGGGCTTTCTCCTTTCTTGGATGTCAGCTGTATTGGGGTTGTGGGTGTGCCTCATTTGCTGGACAGAGCCGTGGGTCACTGGTGAACACCCAGGCTCTGCGTGTCGGTGCTGTTGCTGATGCTGCTGGAGTTTGCTTCTAAAAAATCAGTCAGCAAGCTGCACTGTGTTGTCACACTGAGGGAATGAAATCAAGTGTCTCCTGTCCATCCTTTCATCACAGTAATTTAGGTTTCTTCTGCTGCTGTTGCTCCACAGCAAGTAATGTTTGTGGCCCAGTTTGTGCTCAACATTAAAATAAGGAAACTCACTTGCATGGCTGAGGTGCTGGTTTTGTTTTAAATGCTTGATCTGTTCTGGATGTGGCAGTAAAAAATGCGTAGTGGGAGACACATGACCATGAATGCAAAGAATCTGTGCTTTGAATCGTTTAGTGATTGGAAAAGGATTATGATACCAAAAGTGCAAGTCTTTCAGGAGTAGGGTTAATGCTTCTCCAGTTAGGGTGATTTCTTCCAGGGAGCTTTAAGGTCTGGCTTCCTCATGTGAGTCCTCTGCAAAGCCTTCTGGAATTTGTCCCAAAGAGCACAGAATGTGGAGAATTTGTCAGAAAGTGCTGTGAATGGATTGAGTGAACAACAGGGAATACCAACAGCAGAAGAAATATGGCTGAGATGAGTTTTAGTAGTGTTTAAGACCTCTTAGCATTTAAAGGCTGCATTTTATCAGGACAGTAAGACATTTCTAGGAAACTCCGTGTTCTTCAGGAGAGAAACATGCTGGTCTTTAGAAGTCTACCTGCATATTTCAATGGAAATATTTTGGTCCACTAAAATCGGGTGTTTCATGAAGAAAACAGTGGTGGACCCTCCAGGAGCTCCCTCTCCTTGGTGCAGAGGAAATCCAGCCCCTGCTGGGATTGGTGCTGTCGTCAGCGCTGGTTTGAGCTCTCTGTTTTCCCCTGCTGTCGCCTGTGCATGTGGCTCTGTTGGGTGCAGGCTGTGCCTCCCGTGGGGGTCTGGCAGTGGTGGGATGGGCCCTGTCCCGGGCTGCAGCAGGGTATGGGCTGTGAGTGTCTGCAGAGCCAGGGCAGTGCTGTGCATCGGGGCTGCTCCGTGGGGACGGAATGGGTAAAATAACACTCTGTGTTCGGCCTGAGCACACTCCTTCCCAGAGGACAGAGCTGCATTGTTGGGACAAAGAAATGTGAAAATACTGAAAGCGTTCAAACTATTTTCTTTTTATTTGGGAGCCTTTTGTGCTCTTTTGGTAGCTCTGCAAAGCAGCCAGCCCAGTGTGTAGAGCCACTGGAAGAATTCAAAGGTGAGCTCGGAGTAGAAGGAAAACCATAAGCTTTTTGAACTTCTTTGCTGCATACAAGGGAGGGTTCTTATATTTTTATAGGGGGCATTATCAGTGTCAGGCTAAGATGCCTGGATATGTGTTGACAGATCTATGTAAAAGGAAAAAACATTTTTAGTCAATCTGGTTTCAGGTGGTTTATGATACATACTCTATTTCAATGACCAACACTTTGGTTTTAAAAATCCAGCTTTCTTGTGTTGTCGTCTTAGCTGCAAGTATCTGGATCTTCAATACCTCTCCAACAAAGCCATAAAGGATCAGATTTTCTGCTCTTCATATTCCAGCAGTTGAAGGAAATACAGGTTAAAGGGAAAAGGTTTCACATTTATGCTGAGAGGGGAGCTGTCAAATTCAGTGTATCCAAGCCACATTAGTGAGCATAAGGCCTCAGGTATATTATTGAATTAACAAACACGCCTGTGTCAGCTAAGCTACAGTAACACTTTGTGTCTTGTACTTGCTGCACACTTTGGGCTCATTGCAAGGTAGAAGCAAAACCTTAAGTCTTAGATCCTGCCTCGCACATGTGGTGCCTAAGACAACTCACATTTGCAGGTATGGTGACTGATGCACAGCCAACTCTGTGGGTTTGTGTTGACACTTTAATGAAGTTTAGTCACTGAGTGGCAAAACTCAGCCACCCAGACAGCTGCTGAAGAGTGAGAAGATGTTTTTTGTGGGTTTGAACTTCAGTTAGTTTTTTGTGATTTTTTTTCTAATATTTTAATAAGATGAAAATGTAGGAAAGTAAATTTGGTAGCTAAAAAAACTTTACGTGATAACCAGAAGTAATCAATTTGATTTACAGATGTGCAGCAAAACTGAAAGTTAAATTCTGTTTGAAGAAAATTAAAGCAATTTCAACCACAGCTGTGTACCTTCCCAAGTTGTCATTGGAGAAAACAGAGCATTAAGAGTAAAAGAAATGTGTTTTTGGAGAGTGTGTCTATTGTGTATCAGTTAGACTTACATATCAAACACCATGGTGATGTTCATGCCAGCAATATGGAGAAATGACAAACCAAGTCTTCTTGGAAATGTTCCATTTCATCACTCTGCAGTTTTTAGGTTGCTTTATTGATAAACTTAATCTTTTATGCCAGACCGATGTGTACGCAATTATCTTGGACTTGTCAGTTTTTCCTGTACCCAGAGAAATGGAAAGGAAAGGAGACAGGACCAGAATTTAGTGCAGTTTTGCATGTCCTTTGGATGTAATTCTTTAAAGTTCCGTTCTGTGTTTGGAAGTGGAGTTTGATCAGTACTAACAGATTAAAGTGAGGCTTTGGATCATCACGTGGGTACCTGGAATAGACAAACTGTTAAGTCTCTCCTAGAGCAAGACTAGGTTATAAATATTGAGACATCTGTTTCTAACTAGATATCATTTAACCATGTATGCAAATCTGGTCTAGTAGCAATCTGGCAGGCAGCAGCTGAATTTCTCTCATTATTACTGTGGGTGAGTTGACTTGACACAGCAGAGATCACAAGAATGCCCTTGGAAAACGTCCTTGGTGTTGATACCTCCTGAAGGGTGACCTGCCCATCCATGCAGCCATTCCCTCTCTAACATGGTCCCTGAGGACATCTGCTGTGTGATCGCTGCTCTGGCTGTGAGCTGCCCTTGTTGGTATCCCAGTCCTTGGCTGCATCATCTCAGCCTGCCGTGGTCTTTCCTTCAGACTCACAGTGGTGGTTTTGTGCTGAACTGGTTATAAAAAGTCCCATCAGTATGGCCGCACTTCCCATCAGTGCTGTGAGATGTGGGATTTATGAATTAACCTCTCTCTCTCTCTCTCTCACTTCCACACCTCCCCCATCCCTCTTAAGTGCTAATGGAAACATTTTGAATACTTCTGGAAATAGGTTCAGAGAAAGGGAAGGCTGGTTTTCTTCTGGTGATTAAAACTAGGGCAAGGATCTGTGTCTGGTAAAAAGAAAGCAAGTCCTGTGCAGAGCATCCTCTGAGGGAAATCTGCAAAAGACAAATATAGTCAAAACTGGCTTTATTCCAATGGGTGAGTAGAGAGGAGGGAAACTCCAGCTCTGTGCAGTGACTTTGAAGTCTAGATTCTTAAATTAGAAGATAAATGTTAAATAATGTATTAGCTTAAAGTGCTTCTGGCCCAAATGGTTCCTCATACGATTAGGTTATTGCAGCATTTATAATCACACACAGGTTCATAATTTCTATATGCCAGCAGAACATTCAGGTGGCTTCACCCCTTGTTCTGGGCAGTAAGTGTGGGATCAGTCTGGTGGGTTTCAGTTTGGGGATTAGTATGGATCAAGACCTCGGATATGTGACTAGGGTCTTGCAACTGTGCAGGAACTTACTAATCACCACAGAATTAAGCAGGAAGCCTTGTGCAAGAGGCCTCGTATCATTGAGGTTATTGATCCAGGAGTGCTACTGGGATATTAAGTCTTCACTGTCTCTACTATGTTCTAGTCAATAAAGGCAGCTTGAAACTTGAATTTTCTGCTAGTTTCTCACTCTCTCACTTAATGTCTTGCATTACTTAATATTTGGCAGAATTCAGATTTTTCCTTGTAAATGGATTTTGCCCCTACCATATTTTTGCCCAAAACCTTTTGGTTTTAAGGGGTCCTGGAAAGAGTTCTCGTCATGTTACAGGAGTCATATGAGCATCTAATTTCCATAAGTTTTTAAGCTCCATCAAAGCTCTTTTGTGTCCACCCCTGCAATTAGTCTTCTTTCCAGTTTTACTGAGTAACTTCAGGAAATCAATATTCTAGAATGTAAACAAGCTACAATCTGCCCCTGGCTGCATCTGCGTACCGAGAACACTTGTAGCAGGGAAGGGTGATTTGTGCCCCATCCCTTCCCTGCCCTTTTCAGTGCTGGCTCAAGTTAGGAGACTTTGTTCTTGGCTGAGGCACGTGGAATGTCTGTACTCCCCGCGTATCTGAGGCTTGGTGTCATCACTTGGCTCCAACTGCAATGACCACTGTCTCCTGCTGTGTCAGGCTGTCACAGAAGGGAGGTGAGGGTGGCAGTGCTGCTGGAGTTCCTGCAGCAGTGAGACCTGCTCAGTCTTGCTCCTGGACTGCAGTGTGCCAGAGCTGTTTGAGTTTTGTTTGCATGGAAGAGTGTCTGTGGATGCTCTTTTTATGATGTTTTTATTTCTTTGTGGGTATAGAAGTCTCCTTTTAACAACATGGGACACCAGTGCTCTATTGTCACATGAACTCACTGAGGAAAGCATGAGTGATTCCTTTTGAGTGAGTGAGACAGAGTCCTCTTAATGGTGGTGAAATTCAGCCTGGTAGGTTGGGTTTGGTTTTATTTCTCTGTAGCAGTAAAACTTGTGAAGGCTCTCTGATTACATTAAGTAGCCTAATTAGCATATTTTCATGGATTTTCATAGATTTGTTTATTGCTTTATATGGTGAAATGGTCTGTCTGAATATTGGTAAAATTCATGTGAATCAGACTGTGTTGGACCCAACATGAACTGCTTCCTAAATAAGTCTAATGGCATTCTTTCTGCACAAGCAATTTCACCATCCTTCACTCTCACCTCTAGTAAGTCAGATCTGCTGTTGTTAACAGAAAAAATATCTTGGGTGTCTGGAGGTTTCTCAGTATAAATACTGCTTTCTGAGAGGGAAATCTGCCATATGAATTTGAAACAGCTCCTTGAAAAAGAGACAGACTTTTTTTTTTTCCCACTAAATTTCTTGCTGTTGTGTTAGACTGTGGTTCCAAATCCAGTGTGTGCTCTGAACTTGTACAATGATTCCGTTTCTGCATTTAGCCTGGACAGTGGTTTTTCAGTAGAGATTTCTCACTAGACTCTTGAAACAGGGTGGATGCCTCTTGGCCTGGTTCTTGCTCCCTGTTGCTCTGGGGCACAGCAGATGAAGGCAGGTGCTCTCTGCAGTGTTGTGCAGTGCAGTCAGTGCATTTGTGGTGAGACTGCTGCATGGCCTGGACGAGTGGGTGATGACAGATGGGGCAGATGTGGGCTGGGATCCTCGTTTGGTACAGGTCAGTGACTGATACCAGTGTTTCTGTTTAAGAGCCTTTTTTACAGCTTGAATATGTTTGTTAGTGCGGCCACAGTCAGAGAATATCAGTATCTAATACATAAGTTGATATATTTTTAGAGACCTTTTTTACTATTTAACCCTAAAAATAGCCACAGAGAAATAGTAATGCAAATGTCAGTTGAATTAGATTTCCTGTAGTTTCTGGGGTTTGCAGTCATTTTCATGGCAGTATGTTGCAGCCTGGAATCCATGATACTATGATCGGTTGTGGTAGTTTGGTTTTTGTTGGTGTTCTTTGCACATCTTGGCCTTGGTTACCACAGTGCTGCTCCTGGGCTCTTCCCTAGACGAAGAGCCGCTGACAAGAGCAGCTCTGAGGCAGCCGGTGGTGTGCAGAGCACGACAGAGCAGGTCTGGAGGGCATTGCTGTCAGAGGTGCTGGTCCCTGCTCCCTCCGTTCCCCACTGCAGGGTACAGGGACACCTGTCGGCAGTGGGGGCATGGGGACTGCAGGTGACCCAGTCACAGAATTGCTGTAATTAGAGCTTATAGTTTATAGGTGGATTTATGTCCAGCTGTGCATCTTTGAATCTCCAGTGTCAATTTTGCTTGGCCTTTGCTCCCAGGTCTGTTACGTTGTGTTGCTGAGGAACAACGGTGTCACTTATACTGTATTGATCGGCTCCTTATTCGGTTGTCTGTTGTCCTGAACTATTTTTCTTGCTCAAAGGTATAGTTGTAAAAATAGCGTCAGGCATTGCACAGCGCCTGGGAAGCCCTGTAGCTTTAAATCCCGCGTCGCGGTGCTGCTGGGAGCGGAGCAGGCAGCGCTGTCCAGCGCGGAGCGGGAGCGGAGCTCGGCCCGGCCCTCAGCCATGCTGGCCCGGCAGCAGCGCTCGGGCGGCACGGCCAGCGCTCCGTGCGGCCCATGGCCGCGGCACTGCCCGGGCTCTGCCCAGCGCCGGGGCTGCCCATGGCTGCACCGTGATGTTTATGTGGTGCTGCTGTACCTGCGTGTGCTGTGAAGGGGACTTCTGCGAGCCCACAAAGGTGAGGAGGTTGTGGGGGAACAGTTGTAGCTGTCGTGTTTGGCTGTTTTATTTAAATCTCCAATAGAACCTGACCTCATTTTGTGCATCAGCCTTGGAAGCGCTGCATTTTTCCTCTGGGCGCTGCTGTTGAATTTCTGTGGTTATTTTTTTTGATATAGCTTTTCTTTGCTTTTGAAGCTGGGAAGTGCAAAAAGGCTCCTGTCTGAGTGAGTGTTGAAATCCATAAACAAGATCAAATATGTTGCTGCTTTTTGGGATTTTCTGGTTTTGTTGTTTTGGAGTTTGGTTTGTATGATACAGGGAGTGACGAAAGAGGTGGGGATGCAGATGCTGCAGATGCATCCCAGTGTCAGAGAGGACTATTTGCGCTGGTAGCTTTTTTAAGGTGACCTCTTGTTTTGCTGTTTTTAGCTGTGCAAAATGTATTTCCAGGAAGTAGTAAACAAACTGCAGAACCATATTCTTCTCCAGGTAAAAAAAGAGTAAGTGTGCTGCCTCCCACAGACCCAGTGACCTTCAGAAATGATTGAGTATTTTTCTTTGGTTTCATTGAGCTGTGTAGCTCAGCATTACCCTTTTTCACTCTGAGTTAACAGTAAACTGTATCTTCCCCTCCTCCCCCATTTATCAAATACTGAAGAGAGACAGTAAGGTCTTTGATGCTCTGATCTGCAGCGCAAAACAGAAGCTATTTCTCTTTGAATTGTTGCAGTTAGCTCTCCCGTGCTCTGTGGTCCAGTGTTTGAGGAAAAAAGAAATCTGAGATCCAAACTGTGTTTTTGCCATAGCTGATGGTTTACCTGGGATCTGTTACAGTCTGCAGAAGACATGGTGGAGAGGTTGAATAGTGTTCCTGTTGTGTTTGAAACACATATGTCTAATGCATTTATTCCATTAACTCACAGATTTTCCCAAAGGAAAATAGTATCTTCTGTATGTGTACTTTGTCTCACTGCATTCATTAGCTTTCATAATACAAATGACACACGGGTGGCTCTCAGGAAACTGCCTGTTGCTGATGTGCAGAGGTACAGACTGCGGTGGTATGGGGCAGCAGGAAAGCCAAGGGGGTTACAGGTGTTCCACATCCCAGGTTGATAGATCTGTGTGGTTTGCATCTTGGCACACCTAACATCTGACTACTGCATCACCTCTTGAGAGCTGAAGAGAGGAGTAGTGAGCATGGGATATACCATGTTCAGTTCTCTCTAGGCCAGATCAGCGTAGCCTGAACAGTTTTCCACTGTGTGTTGAGGAGATGCTGCACTGAGGGCTGTCTATAATTGGAGTTCTCAATGAGGATTCTTAGCTTTTGCAAGAATACTGAAAGCAGCAAAATGATTTCAATATTTACCTAATTCAGTGTTCCCTGTGGATTTCTGGACAGGTGCCCTGTTGCCTTACTCTGCTGTTTGCTCGTCATCCCTTGTATGTGTCTTCCTCTCTGATGTCTCATTCCTCGCTGTTCTCTTCCAGGTTTCCAAAGGCTTCTGTGCTGCATGCCAGTGGCCCTGAGGAGGGCATGTTCATGGGCTGAAGGGACAGCCCATGCTCACAGCGTCTTGTCCTTAACAAACTGAGTTTGCCACTTAGTCTTAAAGATTTAGCTGGTGCTAATGCAGGAGCGCCTGCACTTGGAGCAAACAAGCTGCTTTTGAACAAAGCAGGAGTGTGAAGCAGCTGTACTGCATAGTTGTGACAAGTGTGATCTTAGCTGATACTATGTGTGTGGTGTACTAGAAAGCCTTTAAATAAGGAAACAATATTTCAAGAAATGCTCTGTGGGAATTGGAAAGTGGTGTGTTCACGGGAGGCGTGAATCCTGTTGCTTTGGAATACTTAATACTGTATGAACTCTTGATTCTGTAGACTTCAGGGAGGAGTTTTGGTTATGACCACACCCTGTGTTGTACCTGCAGAAAATACTACAGTTAAAAATAAAAAAATGAAGGAAGTGTAGAAGTACAGTTGCTGGAGCCCTTTAGGTTAAACACTTGTAGGGAATGTGCATGTTAAGCCTCAGCAGAGATGCATGCCCCAGAAAAGGGAGAATCTTTGCTCTTCTGCAGGGCTGTTCTGTGCAGAAGGATCGTGCACGGGCTTTTGTCCTTCCACGCTTCAGACTCTGTTTGCTCCAATGCTTTGCAAGTCAAAGTTAACTTCCAACCATAAAATTAAACTCTGTTCTTTACAAATTAATATATAACATACAATAATAATCTCTTTGTCAGATAGCAACTTGAAGCATGAAAAACCAAAACCAAAACTGCTTTATTCTCCGGGAAGTGTTAACAAAAATTTTATCTCTCAAGTAATGACATGTGACTCAAACACCAGGAAAAATAGGATGAGATTAAAAAAAATCAGAACCAAACAAAAAACCACACATCATTTTACATAGTCACTTTCTCATAAAAGCTTGTGTCAACTTGTTTCTTAATCCACCCTCTCCTGCTCGTTCCTCTACTTTTGTTCAGCTTTACCGCATTTCCTATCCTTATTGTTTTAACTTCTGGCCTGATTGGCACCCCTCCCTTGATTAGAAGTCAAGAGCTGCTAAAATAAACATCCGTGGATGTTATTTTGGCCATATCTTTTGCTGTGTCATCCCTTATCATCTCCTACAAGCCCTTGTGTATAATTCAGTTCTTTCCTATTTTTCTAATCAGATTGTTGTATCCATTTCCTTGGACTTCCCTCACCCTCAGTGTTGCCCTGTTTATTCAGTCAACACCGATGACTGTCTGCTTGACTAGTCTAGCTTTAGGAAACCGTTACTGAATTGCGCCATCAAGCCTTACTTCTTTTGTGCTCAAAAATATCTTTTCTCAAGATTTCAGAAATTTGAGGTCAAGAAGGTGATGTCTTTGGCAGCAATGCTGTTTTTAAAAGGAATTAAAGGGGCTGTAGACAGCCTCTTAAGGGAGATGTTACACTGCATTGTGTCAGTCCCTTCTGTCTCTGGAATGTCAATAAGTACTTGTGGGCTAAGCTGGTGCCTGGTCCCACATGTTCCAGTCCTGCTTGAGGGAACAGCTTGTGCAGTGTTCCTTGCCTCAGCCCACCACACTGGGCTGGTAGGTGTCAGGCATGCATGTGCCTGAACCACTGCTGGAAAAGGTGGAGGTCAGCTTTGTAGCTTCAGCTGCCCCTTAGCCAGTTAGTAAGGGAAACTTGCTTCCCAAGAGGCAGCTGGAGTCAAACAGGGGGAAGGTGTGGAGCCCACTGAACTCCCCTGTGCTAACAGCAAGGTGCTGTGGGGGAAACATCTGTGACCAGCAATTGCCCGCACTGACAAGGCTTCACTGGAGCCCCGCTGTGGAATGTGCGGTGTCAGTTGTGACAGAAGCTGCCTCTGGTACAGCGAGTATGATGCCGTGTGACAGCAGCATCTTTCATCGTTGCTCCCAACACCGGTGGGGGCTGCAACTGAATACTGGTCTGCTTTGGGAAGAATTTCTGCTGCTGACAGCTCTGAGGAAAAGACAGCTGGCTGCTTTACAGCTAAACTATTTCTGGCACTTGATGTGGCACATGAAGTCACATCTCCATTTCATATTGAATTAGGTACAAGGCCATGGGCAAGTCCCCCTGCAGCTGGCTTTACCATATCCCAAGTTGTGGTTGAGGGTTTGTTTGTGTGCCTTGGGCCATTGCTTGGGGGATGCTACTCTTGCCACCAGTGCCAAGTGAAGCAGTCCCAGGTCACCTTTCCCTCCAGTGGTGTTTCTGCTGTCTGTCTTGGGCCTGACGGTGAAACACATTTGGGAAAGTAGTAAGAACATCCCCAAGCATCTTATCACTTGGGTCACAGTGAGCTCTCACATTGGCTCTAGAGGGAGCTGCTGTCCTGTGCTGTCCCCAGGCACGGAACTGCTTGGCTTGGACACCCCTAAAGGAAGGGAGTGCTCAATTGCATGCACGGCGCTCCTGCCTGTGTGAAATGTTGCCCCTTTGTGGGCAACATGGCCCTTCTGTTCGGGGCAGGGACCTGCCCTCTCCCCTCTCTGCAAATCGAGGTCTGTGGGGCTCTGGGTTGGCAGATGTACCATTAGTGCATTCCTGTTGCAGCAATCATCACTCATGACTATTTAAATACTGTGAGTAAGGTGTATAGTCATTTCCTCTTGATGTTACAGTGTTGGTTCCCTGTTCAAGCTGTTGTCCGAGGCAGGTAAAGGCATTGTAAAGGAATTTTTTCTTGGATATTTTTCAGAGTAATTTTTCATTTTTTGTTTTATCACAGCTTTTTCCTTTTACCCATAACCATGGTGATCTTCCCACCATTTTGAGGGTTAATTGCCCATAAGAAAAGGCTGTACAACTTTCAGAAACCCCCATTTTATAATCTAAACAATGAGCTGTGCTGTGAAAAACACACAGCAAGACTTCCTTGAACTGTCCATCTGTTTGTGTGCTTTCCTTAGCCAGGTTTAATTTGTATTTGGATTTAGGAGTGTGCTAGAGACGGCTCAGAACAGTTGCTGTCAAGGATGACCATAGGTTTCTGTGGGCGAGTAGCTGGAGCTGTTAAAAAGCAAAGCTGCTGCAGGTTCTGAAGATTCGATCGGTCAATATAGTTTTGCAGGATAACTGCAAAGTATCACAAGGAATCACACTTTGACCTGTTCTTTGTTCTTCCTTTTTCTTGACAATAAAGCCAAGATAGATGTTTTGTAGAGTGGAAGCAGGTATGCACCCTGAGCACTTGCTGAGGGAAGGTGGAAGATGCATTTGTAAATGAATCCGCATGTGAGTGAGCAGTTGTCTCTAGAGATGGTTCAGTGCAGCAGTATTTAGATCTTCTGTCTGTATTTACCTGAGAGATGAATGAACAGAAATATTCTCCCTTACTGTTGCACAGGATTTGCAATCATAGAAATATGCAACTAGAAATAGTGACCCATAGAGTTGGTCCTATCAGATGTGTGGCAATGCTGCAGCAGACAGACAGATCCAACTTTCTGTTACAGACAGAACCACAAATACAGGATGTGGAAGTAGTATCTGGAAGATCCTCAAAAGCTTTCAGGACCTGGTCCTGAGCAACAGGGTCCTCGTGGCCCTGCCTGAGCAGGGGGTTGGACCAGGTGAACTCCAGCTGACCTGTGATTTAGTAACAACCTTTAAAAAGCAAAACATTAGAAAAACAGACTCTTAGTTCTCAATCAGCTGTAGGTAATAAAGAGCTTATTGCATCACCCAAGTGGGTGAGACGGGGAAGTTTGTGACAGTTTTTTGTTTCCTTTGGGACCTGTGGAAGTTGTGCCATATACAATGACTGCATTGGATCCAGAGGAGCGGGGCATTGACTGCTCATGGGGCAGTGGGGCTAGTGCCACCTTGACCCATGTGTTTCAAGAGTCATGTGCTGCAGATGGCATGCAGGGAGGTGACTTATGGCTGTTGATAGCATTTAATCTAATAAGTTAAGGGTGTGTCATAGTAAATTGTGATGTTTAGGTATCTCTTCATTGTACCTGCTGGGGATTCTGTGCATGTTTATTCAAATATGCGCTTAGGTGTTTTAATGCTGATCCAACAAAGTGGGGCCTGGGGGGACTGTTACTCTGCAGATGTGGTCAGGCACAAAGAATGGTGGGGGTTTTCCCCCCTGTGATTTTTATTTCCTGTAAGGCATTAATTAGAGATCTTACTTACTAACAAACCAAGTCTCTTGTAACTGTCATCAGAGATTTTCGAGTCTGTGCTCCTGAGCCTGCCTGAGGCTGGAGACCATCTGTCCACCTAGTGTGGAGGGATTGGCCAAGTCCCTGTGCCCATCCCTGCACCTGCCATGTGCTAATGGTGCTGTTGAGTGGTGTTTCCAAACAGGAAGTTCAACACCCATGACTTTCTATGAGTCTCATAGATTTTCTACCTGTATGACTGTATTGCCTTCAGCACAGTGGGAAAAGGAAGCAAAACAACTTCTGAATGTTTTCGTGGTTAGTTTTAGCTGCCAGTCAGGTGTGCAGTCACTGGGAAGGTGATTAACTCAGGCACGTCAGCTGCTGTTAGCTCCTTTCCAGGACTGTGCAGTCTCACTCTGAGCTCCCCTTTCTCACTTTGCCCTGTGTGTTTATTGTAAGTAGCACGACAATTTTCAGTAACACTTGTGAAGCTCCAGGCTTCACGAGGGGAGGAAGGAGGAAGCAGGAGTTGCCCCCTTGCAGCAGGCTTGCTCTGAAAGCTGCTATTTGCTTAGGCCAGCTGCCCTGAGTGTTTAAATGCAACAGTCCATCTTCTTGGTGAATGACCAGTACATGCTTTTACTGGAGGAGTTTTAGGAGGGTGAAATACCTTTAAAGGAACTGCTGTATTTAATCTTCAGCAGCACCAAAACACAGAATCATGAGGTGTTTTTTTGGGCTGTGTGCTGCAGAATAGAGACATGGGAAAGCTTGTACAGGAGGGAAGGTCTGAGAGCTTTAACAGTTGAGAATTTGGTAAGATCTTGCAACAGGAAAGCATAAGGCCCTCACATGATTTCATCTGGTTTGTGGCATAATGCCATAGCAGTTCTCAGTGTACCTCCTGGTGGGAGGTCACACAGCTCCCCTTAACTGGACTGTCAATATAATGGAAAACTGTATTGCAAGAAAAATTGACTATTGAATTGTAACTCATATTCTTATACAAGCATTGATCATTATAGTATTTAATTTACCGGCATCTTTTCTGGTCAGATTGACCATCATCTCAAATTCAATAATATGTCATCAGCATTTCCCAGGGACTCAGTTTGTGCTGAGTCTTCCCTTTACAAAGCCTTGTTGATATGGACAAAGTACTTAAATTATCTCCATTCTGTTCCAGAACTGCACTTTGCACAGCCTTTTCTTTTTGAGTTGGAAAGAACCCTTTTTATTTCAGAACAATATCCGCATAGCTGGTAATTATAAAGCAATTATCCCAACATGGTTTATTCTGTTTCTGCTGTTCATTTTCTACCACAGGTGTAGGAAGATGACCTGGGCAGATTTGCTGAAGTCAACTGACTTTAAAAGGGGAGGAAGAGAAGGTTTCTACCAAATTTCTCTCTCATGACACTTGTGTCGTGAGAGGAAGAGTGTACTATTGGTGTAATTTATGGTAATTATCCATACACATACACTAATTAGACTAAGTAATGGAGTCAACCAAGACTGGAGTAAATTAAGCTGATGGAAACTCTTTACTGCAAAGTAATGTCGAAGCCCCAGTAGTTTTATGACACTGATCTGTGCAGATTTCAGCTCAGAGCCTCTGGGCTGCAGAAAAACTGGTGATGAGCAGTTGTTTGGTTCTGGGATACCTGGTCAGTCCCACGCTCACTCACCCTTACTGCTGCCCAGGGGAAAAAAAAAAGTTCATTTGTGAAGTTTTGCATCAAAACTGTGGATCTTTCTTTTGGTTTTCTTCATCTGCCATTAAATACTAAAATGTCCTTGCTGTGGAGGAGGTAGACATTGTTATGAATGGATTGAGAAGCCCTTGGTTCATAGGCAGTTAACAGTAATAAGATTGTCTTGGCGTGTTTCACAGACAGTCTGTGCTGTGCTGCTCTTGGAGTGGCAGCTGGTTGGCAAAGCTGCTCTGTGGGTGAGGCATGGACCAGCTGTGCCATGGGTGCTGGGTGATGCTCCCAGGCCAGGCATGCCCTGCACAGGCAGACTCTGTGTTCATCTAGACCATAGGGAGAAATCTGATCACTGACAGGCCTGGAAAAATATTAATGAAATCTAAAATTCCAAGAAGTAGTATCTTTACAAATGTGTATTACTTCCAAATGCATGTCCCTACATCTCAGAGACAGCATGTTCTCTGTGCAGTACTGGTATCATGAATAGTGTTGGTCCCACTGGTTGTTATTAATTCTTAGCACCAATTTTCCATTGATTATCCAGAGCTCCGGGTTGTCTACAACTAAACCCTCTTAAGCGAGCAGTTGATATTTCAGGAGTCACAACAGACTGAGAAGTTATATTTTGTGGTTTCCAGCAGCTGAACTCCTCTAGATAATGAATCAATTACTTTTCCAGGTGTCTGGTTTTCCTGTTGATGGGATAGCGAACAGAGAACCTCAGAGTTATGGGAAGGAGCCTGGCTCAGTGTTGCAGCCTGCAGGGTTTTTTAATAGAATGATGAATCGAGAGAGAGGGTATAGTTAACTGTAACAGCACTTTTTGTTTCGTAAAGCGCATATTCACAAACACATGGTTCTGCATCTGGGCGGTAGCTGTGGGTCAGCTGGCAGCTGTTCCAGTGGAACGACCCGGGGAGCCGCGGGAGCGGAGCTTGCGGGCAGCAGTCACGGCTGCTCACCAGCTCCGCTCCGGGACAGGGGCCGCGGGATCCGAACGACGCGTTCGGTGTAGAATTCCTTCATGGAGATTCCCTGCGGGACCCGGCGAGGCCTCCCTGCCGCGAGGGGGCGGGCGGGGCCGGGCGGGGCCGCGCCGGGCCGGGGCGCAGCCATGCCCGGGCAGCGGGCGGGCGGCCGGCGGGAGCCATGCACGGGGAGCGGGCACTGCTGCCCCGCCGGGACAAGGTACGCCGGGGGCCTCCGCGGGCGTTCCTCCGCCGGAGGACCCACCGTGGCCCCGACCTGGGGCAGGCCGGGGTCGGAGCGTGGTCGGCTCCAGGGAGGAATGCCCGGGTCAGGAGCGGCCGGTGCGGCCACTCCTGCCTGCCCGGTCCTTCTCGGGTTCGCGGCGGGTGCTTGGCGGGTTGGTTTGTGCTGAAACAGCGTTTAAATTCTTTTCTTTTTTCTTTCTTCTTCTTCTTCTTTTTNCTTTTTTTTTTTTTTGTTTGGCCCTAAGTGGGGTTTGTCCTTTGAAACTCGCTATTTTCCTCCCACTCGGAAACACCTGCTCGCAGGGTTTGCTACGGTGAGGCGTGCATTCAAGTGCCTCTCAGGTTCCATTTTTCTGTTAAAAGCACTGACCGTAGTGGATCGGTTGTAGGTTTCACTGTTGCTGCTGTTCAAACAGGTGAAGCACTAGGAATGACTCGGGTGTGCTTTACTGTACAGTTAAACCGTGTGGCTTCTGCTCTCAGTTACCTTCTCTGTCTCTTTGCTCTTTAGCTAGTTGAGCCCTTGCCCTTGTACTGATATCTTGGAGTGTTTGGTGTGCCAAGCTAGGGTGCCATGTTGTACATTTGTGCTTGAGTTTTGAGTTGTTTGAGGCAATTAGGTGGAGTCAATATGAGAAGTTTTGGGTTTTTTTTAACTTTTGCTGGATGTCTGTAAAATATGTGAAGCTTTCTTGATTGATACTGTCCCCTGGGCGGCTGAAAAAAGGTACATTTTTTCAGAATTATATCCATTTGCCAAGTTGACTGGCATAAAGAAGGAAAACTTTTCTGTTGGTGAAGCTGCTGAATAGCACTCATGTTTCTCTCTCTCTGTGCTTAGATTGAGCGATTGGAAGTCAGCAGCTTGGCGCAGACATCCAGTGCTGTGGCCTCCAGCACTGATGGCAGCATCAACGCAGACTCTGTAGATGGGACCCCAGATCCACAGCGGACAAAAGTGGCCATCACACACCTGCAGCAGAAGATACTGAAGCTGACAGAGCAGATCAAAATTGAGCAAACCGCCCGTGATGACAACGTGGCGGAGTACTTGAAATTGGCCAACAACGCAGACAAGCAGCAGAGTGCCCGCATTAAGCAAGTGTTTGAGAAGAAAAATCAAAAGTCAGCCCAGACCATCTTGCAGCTGCAGAAGAAACTGGAACATTACCATCGAAAGCTGCGAGAGATTGAACAGAATGGGATCCCTCGGCAGCCAAAGGATGTCTTCAGGGATATGCATCAGGGTTTGAAAGACGTTGGAGCAAAAGTCACTGGCTTCAGTGAGGGAGTGGTAGACAGTGTAAAAGGTGGGCTTTCCAGTTTCTCCCAGGCCACGCATTCAGCAGCAGGAGCTGTGGTTTCCAAACCCCGGGAGATTGCTTCCCTCATAAGGAACAAGTTTGGGAGTGCAGACAACATTGCTAATCTGAAAGATTCCTTAGAAGAAGGCCAGGAAGATGGGACAGGAGGCAAGGCTCTAGGTGTTATTCAGAACTTTCAGTCAAGCCCAAAATATGGCAGTGAAGAGGATTGCTCCAGTGCCACATCAGGCTCAGTGGGAGCCAACAGCACAACAGGGGGCCCTGTGGGAGCTTCCAGCTCCAAAACAAACACTCTGGATATGCAGAGCTCAGGGTTTGATGCAATACTGCATGAGATTCAAGAAATTCGAGAGACACAGGCAAGACTGGAAGAATCGTTTGAGGACCTTAAGGTTCGCTACCAGAGGGATTACACATTAATAATGCAGACCCTGCAGGAGGAGCGGTACAGGTATGTGCTGTGGTACTTCCTTTGACAGACCAATGCTGTGATTGCAAAGCACCAGAGTTGGGGATGGTGGTGATCAGCAGGCTGTTCCCAGCAGCCTGATTCAAATGGATAGTTCTGTGGTCTTCTCAGGACTTTTCCCTCCCAGTTCTGCCTTTTATAAATATTGCTATCTTGCTGCTCACCTCTCTCTCTGTATAAGAAAGAGATTGTAAGGAAAAAGGTTATTTCAAAATGTTTTCAAGGTAAAAAGGGAAGCTGAAGAGGTTTAATAAGGTGTCCCAAACCCAGGAGTACATTGATGCAATTACTGTTATCAGACAGTGCTTCGCCCTGCGAAAAATCCTGAAAATGTTTGGATCAAAGCAAATGACAGGGAACTAAAGTGGACATGACTTGACCCTGCCTTCTCCAGCACTCAGCTCCATATCTACCAGAGAAAGAAACATTCTAGTTCACGTCAGGGTCTCTAAAAAGACATGATCTTGCCCATGTGCCAAAACTAAGATATCCCTTCCCTTCTCTGCTCAGCCCATGGTGGCAGCACTCAGGGAAATGAAGTTGAATTAAATGTCAGATACTGACAGTGCTCTTGTGATTATAGGGCCCTGGAAGCAGGTAACCCATGTTTCCATCAGCCTTGCCCTCACTGGAAGGAATGGAAAGGTGGAGCAGTTGCTACAGTACTGCTGATCCTTGATGAAGTTACAGGGGAGAGGTGACAGTGGCTTCAGGAAGACAGCCTGGCTGGCTTCCCCCACCTCCCTGCTAAGGAAAACTGCCCATGGACAGGTGCTGAGGCAATACTTCCCTTTCCTTGCTGGGTGGGAGAGGCTCTCTGCAGACTGCCCTGTGCTGTCCAGCAGAACACCTGACATCCATCCTCCCTGTCATATGCTGAGAGCAAGGACTTGACTCCAGGCTCTGAAGGGAAGAGTTACTAGCTGCCCTTCTGCAGGCATCCAAGACAGGATTCTTAAAATTTAAATAACAAATGCAAGGTCCAAGCCCTCATTCTGGTGAAGGACAGCAGGCTGTTGTCATGAGGTTCTTCATGGCCTTCATGACTTTGCCAGGATGTGGAACACAGCCTGAAAGGCACAGCAGAGCTGCTGGGGGTGTGTACAGGCTTGCTGAAGTACCTTGTGCCACTTGCTGCACTGGTTTGTGCAGCGTAACATGGAGTTGCCCTACAGCTCTTTAGACATGCTGATGCCAAATCATTGGAAAAACTCTGGGAAAGGCTAGCCTGCTAGGATCTGGTAGAGACAGCAGGCTGTCAGTGTGTTTTGCAGAACTTGGGCAAACAAAACCAGACCAGCACCACTTTCTAATCCCGCTTTGCAACAATCAGCAGTTTGACTGAAACCAGCAACCAGTGCAGCAGCTTTGGTTCCTGGTGCCTCAGTGTAATCGAGTCAACCCAAAGCAACATGGAGCTGGATCTTCTGCTCTGCAGCAGAGATGCTGTTTTCTGTTGCTGTGTAGATTGTTGTTTCACACATACAGCAGCAGCCATTCATGGTGAAGTGCTAAATGCAAGCACGACACAACTGAAGGGGTGGCCTGAAAGTACAATAGCAGACCTTGGGGACTGATGTGTACTAATCAGCTAAATGAGCTGGTTACTGCCCAACACCTCTGAGCAAGGTTCACATAGGTCCCATACTAGCACTCTCCTGAGGTCAGCCCAGACAGACCCCAAGCACTAACCAAGGCAGCCTGGAGTGAAAAGCAGGGAGAATATGCATTTGGCTTATAAAAGCTTAAGATAGTAATTTAGACCTGTCATTTGGAATGTTGATGCAAATTAATTAAAGGTGTGACCTTTAAAGAGGACCAGTTAAACCACACTGAGTGCCCTTGTCTGTGTGGGTAACTGCATGATCAGCAAGAGCTTGTGGGTTAATCACGGTTAGATGACTACGTGACTGTTCAAATGTAGATTATTATTTTTATAGCTTCTGTATTTTGAACTGTCACAATTATAAAAGCCAACGTCACCTTAAAAGTGGAAGGTGACGTGAAATGTCCAAGCGGAGAGGGTGCTGTGGCCTTGGCAGGGAGGGGTGGCACCTGTTCCTCCAAGTGGAACCCCTCTTGCTCCTTAGCTGTCTTGGTAAAAAAACTAAAATAATGGAAAGGAGATTGTGGTTTGATGCTGGCAGGCTAGGGATTGAGATTAATCATAACTGGCTTTAAAAGTTGTAAATACCTTGTAACTCTGCACTTTTTATGAGAAGCTTTCAAAAACAAACACAGAGTTGAGTTGGAGCTTTAAAAAAAAAGCTTTTGGAGAAGCCTTTGTCAGGTGACACTAAGTGTTTGCATTGTACCTGGAAGCTGGAACAAAGAACATGCCATGACATTTTCTCACCTGGTCTTTGTCCATTTCCTCTTTCTTAGATCACCTACTCTTTTGCAGGTTCTGATCTTTTTTTTCCCCTTTGTGTTTGTGCAGTTTCTGTTTATCAGCCATGACTCGCCTCACAGGTTTTCCATGACCTCCTTCATCTCCTGCCTCCCCTATCCCCCCTTCCAAATCTTGTCTATCACTCCGTGTGGCTGCCCGTTTGCTAACCTCAGTCTCTGAGGCAGGGCCTCACCTGTCCAGCTGCTGCAGTTCTCCCACCCCAGTGCAGGCCTGGCAGCACCATGGCATGGCCAGGGTGGGCTGTGCTGCCCAGCACCTGCTGGCCCCGGAGCCCTGCTCTGCTGAGGTAGGAGAGTCTGATGGTATTTGGCCATCCTTGTTTTCTTCTGCACTGGGAGTGGGCGCTGACATGGCTTGTTGCTTATCTCATTATTGAAAGGTGACAGTTGATACGAGCAGGGACTTTCTGTGCTAATGAGACTGAAATAAAGTTCCTGCTGAGTATTTTCATCTTGTTTGTCCCTTTAGGAACCTGTTTGTACATGGCAAAATCATAAGCTCTCATATTTGGAGTGTGGCCAGTCTAAGGTTTCGGGTTTTTTCCCAAGCCTGACAGCCTTGGAACGGGCATTTAGGTCTCTCATTCTCCTGTCAGAGGATATCCTTTAGCCAAAAGGCTAGTCACTGGTGCTTCCATTTGTCTGGATTTTGATGTAGTCTAATTGCCACACTTCAGTCTGTCCTCATGATGTGTTCTAAAACAGATCAAAGGAGCTAAACCTCTGAGGTCTGGGCTGGTTGGGAAGGCTGTTCTGGAGTGTGGCTGGGCAGTAGAGGCAGCGTGTTGGGCCAAGTTGGTGCTCAGGACAGCACCAAAACATCCCTGCAAAGCTGTCCGTCCTCCTTCCAGGGAGGCTCAGAGCTGGAAGTGCAGGGATATGTGCAGGTCATGAGCAGCTCGTGCTCCCTGTCAGAAGCAAGCTCTGTCCTTCGTGAATCCTCTAGGTAAAACTTGGAGCATACTAGAAATAACTACTGGCTTTAGCTGCTTACTCCACTATTGGAAGCAGTGTGTTCAGTAGCATAAAGATGTATTTAGTGACAAATAAAGATGACATGAAGGTTTGTGTGACATAGCTGTAAAAAGGTCCATCTTGAGAGACATCTGAAGACAGGTACTAAACTTCATTCACAGTCGACTGCAGACTTCTTTGTAGCATTATTTTGGTCAAAGTTTCTTTACTCACCATAGCACTGAGTGCAGGATCAAGGTCTTTTTTTTCTCACATCCCTCCCTTCCATATGCTGTGTTTGCTGTGTATTTTGCAGCTATTACTTTAAAGGGGTGTGTTTTTTTAAATAACCCAGTTCTAGCAGTTGCCTGACACAGTAAATTCTGGAAGTGCAGGTGATTCTTGGATGCAAACTAAAGCGGTTCTGGGGTTGAGCAGGAAGTGAAGAGGTGGTTGGGAATGAGCTGGTTGTTCTGCAGTCTTCAGGGCAGGAAGACTGGAGCCAACCATTCTGCTAATCATGTTCTGTTTAAACTCTTTAACCATACAGATTAGCAGGGTTTCCTTATGTTTCCTGTAGATTGAGGTAGTTTTGAAGTTATTAAAATTCAATTGTTTCTTGTTAGAGAACAGGATTTAAGCTGCTTGGCAACAGCTGCTTTATGAAAGGCATTTTTGTGGGAGGAGGTTGAAAAACACAATCATGCTATTTTCAGAAATGCTTAAGTTTCTTTTTGTGTAACAAACACACTGGTGAATTTTGTAATATAGCAACAAACTGAATGTATTTCAAGTAATTGATGGTGCCATTGAGGCTTGGAGTGGGCTTAGTTGTGATTTTTCGGTTGTTGGCAGGTTGTTGTCGGTTTAAGTTGTGTGGGAACAAAGGGCAATATTAATTATCTGGGCTCCTTCTTCATTAGCCAGTCTTCACATGGCCATTCCCTTGTCAGTCTTGGGAAACCAGTTCTCTGGTGTGTCCTGGCACAATTGCACAGCTCTTCTGGCACCTTTCTGGGCTAGCCATGTCAGCTGGCAGTTGTCTTAGTCTCACTACTGGTGGAGCACGTCATTGTCATGCTGTGTCTGACTCCTCCTTAGTTTAAAGTAATATTGCATTGGGAACATAAATTCTTTTCGTACTTATCTATTAAAAACTAAACCCCCGAACCCCTGTTTTTAAGGGCTAGCTTTTGACTACAGATTGTGAAACATTAAAAAAAATTGGAAAAAAAATGAGAAGCAAAATTTGTGTCTTAGCTTCAGAACTTGCAATTAAATTTTTCATTCCAGATAAATATTTCTTATTCATCCTGGGGGTTTTTTTGGTAGGAATTAAATTCAGGTAGAGTCAGAAGAAAACCAGAATTTAAGAAGGAATTTACCTCTATGGTTCATTCCTTAAAAATGTCTTGGTTATTAGTATCGAGATTCAGATGATTAGGGCTGTGTGGTAAGCTTTTTCCATCTGTTACAATGAATAGACACTGGAAAGCAGAGTGGAAAAAGCCCAGTGGCCACCACAGCTATGCCCATACCTTTGTTACCATCACAGCTACCATTTCAGTTACTTTAAAACTCTCTTAAGGAGAAGCAAAACTTTATCTCAGAATTGTTGCGTCTCATTTTTTTTGAGCATCCCTCTTCCTCAGGATTGCTCCTGGTCCATTCACCAGGAGCAAACTGAAAAATAAGCCTGCAGGTTAGTGATTCATGTGTCCTTCTTACAAATAATGTGATGGTATTTGCTTGTTAAGTTGCGTCATTTGTGGGAGATAAAGGAAAAACAACTCAAAGATACAAGTGACCTCATGCTTAGATCAGACAGTAACAGCAGGTTCTCTGAGGCATCAGTCACATGTCATTTTCGTGTCATTTTTATGCCCATTACTGTTCCAAATGTAGATGAAAATGCTTTAGTGTTTATGGTATTAGAAGGGAACTGTTTGGTTTACACAGAAGTTTGGTGAATACCTCATTCTATTCTCATTCTGTCCTCGATTTCTTGCATCACCCAACAGTTACCATGTAATTGTGTGTTTTCTCCAGGTTAGGAGCAGTATCACAGGTTTACCTGGTAGAAAGAACTAATTCCCAACAAGAGGGCGTTAGTGCTAGAGTGTGCTGTGTGCTGACTGAGGCAGCCATGCTGGTTTCAGTACACAGGCCATGGTGTTCATTGCTTGGCTGTCACTGGTGTCATTTTGCCATCTTCTCATCAGAGCCATTGTACCATGTGTTGTCATTTCTAGATGTGAAAGACTTGAAGAGCAGTTAAATGACCTGACTGAGCTCCACCAGAACGAGATCCTCAATTTAAAACAGGAGCTGGCCAGCATGGAGGAAAAGATTGCCTATCAGTCTTACGAGCGAGCCCGGGACATCCAGGTGGGTGACAGAAGCAAGGACCCAAGTCCTGCCCTCTGCCTGCTCTTTCAGGAACTCCTTCACTTTTGAAGTACACCTGCGCTTCAATATTTGATTTTAATCATTGTAGCTTTATTGCTAAACTGCTGCATTCCAGAAGGTCCTTACTCCATCTCTGACCTGTGGGTATCTCTCCAGGTAACCTCCTCTGTAAAGCAGGGCTGTGCCCCACACAGAGGGAACCTGCTGCTCAGCTGGAGCGGAGCAGGAGCCAGAGCCCACTTTTTGTGCAGGCCTTTGTATTAGACACTCAATGGGCCACGATCCAAACACTTCTTTTACAGTAGTGTTCTCAGTACATGGCCCCTGGGGTGTGGTTCTGTGTCACTAATTTTACAGCAATGGTCACATACATCTAAGGAAAAATGGCTTTGTGTGTGCGCACTGCATTGAATCAGGGAACAATTCTTTGTGTTGGCTTTGAATAAATAAGGAGGTGTTTCTAAAAGAAAAGCTTCTTTTAGTATGTAAAAAGAGCTATGAAACAGAGGTCTTGAAGTTGGAGGCCCTTCTACAAAGCAAAGCAGCTGCTGACCCTTACAGAGAAAGGCCTATTCAGAAACAAGTCTCTTGACTGTTTTAAGTACTTGCTGTGGTAGTTTTAACAGATATCTCACTTCTGATTGCTGATAAGAGATATTTGTAGTGTGAGCAGAGAGTTGTAGGTTAAGAGTTCTCCCTTTTTCCTGCTGAGGTACTTCAGCCAGATGATTTCCTCTGGAGACCAAGCAGGCTGTGTTGTTCACACACCAGTTGCAACTTTTATTGCCAAACATTCTTCCTGGTCATTGCTGTTTGGGGCAGCTGAGCAGTTCTGCCCTGTGCTTTCCAGGGTCTTAACCAAGGAGAAGCTCTCATGTTTCGTTGACCCCCACAGACATGATGCAATGAGAAATGTAACAGGTGACAATGACCTTTAAGTTAAATTTAATCAGTGTCTGTGGACAGTGGTACAATGGCCCCTGGCAGTGTAAACAGGAGGCTGTCCCTTGGGGCTGCGTTGCAACAGTCAGGTTTTGTTCTCCTCACTAAATTCAGATGGCAGGACAATCTAATTGAAGTGGGGATTTCTCAACAGCTTTTTTTAATCTTTTTAATTTTATGATTCAGTGCTTTTAGTGGAAACTTAGAAGTTGGGACAGCCCAACTCAGCACTGCTGGGGAAAAGGGAAGTGTTAAGTTTTGTTGTATGAAAAACTATTTAAGAGCATGGGCTGATGTTGCAGAAGAACAGTCCTGGTTCCTTTTTTTGTGATCAGTCTGGGAAGGACTGCTGCAGACTTGCACATCATATTTGCAGTTAGCCTATGTGTCTGGAAAAAGGTGACTCTGAGGGAAGATTAGTGGAAATAGTGTAACTTGGTATCTTCAAGAGCAGAAGTCTCTCTTGGTGTTAATTGCCTGAAAACCTCTTTCCTTCTCCCTAGCCCCCTGCGTTGGATGTCACCAGTGTTTTAGTGCAGGTTGGGTTGGTTCAGTTATGGTTTAGCCCAGTGAAAAGGTTTGACAAATCCCCCCTGAGTCAAGAGAGAGGTGGATTTGTGTAGGGTAGTCTTCTCCTTCCACCTCCTTTCGTTCTGCCTCTTCCTGTAGGCAGTTCCATAAATCTCATGCTTCTTACCCTTCTAGATGTCTTTCCCCAGCCCTCACAGAGTCAGCTGGAGCTGTGCCAGTGCCACAGCTTGCTGCAGTCTGGAGGAGATCTTCCTGCAATGGCAGCTGTGCAGTCCCAGCCCTAGTGCCCCTAAGACCTTTCCCTGAGCTCACAGCTCATTAAGCAAGCAGAACACAGCTGAGCCTTTGGTAGTTATTTTTGTTGACATAGTTTTCTGTGAGGTTGCCTATCCCAGAAGAGGATGAAGATTTCTGGCTAGGCACAGCACCCCTGTCCTCTGAGTGGCCTCTCAGAACCAAAGCTGAAGTGACCAGGTGTCTGGGCAGCCCCTTCTTCTGGGCAGAAGCAGTGGGGTTTCCCAGCCTGGCATCTCCATGCCAAGCTGCCTGGGTGTGGATGAGGTGTCATGGTGTATTGCGGGCTGCAGCGCCCAGTCAGCAAGGCACTTCTCACCTTGGATATGGGAAATGGCACTGCTTGCTCTGTTCCCACTGCAGGGGCAGGAGCTCGGTGCATGAGCCGTGTGAGGCGTGGGGATGGTGGTCCTGGCTTGGCCTGGTTGGTGAGATAACAGCTGTGAACTACAGTGACCCCGTGTGTGCTCTTGCCCACAGGAGGCACTGGAAGCGTGCCAGACGCGCATCTCCAAGATGGAGCTGCAGCAGCAGCAGCAGCAAGTTGTGCAGTTGGAGGGGCTGGAGAATGCCACGGCCAGGAACCTGCTGGGGAAGTTCATCAACATCTTGCTGGCTGTCATGGCTGTCCTCCTCGTCTTCGTCTCCACTGTGGCCAACTGCGTCGTGCCCCTGATGAAGACTCGCAATAGGACGTTCAGCACTTTATTTATAGTGGTTTTCATTGCCTTTTTGTGGAAGCACTGGGATGCCATCACCGGCTACTTGGAACGATTCTTGTCTCCCCCCAGATGATGGTGGCAGGAATGGGCTGCGCCGCTCCCTCCTGGCGCTCTTGGTGAGCAAGTGTGGCAAAGATTAGTCAGCAACTACTCCGCTGAAGTTTTAAAGTGTCCGAGTGAATTTGTTTACATTTAGAATAACGTTTTTTCTCTGCAAGATGCATTGCAATAGTATTTTTTAGATTTTATTCAAGAACTCTTTTGGCAAGAATCCTGGATAATTTTTATGTAGCATGGTTCTCTTTGGATGCAAATCTTAAGATTCTTTAAAGTGTACAAAAGAAATGAATTAAATACAGAAATTTGGAGCATACCAATGGGCAATTTAAATTGTGGCTTGAACTACTGTACTAAACCTGTCAGGAAGAAGAGAACGTGGTTAGCTTAAGACGAGCAAAGCTCAATCTTGTGCACAGCCTTGAATGATGGTACCACAGCAAACCTGTAACACTAAACTTTTACTGTGAAGTCTGCTCACATTCCATGTCCGAGTGTATGCATTGAGTGGTTTCTTTCCTTAACAAGAGAAAAAACAACAACGTGTGGATCCCTCTCCCAGCTCAGCATCTGGGTTTGCCCTTTGTGCTAACCTGACTTCAGTAACTTTCTGTAAGGCTGGCTATCTTGGCTGAGTGTATGGAGTGGAAGCCTCATGCCATACACAGTAACTGCACAGTCGTGCTACAGTATTTTGAAGTAGTCGTTGAAATACTTATCTTTAATCAGAAGCCCTTGGTCGCACTTTTAAGGTTTTTTTTAATATATGTATATTCACAGATTTAAAAAAAATCCGAACAGCATACTTGAAGAGTGTAATACTCAAACTCTCAGTGCTTCCTTATTGTTTCTAATAGGATTTTTTATTATTATTATAATTATAATTATTATTATTATTGGGGGTTTTTTTGGAAGGGTTTGGGAGGGTCATTACTTTTTTTTCTTTCAAATAAAGAAGTGATGTTTTTAAATGAAGAAATGCGTGAATAATTGTGAGCCGTCTTGTCCTGAAGCAGTTCTGAGGAGGGCAGAGAGTAGTTTCTAGTGTCAGCCTGTCAAATGCAGCATTGTCCGTATGCCATTTGTCTGTCCTCCTGAGCATAAAGATGCAGCATCATGAAAAACATCCATCTTCTCCACACCTTTTTGTCATGCAGGGCTTTTTTTTTCTTTTTCCACATGTGAAGGATAGTATGTTTGTATTTTTTGTTTGCATGTCATCTTTCATTCCTGGCCTCAGGATAAGAGCAAGGAACTTCTGTTCATCTCTTCCTAGAGAAAAGACAGGTTCTTTTGAGGAAAGAAATACTGACTCAACAGTCCACTTAACAGAGTGATTGTCTCAAAAATAGTTCTAATTAAAAAAAAAACCAAAACAACAACCCTGAAAAGTGAAACCAAAGCTTTTCTCCTGTCAGGCTCTGGTAAGACTATTTGTGTCTGTGTCTGTGGTGTGCCACAGGGGCACACCAGCCCCTCTCTTTTTCAGCCACAGGGGCCAGCACTTAGTGCAGACACCTTTGTAAATCTCTGAAGGAAATGTCAGCTTCAAATGTAACCCCAAGTCCTCACAATGTGCCATTGCTGATGACCTGTTGGTACAGGCAGGCAGCCCTCAAGTCCAAGGAATCTGCATTGATTCTGTGCTGGTTTTTAACTGCTGTCCCTTTCACCATAACAGTGCCAAGATTCATCTTTTGTCTTCATGAAACCTAAAAAAACCTCCAGGATTCTGTCAAAACTATTTATGGTGTTTAGTTAAGTCTTACTGTTTTCCTTCCTTCCAAGATCAACTTGCCTCTAGGAATCAGATGTTGCCCAAGTGACCTGAACCGGTTAAAATCATACACAGGCATGTATGAGACATGTACCATGTATATATACACGCATACATGGGCATTGTGCTATGATGCAGATTCCGGGTTCTGAGAAATTCCCTCAAACAAGGTTAATACCTTGAGTGTTTTCTGATTGCCAGCAAAGGCAAGGCCTCCACTGTCCAACCATTTTTCTTCCTCCAAGGGTTCTTTTCTTCTGTAGTCACAGGAAACTCAGGTGCCCTTCCCCCAGGGATCCCAGTACACCTCTCTCACCATGTGCACTAATCTGCTCCTGTCCTGATTAAAACAGATTGCCATTTGCAGCTGACTCAAGCCAAAACTGCTTGTGCTTTCTGCAGTGCCACAGCCAGGGCAGAGGTGTGTGGCCAATCCCTCCCTTGCTCCTGGCTCCAGTGAGGCTCTTCTCTAGTGACTCACATTCCTTGGCTAACTGTCAGCTTCCCATTATGTAGGTTTTGTCAGAAACAAATGTATGAATAACAGTAAGAACTGATTTGGCACATAACTGAAATGCTTTGTTGCCTTTTTTTCTGAAACCTGGCCTTTGAACCTCTTTTTCTCAGTCTTGTTCACACTAGAATTTCTTAAGGTAGGTTTTTGTGTGGTCAAATCAGGAAGGAGTTAAAAGCCAGTGGCTCTGGACACTCAGTGTCTGTAGTATTTAAGGAAGTGTTTGTCCCTCTTCTTTATGTCCTAATTTCATCCATTGTCTCAACTCTGTCATATTCAGTAAATACCATTTGCTAGCTTGCCAGAAGGTGCAGGCTTAATAGAAACTGACATCTCAGAACTCTTTGGTGAAGGCTGTAATACATATGGGTCTGGACAAAGTGTCTGTCGCTTTCTCTCTCAACAGTTCCTTCCATTCCAGAAAGTTGTCTGCAGTAATGTTGTGTATGATGCTGCATCCACTTCTCATATCCTAACACAACTGCCATGTGTTTTGCCTTTTGCACTAGCAGAACATTTTGGGGTTTTTCTCCTTCTTCAATTTGAAAGTCTGTGATGATTTCTGATAGCTTAATGATGACGTTGTTGAAAATGTGATTCTAGCTTTAAAGCTCCCTTTCCTTGTACATGGTTGTGTTTGGTTTCCTGATGGAGTGTTTCTGGATGACGCGTAGAGGACAGTTTCCGCTGTGGATGTGAGTGCGTGTGAGTATTTTTAATAGCCTCCTTTGTAGATAAAAACTTTCTAGTGACCATCTCTGAGTTGCAGAATGTTTCCCAAAACATTTCATATTCAGAGTTGAAGTGATTCAGAAATTGCTTAGATGTGTTTAGCACATACTGCCTTGGCACATAAAAAGGGAAAAATATAATGGACTGTGTAAGTTCCAAGAGCAGCACCTCCTCATTAACATTCGAGGGTTCAGGCAAAGTTCATCTGTTTTCCCCATTTTCTTCAATATAAAGAAGAAAGAAAATCTTGATGCAAAAAAATTTACTTTTAAAAATTTTATCAAGTCCTTTTTTTCTCTCAGCCTCATTAGTTCAGTTCAATGATACTCAGCATGCTCCCAGCAAGTTACTCTATTGGTTTATTCCAATCCCATGCGTGCTTAGATGGGATCAGATGAACTGTTGACTTGTTTGTGTGTTACACTGGGACAGGAAAGCACTGTCTGTCAGCTTTGAAAATAGGCATTTTTTTAATAAAAAAAAGAAAAGGCATTATAACAAAAGAAGCCAAGCTACAAAGGGTTCAAGATTGGATAGTTTTGCCAGCTTTTAAGTGAATTCTGAAAGTGGCTAAAGAGTTACAAACCCTGTGTGTCTGTGTTGTGTATGCCAGGTGGTATAGTCGTAGGCAATTGACTTAGCTGTAAGTGTGTTTTAAAAGTGTAAAAAAATAAACAGAAAAACTCACTTGCACGGGTTGAAAAGTACAGAAATGACACTTGTGAACGTAACACTGTAGTTTATAGATCTTAAGCTGCTAATTGTTGAGAGAGATTTACATTTGTCTTGTCTGATTGTCACAGATTTATCTGTGGCACTTTTACTGTATATAAAAAAACTTTAAATAAAGACCTCAGCTATTAACACCGGTCTAGTTTGGATCTTTCCAAAGGGGCGGAGGCAGGGGGAGTAGGTGCGGTCATGGAGAAGAGGAGGGGTGTGTCAAAACTGCTGAGCCCTAAGAGCTCAATGTGAGAGCACGTTCTCTGTAGCTGTGATTGTCAGACTTTATCCTACACTCAGCCACACACCACTAGGGCACAATGAGAATAAGCTGGTGTCAGTGTCTGGTCTCTGCAGGTAGAGGAAGGGAGCAACAGCATTTCATTCATCCTCATTGAGCCCTTCCAGCCCTCTTGTGCCTGGGACAGCCTCTGGCAGGGTTCCTGCAGCCATCACAGTGTCTCTGCCTGCCTCCCTGCCACACCCTGACTTGGTCTGCAGGTGGCTGCAGTCAGGTGAGATGACTTGCCAAGGAGTGTCTGTCTTGGAAGGACCAGAAGTTGGTCTTGTACTTTCCCACGGCTGGTCTGTGACCTGCCCCGTCCCAGGTGAGAAGGGCCCTTGCTTCTGTCCTGAAGGGACTTCAGGGCCCACTCTGTGTAAGGTGCATATTTAGTAGAGGCAGGTGCAATAGCAGCATCACCCATGTGTCTCAGGGAGCTTGTGAGGGAGCAGTTCCAGGCCTGGCTCAGCGTGGATGAGGAAGGCTGCAGCTAGCAGGACAGCACTCCTTACCAGAAAGCTCCCTCTCCCTGAGCAGAGGCAAGAGACTGCAGAATGTCAGTTGAGCCACCACTCTATAAACAGAGGTATTTTGGCTACCGTGTTTCATAGAAGAATTTCGGAATTCTTTATTTTTTGTACAAACTGGAAGTGAGCAGATTCCTCACTGGTGTAGAGAAGATACTTGTTCCTCTTGGTTTTTGCTCATGTGGTAGCAGGAGCAAAGAACCAAGAAGGGAATGGAAACAACATTTTAAGGAGAAAGGCACCAAGTTCTTCTCTCAGTTTTCATGGAGGTGCAAGTACTGTAAAAGCAGCAAGAGAACAAAAAGCAAAAGCAAAAAGCTGTTTGCAAGATTTTTCCCCCTGTAATCTCCTCACAACCAGAATGCAAATTCCAGCACTTTATGGATGAAGCGAGTGCACGGTGCTGCTTTTGCCAGAGCAGTCTGGCCCAGGATAGGACATGATTGTGAGGGTAAATGGTTCTGCGTTCTTTTGGGGTGGTCACCTGAGAGGTGCTGGCTCAGGACCAGCAGGGAGGCATGATGACCAAAGGTGAAAGCACTGGCCTTCTACTCCCATGTCAACAGATTTAATCTGATCATTTAGGGGATTAGGTGGTGTTGCTCAGCTTTATGGTTTAGTCCGTGGGAAGTGGTTTGATAGCTCCACCCAGGTCCTGGGGAACAAACAGGGATATGGCAAGGGTACAGCCGTACTGGGTTGCAGCAGCGAAGGGGAGGAATTGGCTGATATTTCTCACTGGAGCAGTCATTCTCCCTGGCCAAATAACACCACCTTGAAGTGCTAGTAGTGGAAATTTTTGCAAACAGCCAGCTCCCTACCACAAAATACCTGTCTTCAAGTTGTTACTTAAACACCAAATCCACTGGTATTTAAGTGTTGGTAAGTGGTTCATCAGTCTCAGTGGATCCTCCCTCACTGACTGGAGTTAAAAATGGGAAGAGGATTCTTTGCTGCCTGAGTTAGCATGAAATAGAATATCCCAGCTGGCAAACCAGCTCTGCTGAGTGGCTCATACTCTAGCCAGATCTCTGAAATTAGGAATAAGAGTCACCTCATATGTGTTCTCTGCCTTTGTACCAGCCTTGCGCCAACCCTGGCCAAGGGGGAAAAAATAAGTAATATTGCCTGAGGAGAAAGGTCAGAGCAGGATGGGAAGATGCAGTGTGTTTTCAGCCCTCTCCCTCAGTGCAGCTGTTCCTGTAGCCCTGCCTGCTTTCAGCTAATACTCTCCTTGCCTTGCGACCAAGAGGTCTGAAGGCATTCAAAAGTTCCTCCGCTACACACAAAACAGCATTCACAGATTGGGATCACCTGTCAGACCTCTGTTGTGACAGCCTGAGGACACCTCTGACTCCCAATTCATTGTTTGAAAAACACCTTTAGACCTAATCCTAGTTGTGATCTGGAGGGAGGAGGACCCCTGAGAGCCTGTCTGACCAGGATAGAGAAGCAGATGAGTGTGATACCACATTGCTCTATCTGGTCAGTCAGCTCCTCAATTCCACCTGACTCTGGCACTGCTGACACATCTGCACATCACTGATGTGCTTCCCTAGTCCCTGAGGGTGAACAGGAGCTCTGGGCCAAGCCAGCTCGCATTCCTCCTCAGCTCTGATGTCCCTGAAGAGGATGGTGCTGACACAGATGAGCAGACTGAGGGGGAGGCAGCTGCTTGGTTTGCTCTGGGAAGGAGCTGTGACCAAAAGGATGGCTCATCCTTGACTCAGGCACACCCTGAGAACTATATGGGATATTTTACAAATTGACATCCTGCTTACCTGGGCTAAGGATCCTGAGAAGAGAACAGGGATTGTATGAGGAGGAGGTGATGTTTCACTGATGGAGCACACCTCAGCAGAAAACATCTTCAAGGAAGCAACCTCCCTTGACCCTCCTGATTGTTGTCTCGCATGTCTTGAAGCAGTCACGTTTCTTGGCACAAGTAGAATAGCCCTGTCTCACACTGCTCGGGAACCTGGGGTATATTCCTCCAAAAAATGTTTCTTTGAAAGAACGTTCACTTATTTCAGATCAGCTCTCCACCTCCATTGGGCACATCGGCACTTCCCTTCACCTTTGGAAACAGACTGGTAGGTAGCTATCAGCTGGCATTCCATCTGCTCCTTCCCTTGCTTTCCCAGCTGGCAAAGGCCGATCGTTGCTGGGAGCGGCCAGACCGGCCCCGGAGGGGCCGAGTCTTCGCTACCCCGAGTGCACAGGCCCGGGCCAGGGGGTGCCTGTGCCGGCGGCTCCCGCAGTTCAGGCGGGGGCAGCTCCCGGCCTGCGGGTGGATGCGGATAAACCCTGCCCCTTTGAACTGCGGGGAAGACCCCTGTTCCCCTCCCGAGCAGGGACTGGGGCGGCCGAGAGGGAGCGGGACCGCCGGCACGGCACTGGGGCGCTGCCGCTGCGAAGTTACCGGGATGGGATCTGGGCCGGCTGGGAACCCTTTTGGTCTCGGAGTTAACGGAGGGGCCCTGACGGCTCCGCCGGCTCCGACCCGACTGACCGGCGCGGGCCCCGCCGCGCCCTGAGGGGTCCCGCGACCCCCTCGGCTCTGGCGCCGCCTGGCGGCGGTCCTGGCACTGCACGTGCACGCCGCCCGCGGTCTGAGGCGACCCCTGGCGGCCAGGCTGGGGCAGCGCCCCGGAGCCCGCGGGTGTCAGTCCGCTGGTTGTCCGCTGTCTGTCCCCTGTCTGTCCGCCGTCTGTCCGCTGTCTGTCTGCCGTCTGTCCGCTGGCTGTCCCGCTGGCTGTCCCGCTGGCTGTCCTGCTGTCTGTCCACTGGCTGTCCCGCTGTCCCCTGCGCTGCAACAGTCGGGTCCCCTCTCCCCGCGGCACAGGCTGCGCCTGGCAGCGGAGGGAAGGTGCGCAGAGGCCACAGGAACGGGTACCCGAGTGGGGCAGCTGGCACAGCTCAGTCCGTCCGCTTGCGGGCAAGGCTGGAGCACCCCCAGCTCTGCCGCTGACTCATCCCGGAGCAGCGCTGTGCAGCGGGAGGGGACGCGGAGACCCGCACCTGCTTGGTCATGCAACCACCTCGCCGAGGCTGCCCCGGGCTCTGGGGCATCCCGGACGTACAAACAGCCCTGCCATGCAAACGTCCCAGCTGCTTCATCCCTGGGCCACGGGCAGCAGCTGCAGAATCACATCAAAGTCACTGAGCTGGTTCTGTTGCACAGGGCCCCTCTCCCCCACGGTTCAGCATCACTACAGCAGTAATTACTCTGTGTTTATTACTGCTCGGATCCAGTCCTGTGTTGTGTTGGCTCAGATGAGGAAGAGCCTCTCACTGCCCAGGCTTTGCAGACCCTCTCCCGAACCTGCACAGAGCAGCCAGGCCTGTACTCAGCTCCGTTGTCTGTGTGGAAAGGGGGTCCGCAGACACAGGCTGCAGCTCTGCAATGCCTCATTGCTCCCTGGCCTGGAGGGAGCCGTTCGAAAGGGTAATTGTTCATGGGACATGCTTGAAGGCTCTCAAAACAGCAGTCACATAAGGCTGAACTCTCTGCTTCTGTTGTTAGGCATGGCTGGGTCTGTGATTAGAGTGAAAAATCAGTCATTTGTCTGGTCTGGACCTTTCCTCTCCTCTTCTCAAAGTGGGGCTGGAGTCTACAAAGATTTTCTGACAAGCTCCTCCCTGCTTCATCCACTGCAGCTCTGCTGGGCACTCAGGCTTGATCTCCCACTGCTGTCTCTCCTGTTCCCATTCCCATTGTGGTGTCTTTGCTGGCAGTTCTGCCTCTAGAGTCTTGGTGTCTCCTCTGGCTCCCAGACAATGTGCTGTCCTGTTTGCTGGCTTGTCCCAGAAACAAAGAGGAAACCATGCTGATCGAGGTTCCCCAAGGACCAGCCTCAGCCCTGCTCCATTGGAGTGGTGTCTCCACCTACAGAGCTCACAAAGGAACTTTTTTTGGGGTGCAGGGTAGCTACCCTAAGACAGAAAGAATTTGAAAAATCATATGAGATTTTGAGGTTCTTTGAGAACAGGACAGAGAGAGCATAGGAACAGTGGCTACGTTGATAAATTCCCCATTTCCTGATGCAAGCTGGGAAGGAGGGACCCCTGCAGTGGCAGCACTGCAGTGATGGGGGCTGGAAGTGGCAGACAGGCCAGCCCAGCAGGCACATGGTAGTGCAAACAGAGCTGGCAAGGACGAGCTGCCTGTGCCCCTAGGGCAAGATAAACCCACAGAGGTTCAGCCTGAAGATGTTCTCTCCTATTAACAAAATGCCCATCATCCTTGTGCCACATGCCCCTCCAAGGAGCTACCAACAGCTGCAGCTTTTTTCAGGTGTTACCTACATCGTTAATTACTGGGGGCAAGTTGTGGCCCCATCTGAAACTGGGGAGGTTTCCAGGCAGAACAAGAGCAATGGGGACAGGGCACAACTGTGAGCTGGGAAATGCAGAGAGCTGGCTGAGAAAGGGCTTTTAATTGAGCTGCTGAAATCCTTCCCCCTCTCCCCATCAACAGAAAGAAATTGGGCATTCTGCTGTCAAAGATAATAATTTGTTTTGCTCTGGTGTATGGAGCTGTGGGAGCTGCTCGTGGAGCCCCGTGCAAGATTTCAAGGAATGTAAAAGGTGAGTGAGGCGGTGAGTCCCATCTGACCCCAAACAAGTCAGGTCCTTCTGTGGGGAAAAGTCAGCTCCACAGAGGGTTGCCGGCACAGCAGAGACGAGCCTGGGGCGGGGGCTTGGCGGCTCCGGTGACCGTGGTTTGTGCGAGGCGCAGCCGGGCACAGGCGGCTCTCGCAGTGTGGCAGCAGTGAAGCCATTCCTGCTGCAGGTGTCCGCAGGGAGCCTGGAGCCAGCTGCTGTGGAGAAACTGGTACACGGGGACAGCCTCGCCTTTTTCTCTCTGCCAGAGCACCAAGTGTGTGCAAAGGAGCAATGAAGCCAGCCTTGCCTGGTCCCCCTGCCTGATACAGAAACACACAATCAACATAATCGCCCTTGCTAAGCTTGCCGAAACGTGCTTTACACACGGATGTACCAGTGAGCAGGAGCGATAATGACAGTGGAGTAGATGGATTGCTACTATCTAGGTTACAAAGGGCTTGTATTTAATTATGCTCAATTTTCTTTCCCTGGCGCTGGATTCCTGCAGGTGGTGCAGGGCTCGCCAGTGCCCACAGCCCCAAAGCAGCAGCAGGCAGCAGATTCCAACACCCTTGGGACCTGCCCAGATGCCATCCTGGAGTGGCTGGAGCAGAGTCATGCAGGTATCAAGCTCAAGCTCAGTACAGAGGTGCCGAAGGACTCTTCACATGACAACCAGCTTCCAGGGGACAGTGGGTGCGTGAAACCCCTCCCAGCTGGCTTGGCTCACACCCCATGCTGGTTTGATCGTGGCTGTGGCACCTGGCAGAGCTGGTCCACACTCTGCTGCCTTCTGTTTTTAAGATTCCCCTTGGAGCATGTGCATGGAGTGTCTGTTGTCCCTGCAGATCTCATCAGGGTGATGGTGAGGCTCAGCTGATGGTAGGCCATTGCCTCCCTCTGAGAGCATTGAGAAAGATCACTGGCCCAGAGACAGCCAAGGTCAGTCAGGACTGTAATGATCCTCCTGACTACACCACTCAGACCAGAGGCATCAAGGGGTTTCCCCTTGCTGAGGTATCTCCCCACACTGAGACCAGGGACAGGGTGTGACGAGGTCAGCCCAGGGTACTTCTGCATAGTCAGGAGAGCCAGCAATCCCACTGAGGCCCCAGTGCTGTGTCAGCTACCAGCAGCTCAGGGAGCCAGTGCAGGAGTGGGACGGGGAGCACTGGTGCCCCAAGAGCCTCCCCCCAGTGACACCAGGCCATGTCCAGGCTGCAGGCATAGACTGAGCACCAGGAAAGTTCTGATGGCCAATGAGGGGCCCTGAGACTCGCTGCCTGCTCCACTGGCAGCAGCACTTCGAGGCCCCAACAGACGAGTTCCCATTTTCTCCCAGAGGTGGGAGGTCTGGTGCAGGCTTTGGGCAGGGAGAGGGGGCAGAATAGAGCTGGAACTGCCTGGCTTTTCTTGCCATGCTGCCTTGCCATGCCACTGCCTGTGGCCATCCCTCCTGTCTGAGACCAGACCATGGTTTTTAAGTGTGCTGGTTTTCCTTCTCTGTTAGCCTGCTCCAGCCCTGACTCACTTCCTTTCCCACCACTGTGCCACTGGGAATGCTGAAGGATGTCCTTCTGTGCGCTCCCGTCCTGGAGGCTGGCAGAGCAGGGACTGCTGTACTTTGCCCCGTTTCCTTCAGCACAAGCAGCCTCAGTAACTCATCTGGTCACCAACACAGGCTGAGGTTCGGGATTTGCCAGTGCTCCCCTAATCACTGTTCCCCCCACCGCCTCCTGAGGAGCCAACACTAAGCAGTGATTGGATCTCTTTTGTCTATTGTTGGCTTTCAGTTTGTGGGCTCTTGCCCAGGTTTGGTTTGTTTTTGTCTGGAGCAGCTGGAACCCCAGAGAATTTCTGACCCTGCAGGTAGTTGTCACAAAATAGAGGTTGTGATGACCCATCCTGTCCTTTCAGGGGATGTTCTGTGAAGGGCTGAGGATATTCACGAAGTAAGTTTCTAACACGTGCTTGGAGCTCTGGCTAAGAATGTGTTAATTAATATTCAGGGTTCCTGCCAAGCAGCCTGGGAGGCCAGCCCTCCTCCAGCCAGGCATGGGGAAGTGAAATGACAAGGTCTCTGATGGCATTGCCTAAGGTCTCTTGGAGAGGCGGGAGAGATGTTGGAGCACCTGCCATCCTCCAGTGCATCCTCTCTGTCCTGTGAGGGGCAGATCAGTTTTTGTCATGGTCAGAAAAAGAAAAAAAAAATCACAAAGCCTGGTTGCTTTTCCACCTTGAATTATTATCAGCTTTGACAAGCTTTGTGTCTTGGCTCCCAGGATACTGCCAGCTGAATCTAATGCTGTTGATTTGATAATATATCTATTCTGACTTCCTTGAAAATGCCCAGTATATCAGAGCTTCTGTTTTCCTACTTGAACCATCTTCCCTCTTTGCCTTCTTTCTCTTTCCCAGCTGGGGCCAATCTGTCCGGGAAACAGTCCAATTTATTTCCATCTGATGGGAGCGGATCCCAACTCCATTCCTTCCGTCTACTTCAGCGCTGAAATCAGCCTACGTCATTATTTTGAAATCCCTCATTTTCCTGCTCTGCATTTTTGCTGCAGCTTTTCTCCCTCATCAGAGGGATCAGTGGAAACACCTCTAAATATCCCTTTCTGAGGGGTCTTCCCAGAGCAACCAACACACTGTCAGCATGGCATGGATGATTGAGGTCCAGACAAGGTGCTCCCCACATTTTGGACCTTCCTGTGGTCTGAGCAGAAGCACCAGTATCTCATGTTGGATAAAACTTAAACTAGCAGGTCTGGGCCAGGTCTAATCTTTCCACAATTGTTCCCTGAGGCGAGCACAGTGCTTTCTATCCTGTGGCTCTCGTGGCTGCCGGTCACCACGTGGGACAGCCAGGTCTCTGTTACTCAGCAGTGGTTGATGGACCTGGTTGCTTTTGCTCCTGAGGGGATCCCCTGGATGGGCTCTGGACCTGGACCAGCTGGTGAGGGCTCTGCCAGTGTGGGGGCCATCAGTGCTGCTCTCCTGAGCTCAGTTTGGGGAGGGATTTGCTGTTCTGCTCCACTGCCATTCTACACTTGTCATGGTGCCTACCTGGGGCTGTAGTTGCACCTCTGAAATGGGCCCTGAGCTGCTTCTAACTTTATTGTGGTGACAAGAGAATCACAGCTGAATTGTCCAGTTTATGGATCCTCAAGTTTATTAACTGTGATTGATAAGCCACTGCCAGAATGAACCACAATGCGGGCTTATCTGTGTAATACCTATTTGTGTGTTTAAAGACTGACAGGAGAGCCAAAAAAAAAAAAAAAAAGATAAGGGCTGAAGATGCAGGGTGGTGTCTTGAAAATTTAATTTAGCAGAGAAAATATCCCTTCTAAAACCATATTATTAACTGCTGTCAAGTGACAGCCATTTGGCCTTCACGTGCTGTGGATGAATTCAGCCAAGTTGTGTCAGACTGCTCTGAAGTGTAGTGTGTGCCATGACCCAGGCCCTTCCCTGGGCTCTGGGTGCATAAAATCTGCATGATTGCTCTGCAATGGAGCTTGTCAGCAGGGACTGCAGCTGGGTTATGAATCACTTTAATTTGTCATGTGAGCTGGTTTCACACCAGCATCTCTGGAGGGAAAATGCTGGAAAACTGGGGGAGGGAGGAGAGGGAATGTCAGATGCTACCCCCCTCTTCTCCCCCCCCCACCCCGGATTCTTGATGGAAATTATTTTCCCTCTCCACCAGCTAATGACTAGTCCTGATTTAATAGGATGGAGAGAAGTGGCCAATATAAAATGTATGTTTTGTTTTCACTTCTGAGTCTAAGGTGGCCACAAGTCATAGTCTGTAATGATGGGGGGTGTTATCAGTCACACAATCTGACATTTTGCCAAAAGGTCTCTTTTGTCTCTTCTCTGAAGTGTGAAAACAAGGGATGTTATTTCTTGTGTTCTGTGAAGAAAAATGTGGCTTGCGGAGCCTTAAGGAGCCATTAGATGAAGGAAACGAAAGAAGGAAAGAGAAGTCAAGATGTATTTCTTCAGATAATTACACAAATACTGGACCTCTAGGGACAGTTAATGGAAAACATTTTAGGAAACACCTGAAAATCTGCCATGGAAATTTCTCATCCTGGCCATCCCATTGTCCCCTGAATCCTTTATTGGGATAATCTTGAGAAAAATCAAAGATTCAGATCATAATTTGATTTTTCTTTTATTTTGTATTTACTTATTCAGTTGCTGCTAAGGACAATAAAAATGAAATTACCCACTCCTGACTGAGTTTCCTCAACACTTAGGTAAAGTACAGAATTATACAAAACATGTATATTCCCACTGTATGTTATCCTAAGCAGCAAAAGCATAAACAAAACATAATCCCCTCCATGGAGACAAATTTTTCACCCACCAAAAGAATTACTCACTGTGGGCAAGTAGACTTTTACAAGGTTGATTTTTAAGCATGCAGATGAATGTTACAGCTGGTAAGAAATCATTAGTCAATGAATCTGCAGGAAAGGAAAAGATAAGGAGACAGGGATTTGTTTTTCCTGAGTGGAAAGGGTCCCACATTGTGATGCTGGAAAATGAACGCCCTGGTCTCTTCCTTTCTCAAATCAGAAGTGTTTGGTTGTCTGTTTTAGCTTAAGGCTTAAAATAAGATCTCCTCAAATTAAAGAATTACTTGTTTTCTTCAATAGAGCGGTATCATTAGACATCTTGAGAGACAGCTGCTCCCTAGAGAGGGGCAGTGAGTACTAAGGTACAATGCAAACACCTTTTTCCAGTGCTCCCCGTCATCAGGCTGCCTCTCCTCTCGGGGTGTGCCCAGAGCCAGGGACCGTGTGGCCACTGTACAGCCTGGTTGGTGGCTTTGGGGGCACCTGGCAACACCAGGGCTAAGAAACAAAATCCATCTCCTCCTGGTCATCCAGCCAGCCAGCCCCTCAGCTCTGCCCACCAAACTGTTAATCTGGCCTTGCAACAAGCAGCTCCTCACAGCAGCAAGCTGCAATCCTGGTAAACAACATATGTGAGAATGAGCTGGTGGAGCTGCCACAAAGACTTTTGCTTCTTCCAGATTCTGGCTCCCCCACCACACGCAGACCTGCTGTTTGAGCAAGCAGAGCCCACCTCTTGGCAGCGAGAACGGGGAGGCTGAAATCCAGCGTGCGGCGGCTGTGGGCGCCGCAGAGCCCCTCAGAGGGGCCGGTCCTGCCGCAGCACAGCACACGCAGCACACACGGCGCTGCCTGGCGCTGCAGCTGTTCTGTGCAGGCTGCTGTGCTCACCTGCCTGTGTGCAGCACCTGTACCACACGCCGTGCAGATGTACTGCTGCCCGAAGCTGTGCGGGCACCAACTTCCTCGGTTACTTTGTTATCTCCTGAATCCATTCCCTCTTCTGTTGTTTTCTGTGATGCTTCCCTCCCCCTTTCCTCCAAAGACTGTGTGGAGGATGCACACATGAAAGGAAGGAAGAGTTGGCCCCTTAGGGAGGAAGTAGACATTGGTCTTTTCTTCCCTTTTTTTTTTTTTTTTGGGTCCAATTCTGATACAAAAAAACTCCAGCCAGGACCTGGTCTGATTGGATCTTAGGATGAAACAGATGCACAGTTTCATGTGACAAGTAAAGCGGCACACAGAAAATGATACACTTTTATATGCTGTTGTCCCCCATCTCTTGCATGGGATCAAAGCTGTAGATTTGAAGCTGATTAAGTATGAGACCCAGCACAATAACAGAAGTGTTGGCTACCAGCTTCTTAATGGTCATTCTGGAGCTGGAGTGTAACATTCTTGGGAAATAAAGACCGCGAACAGGCTCTTCCCTTTTTTAAACAACCCCACCCCTTTCTATCTCAAAAAGAATGAAAGAACAGGTTTGTTAAGTGACAGAGCTGGACCACAGGTGCATTTACTTGCATTAATGCCCAGCTGAGTTTTGCAAAGCAGAATTGGTGCCTGACCCATGTGGGCGCCTGACTGAGAGCCCCAGAACAGTCAGAGTCATTGGGAACCACATACACATCATTTTTTGAGTCCCAAGAACAAGCTAGAACAAAGATGCTGTTTTCCATGGGCCATGCTCTGTGTCCCTGCCAGTGGTGGTTACAGAACTGCCCAGCGAAGAGCTTGATAAAATCAGTGGGGCTGTTTGAGCTAGGAAGCCTCTTCATGTGTGCCAGGATCTTGGAGACTGGCCCCCAGACTGCTTTGTGAGTGCTGCACAAAGGAGTCTAAACACGGCTAAGCGAGGCTACAATGAGCAAGGTGATGGACTGACAGATTTGATTGAAACCAGGAGTAAGTTTTGCTGGGTTTTTTTAAACCTAGGCTTAAAAGACATCACTTAGAAGAGGAACATCGATCAAAAGATAAACCCAGTGCATGTGAGGACCCTGAAGGTGAGAAATATCATTAAGTAGGTTAAGGAAGCCTGTCCTTTCATAACAAGCTGTTCTCTGTGCCAGAGGATAGAGAGCACTAAGGAGGAGATGAGGAGATTAGGAGGTCGGATTCAGGCTACAGAAATTTCAGATGGCTCTGTCCATCTTGAGCACCTCTGCATGGGTTGCAGGGGAGAGGCTAATGACTGCTGGCTTTAATGGCTTTGGTGCTGCTCATACCTCTTCCCCAGGAACTAACCCAAGCCTTTTAGCTAATTTCTGTATGGCAGTGGCTCTGTGTGTGTGAACAAATCTTGGGTATTTAGCTGCCTGGCCTGAAAGGACTTGCTATCAGGGAGGAGAAAGGTCTCGTATTTCATGGCACATCCTAAAGGCACCTAGTGAAATCCATGTTTTCCCATTGTGACCCCTGACAGATTCTTGGTCATCTTCCCTGTCTGGCATTTACCAGAGAGGAGGTAAACAGGCCTGGGCTGGGGCTGACCCCACAGAGTGGGAGGGGGACTGACCCAAGTCCTGCCCTGGCTGGAGATTATGCAGGTGACTGCAGGAGGTGGGAATCCCAGGTTTGGGTATCGGAGGAGACAAAAGCTGTCAGAGCTCAAATCTGATGCGATGGTGTGCCACAGGATTTTCCTCCTTTCAGCCTCGAGTGAGCTAATCCTGCGATCCACACCTCATCTGGCGAGGCAGAGGAGCTCAGCACCCAGGCTGTCACCTGCAGTGCAGCAACTGCAGCTCGTCAGTCCTTGTTGCTTACTAGAACTCATTGTTGGTCCCTAGACCTACATCATGAAGCAGAGGGTTGCTGCTGCTGCCCAGCCTTTGCAGGGCTAAAAGCTTGTTTGATTCACTGGAGATATCACTCTGCACCCTGTGTAAGCAGTGTCACTTGCATGGAGGTCAGTAAGATTGCAGAATTTTACATTCTTGATTTTGTGATGAATTCAAACACAAATACATATCTGTGCACAGAAACATGTGGATTGTGCTGGGACAGTGTCTTTGCAAGCAGGACTGGAACTGTGTGAGAACTCTCCTTCTATGCTACAAAATTGAAAATGCGACCAAGTCCAGCACAGGGCTTGCCAACATTTTAAATGTGTACGTGTGCACAGGTTTACATACATGTATATGTTTGTGTGTGACTTTTGACTTATCTCTAAGATTAATGAATTTGTTTCCAGTACCTGAGCAATGTAGAAGCCTTTAAAACTGTTGGAGTCACCAGGGAAATGTTGAGAATGAGATCAAACTATTTGCATACAATGTATCCAAAAACATACAAGCCAGCTCAGTGCAACACGGTATATCTTTTAAAGCAACAGGAAATGCTAACCAAAATGTTTAGGATTGTATTAAGCCATACAAAACAAACAATGCATTTACAATTAACCACATTTAACCCTTTCACCTCAAAGCTCAAAATGAGTACCAACACTGAAGGCCCAGTGAACATGGGAGAGAATAACATTGAAGCCATAGAGGTAAGTCAAATTGGTTGGAATTAACAAGGGTACTATGGGCTGTAATAATATATTTACAGTGTAATGATTATGCTGTGGGAAGGAAGGGAAGGGGATTAAATTCCTGTTTAGTTTAGGCTGCACTTTAGTGCAGCCTGTTCTTCAGTAGTACAGAGTTAAAAATGTAGTCTGTCAAATCCCACTGACATATTTGGCAATAGATATATCCTCTAATTGAAAGCAATTGTGTCATTCCCATTTGTTTTGGTTAATGAGTGGTGGTGGCCTGTCTATTTAAACACGTATTGAGCAACTGCTCATGGGGAAGTTAGCACAGTGCAGAGCATGCAGCACGATCCTGCCTGACTTCATAAGCAAAACTTCCTCCAGGCTTTGGTGGAGGATGTTTGAACAGAGCTGGTAGACTCAGCCTTGCTGGTTGTTGTTGCAGAGCTTTGCTGTATGGGTCAGCTGGGGCTTCCATGTTTGAACCCTGTGGCAGGAGTCAGGCTTCCTTCCAAGGCAGCCAAGCTTTGTTTTGAGCAATCAGCATGGCTCCTGCTGGGAATCCCATGAGGGGATGCTCTGCTTTATGTTGAATTAGCTTCCTTTTCTGGGAGCCAAGTCCAGCATCCTACGTGGCTGGCAGGCAGTCAGGACACGCAGGGCCTGGCAGGGATGGGACATGGATGTCCCTGTTGTGCCATAATGCCGTGGGCAGTGCCCCACAGCTCTGGAGGAGTTAACAAGCCCCTGCTCGGCCAGCCCAGGCCAAATGGTGTGAAAACACTGCTACCCACAGAAACCCTTTGGAGCTGGTGCTGGCTGGACTCAGGACCCTGCTCTGCCAGGCACACCTGCACCTCTGCCTGCCTGTGATGCCCATGTTGAAAAGAGACAGGTATGGACGAGAGACCATCAGTGTAACTGGAGTGGAAGGGCCTGTGCTTCACCTGGCCACCACCTCAGCACAGGCTGAGCTTCCCAGAGATCAGAACTGGAGCTGCATTTGAACTCATGAGCCACATCTCCAGCCCTGACCAGTGTGAAGCTGGGATAAGTGAATGCTGAGTCCTCCCTAACCCTCTAAGGAAAATAAAAGCAACAGGTCACTAAGGAGGTCTGGGGAAAACTGGAAAACCTGCTGCTCTTGGATCCAGTGAGGGCCCACGTGGTGAAAGAGCTTCTGCCCACCCACAGGGCCCAGGTTGAACCCAGCACAGGCTACCAAAGACACATCTTTATTGCCTTGTGATAAACCTCCCAGCCCAGAAAGTCCTGGCATTATTGTGTGTGTGAACTTTCACCATCACCGAATCTGTCATTAACCCAGAAAGAAACCTTTCTGTGCTCACAATCTCTGTCTGCACAGCTTCTCTCAGGAGGCAAATCCCTCATGGTGAACACGTCAGCTGGCTGCATGCTGCAGACAAGGTTATGACTGCATTACACATTCTGAGGAGAGCAAGGCTCTATATTACACTGGGAAAGGCTCATTTTTGAAAACAAAGAGGCTCAAGGAAAAAAAGGCTGGTTTTACTCAGAAAGTGGCTGAGGTCCCCATAAATCCCTCTCACCCTTGCTCAGACAGGGCTGGAGGCCAGCAGCATGGTGGCAGCAGAGCGTGCTGTGCCCCTGCAGTTCCTGTTACAGCTGTCTGCAGCAGAGCCCGGGACCACACGTGTTTAGAGTAAAGGACGCTGGGGAAGTGACCTTGCCTTAGTCTTTCTGCTAAGCACCTAGCAGACTCCCAGTGTGCTAAATCATTAGTAAATACAGTAATGACAGTGTGGTCTCATCCATGAGCAGTGCCTGCAATACAGACTAATAACAATGAAATGGGATCTCGGTCCGTGCTCATCCAAGAACACACCGAGGATTGCTAATCAGTCTATTTCCAAGCCCACCGTTATTTCTGAGTGCCCTGAAGCGCCTGAGTGAGCACTTGCTGATGTATCCAGCCTGATGATTCGGGAGACTAACAACTGAGCATCAGGGCAGGGTAACAGGCATGGCTGGAGAGAATCTGCTAAGTGTGGTGATCAGGGAACCGCTCTAGTTCAGGCAACAATTTCTCTGTGTCCAAGTGTTTCTCAGCTCCTCCTCATCTCGCCTTGTGTTTCCCTGCTGAATGGCTCTTTGTTCAGCAATGCTGCTTTGGGGACAGCCTTGTTCTGGCCATCTCTGGCCTGGGACAGTGAGACCAAGGGGAACACTCCACTTCCTCCTACCTGCTACCTTCTTCTGTTGGATAACTACTCATGGCCTCTGACACGATGGGGAGAAGACAGGGACTGGACTCTTGCTCTGCTGCAATACAGCTATCCAGTGGCTATTTTCCATCAGTACAGGTTTCTGAGATGGAAAGCAAGTAGCTAAAGAGATTCAAAATCTGTCTGTAAGTGTGAATTCACCTTGTGGTAAGCTGCCAACCTGCTCTGCAATCACGTAGAAATGACCCAAATTGCAAACTGAGGGGCAGGGAGTAAAGGAAATGAGAAGAAGGGGGAGTGGCTGCCTGAGACAGGGCAGAAGGACCTTCTGATCCACTGCACTGCCCGGGCTCTCCCTCAGCAGCTCTGGGGTGGTAGCTCCTGTGCCAGGGTGCCTCCTGTGGTGACTGACCCCGGGCTTTTCTCTGCAGGGCCATGTGGGGCAGAGGAGGGGCAGCTGCCCCGTGTGCCAGGGTGTGCTGCCTGATCAGGCTTCCCAATGCAATCAGTGTCAGACACAAAGACATGCAACATGCTGCTCTCCTCCCTGGGGGTCCCTGCCACCAGACATCGAGGTACCAGTGGTCCTGCATGCCTGCCAGCTGAGCAGCACCTCTGCTCTGCCCTGCCCTGCCCTGAGCTGCTGATGCTGGCCAAGAGCTGCCGAGGCAAACCTGGCCACCTCTGGCTGCAAGGGTGGATGTCCTTCCCAAATCCACAGGGCACCCTATGGACACTCACAGATAACCCTTGCTAAATAAATAGATGTTTATACTCTCTGCATTAAAGTGATGAAGTCCAGGGGTTTGACAGTGTTGAGTCAATATAACCTGAGTAATTGCATGAGTAACTCATGTTTCCCCTAAAGGGAGAGCGTTCTTGTGTAAATATATTTATCAATAATTAAAGCAGTTTTGAGTTCTTGTGTGCACAGTCCCTGCTCCCCTGCCCCAGCTGAGAGGTTGGTATCCTCAAACCTGCACAAGAGTCAAAGAGGAAGGGATTTTGTCATGGGGTGATGCTCTATGGCAAGAGGCTTGTGGTTTAATTTTGACCTTTTTCTCTTCCTGAACAAAAAATAATGGTGAGATCTGTGTATGAGAGATTTAAAAACCTCTACTATTCCATTAGGAGCATTATCCTGAAATATTCACTGAAGCTTATAACAGCTCAGATAATAGGGGTGGGAAATCATTTCTGGAAAATATTCCCCTCAAAGCATCTTACCAGAAAATTGTTTCCTAACAACAACAATAGCAATAAAATCTTTGTCAAATAATCCTTCAATACCACAAATATTTTGTCTTTAATTGTATCAGTGTAGACAAATGCCTGGCATAGGCAATAGGAGTCAGAGTTCCTGGGGAATTTTTTCTGACAGAGCCAGTACTGGATACCTTTGGGTAAGTCACACATTTTTCAATGTTCTTTGGCCTATTTTTTTTTTTTTGTTAATTCACTATAATCTGGGACCTAATTTGATATGCCTTAAAAGGCTGATTTCACATGGATGATGCTCTGCTATCAGAGTAAGCAGCCATAAGAAATCCTAAAATAGGCAGATTAAGGGTTTCAGATCATGGGGGTTTATTTCTATGCAATTAAAGAGATGATCACATTTGAAAATTGCTAACTTGTAGTTTAAGGGGAAAAAAAACCACTAACAACTAGGAGTCCCACATTTAAAAACAGCTAATAATTCTTAATTAGGGATATGATTAGCAGAGACAATGAGTTAGATACCAGGAAAGCACAGCATTTAATTCAATGCAGATTTTCAGTGGACATGGCATGGCCAAGGCAGTTGTGTATTAATTAGTGCTCTGAAGAGTGTGAGGAGACAGGAAGGGGGAAGGAAAATTGGCAGGTGTAGAAATGAGATTAGACAACAACAGAGGATTTTTCTCTCCAGAACAGAAGTTGTGCACAATCCCCATCAGCCTCTCTAACATGTTTTGTATAACTAGAGTTCTATGCTACAGGAACGGGCACGGGACTAAGGCACAGCCTGGGGAGAGGGAGAACAGCTCTCCAGGGCCCACCTGTGCAGCATTTCCAGGCAGCTGTGACCAAACACCAGCCTCCATTTCCCACCCTTGTTTTAAAGGCTGCTAGCTATTTGTGGATTATGAGAGGCCCCCATGCTCCTTGCCGTTGTGCTGATCAAACTGCTGCAGCTGCACCACGAGACCAAGCACTGACTTTCCTCCAAGGAACGGCTCCTCCAGCCGGGTCTCTGCCCTTGGTGGAAACCCAGACTGGAGGCAAGGATGCTGTGCCCACATCCTACAGCCACTCCTCTTCCCTGTTAGCTCTGGCAATACTTCAGCTTGAAGCATGCACATAGCGCTGAGCATGTCATGACCTTGGTATCTGCCGTGCACTGCAGCACACCCGTGTCCCACCTATACGGGGACCTGGCTGTGTCGCCCAGAGAGTCAAGCCCCTGGGTGACCGATGGCTGTGCCCTGTGTCACGATAGTGTGCCAGGCGGCCAGATGGGTAATGGGCTGGGTAATTGCTCAGGGCTGTTCCATGAAGCCTGCAGGGATGTGAGACACAGGGGCAAACAAGTATCTGCTGCAGGATGCGTGGCCCCGTCTGCCCCCACCCCGGGATGGACCCTGGCTCTCCGTACAGCCCTGCTCGGGAGCGCTCCTCAGTCTCGGGCGTGTCCCCTCACGACCAGGCGTCGGCTGACACACCCGCAGACGGGGAGGAAGGCAGCAGGAGCGAACCCGCTCAGGTGGAGCGATCCCCGCTCAGGTGGAGGGGGTCTCACGGGATCGGGTTCAGGGGCTGGCCCCTGCATCACTCCCGCGTGTGATTTGGCGAATCACTTATTTGGGTCTTTCTTGTTAAAGCGGCGCCCGTTGGAGGGCAGAGGAGACGTGCAGGCCGGTCTGTGCTCCGCGTTTGACGAGCCGTGCGGGCAGAGCCTCTCCAGGGGTGGGGCCTCGTCCCCCGCCCGGTCCCCGGGGAGCGAGAGAGCGGGTATTGCGGGGGGCTGTGCGGGCTGCGGGGGATTGCGAGGGGGCTCCGGGGGGGCTGTTCCGGCTCGCCGTGCTGCTCCGCAGCTGGGAAAGTGCTTCTTCCCCCGCCCCTTCCCTCCCGGCCTGTCCTGCTCGAAAACGCGAAGGAGGCAGAGGAGAGGAGGGGGACAGCCCCTCACGGGGCGGGGGGACGCCCTGTCCGGAGCCGCCCGGTGCCGCCCAGCCGGCGGCGCGGGAGACATCGGTAACTTCACCGCACGCACATGACGAGCCCGGGGCACCGGGACGCGGTGAGAACCGGAGCGGAGGCGGGCGCGGGGGCGGGCGGAGGGCGGGGGCAGGGAGGGGGCGAGGCCCGCCGCCCCCCGCCGCGGCCGCCACTTCCCGCGGGCGTCGCTCGGCGGCGGGCGCTGCCTCCGCAGGAAGCGGCCCCGCGCCCGCCCCTCCCGCGCCCGGAGACGGGCACATGCACTGTGCGGAGCGGCGGCGGGATGGCTCCGGTCCCGGCTCCGGTCCCGGCGGCAGGCGCTGAGCCGCGGTCCCCCGCGCTGCTGCCGCTGCTGCTGCCGCTGCTGCCGCTGCTACTGCCCGGCCGAGCCGCCGGCCTGGAGGTGCAGCGCAAGTTCCTCTCGCCCACCCTCACCAACAACTTTGCGCTGGACGGCCCCGGCTCCCGCGTTTACCTGGCGGCCGTCAACCGGCTGTTCCAGCTGTCGGGGGGCGAGCTGGCACTGGAGGCGGAGGCGGCGGTGGGGCCGGTGCTGGACAGCCCGCTGTGCCACGCACCGCAGCTGCCGCAGGCCTCCTGTGAGCACCCCAGGGTGCTCACCAACAACTACAACAAGATTCTGCAGCCCGACCCGGAGCAGGGCGTCCTTGTCGTCTGCGGCTCCATCTACCAGGGCCTCTGCCAGCTGCGCAGCATGGCAAACATCTCGACAGTGGCCGTGCGCTTCCCGCCCGGCGGCAGCGACTCGGTTGCCGTCTTCCCTAGCATGCTGAACGTCGCGGCCAACCACCCCAACGCCTCCACCGTGGGACTGGTCCTGCGCCGCGGCGGCGGCGGCGGGGCGCGGCTGCTGGTGGCCGCCACCTACACCGGCTTCGGCAGCCCCTTCTTCCCCCGCAACCGCAGCCTGGAGGACCACCGCTTCGAGAACACGCCCGAGATCGCTATCCGTGCCCTCAACGCCCGTGGCGACCTGGCCAAGCTTTTCACCTTCGACATCAACCCCTCCGACGACAACATCCTCAAGATCAAGCAGGGCGACAAGGCGCGGCACAAGCTCAGCTTCGTCCGCGCGTTCTTGCAGCACGGGGCCGCGCCGCTCGCCCGCCGCCCGTACGCCTACCTGGCGCTCAACAGTGAGGCCAACGCGGGCGACAAGGAGAGCCCGGCGCACAGCCTGCTGGCCCGCATCTGCCTGGGCGAGCCGGCCGAGGCCACCCTCAACGGCAGCGGCGAAACCAAGAAGCTGACCGAGTCCTACATCCAGCTGGGGCTGCGCTGCGGCGGCGCCGCCGACGCCTTCACCCGCCTCGTCTCCGTGTTCCCGGCGCGGGCAGCTTGGCGCAGCCCCGCCGCTCCTGACGGCCCGGGCCCGCCGCCCCCCGAGGAGCTGCTCTTCGGCGTCTTCGAGCGGGCCGGAGCCGGCGGCGGCCGGGGACGGCCGCAGTCCGCGCTCTGCGTCTTCCGCTTCGCCGAGATCGAGGAGACCATCCGGGCCGCCCGCAACTCCTGCTTCGTCAGCCCGGCCGCCGGCATGGTTACCGTGCTGGACAGCGTGGTGCAGGGCACCGGCCCGGCCTGTGAGAAGAGGAACATACAGGTAGGGCGGGCGGCGGGCACCTGCCGGGGCGAGGGGGCGCGGGGAGCCGGCGGTGGACAGCGGTCCCGTCTCGTCGTGTCCCGTCCCGCGGTCGCTGCTGTCGCCGTCTCTCCCGAGCTGGAGCGTATCCCCCGCTTCCCCCGGGCGGGCGGCTGAGCCCCACACCCCGCTGCCCTCCCTGCTCTCCCCGGAGACCCTCCCGCCTGCTCGGGGACAGCACCGTTCCCCTAACGTGGTGGCCGGTGCCCCAGTTCTCCTGGGTGCCCTGCTCGGCCGGATGTCTGTGGGCATCGCCAGCTCCGTGTCCCGTCCCGCGGCGCACAGCCCTGCCAGGGACGGCACATGGGCTGCCTTGGCTCCCCGCGTTTGTGGCAGAAGTTTGCCATTGTCACAATTTGTTACTGAGTGGCCGTAAATGTTAGCGCGAGACAGTCGCCTGTTTCCCTTTTCACTGAAAATATACGATGCTTGGAAAAAAAGAGAGAGAAAAGGGCTGCTTTAACACTGCATTTTTTCCCTTCCTCTGGGACGAGTGCACAGCTCGGCTCCATCAAAGATTGTGAAAACATCTGTTTGATTTCAGAGGCGAGATAGAGCATTTGGGCTTGGGCTTCCCTATGCAATGCCAGTGGCAAAGAGAGAAAGGTTTCCCATGGTAACTGGAGTGTTTAGTGTGGCATCTCCACTCTGTGGTAAAATATGTAGTCTTAATGCACTTGGTTCATAGACCTACTCTAGCAAAGTTGAACAGTTTTTCCCTGGTGGCAAAGCACAAGCTGCCTGACAGCCAGCAAATCTAGTAGTTGGAGCTAATTCCACAAAGACTGGGTGTGTTAAACACTGGGAGCTCAGTCCTGACATCTTGGCATGGTCACGGCTCTCAGAGGACTCACTGGGAGTCAGGAATCCTATTTACAGGATGTGAAGGCACCCGCAGTTCTTGTTGGCTGTGGCTGATGCTCAGCCCCGGGCGGGATTGAACTGTCTGCCAAGGTGGGTCGAGTGGCAGCATCAGGGCTGGGGCTGCTGCAGGCACTTTGGGAAGTGGACAAACAGCCTGATCATAACTGAAAGACAGTGGCAGAAGCACCCATCACCCTTGAGCTTCCCCAGGAGTGCTATGGAGATACAGTTTTTTCTAACTTTTGTTCAGTAAAGAAAATAATTGTGACTAACACACAGTCTGCTGATGTTGAAAGTAGCAAGTGTCGGATCCAGTAAGGTATTTAGACTGCTAATTCATTCAAGGAGACTAGGCACAGATGAGCTTTCACTCCATCTTTGGTCCTGGCCTGTTACTGTTCCACTGTAATGTGTGTTCCTGGTAGTACCTTCCTCTCCAAGTGGAAGGGTGACCAGGAGCCTGTTGTCACTGATGCCATATAGGCTGAGAAGGATGCTGTGTTCTCAAAGGGATGGTCAACAGGGGATGTGAGGGTCAGGAGAATGAGCTAAAATAACTGAGCACTGCTAAGCCATTGGGAGTCAGTGGGAACCCTCCGTGTTTGCAACTGTGGCGAGATCAGGCTGCAAGGAAATTTGTTTGTGTGGAGAGAGCAGTAAGCCTGGTGGTGATATAAGATGGGTGGGGAGACTGGATTCTAGTATCAACTGACATTGCTGCTGTCACTGGCCTTGAATCAGTCACTGAACCCAAGGTACCTCAGTTTCCCACATACTCCTGTATTTATTGTTATTCAGAAATCCAACTCATGTAGTGTCAGATTGCATTTGTAAAGCTGCTTTGAGATCCTTTCATGTCAAGTACAGCAGGATATAAATGAAGCATAACATTAATATTCGTTCATGCTTAATATTTCTACACTTCCCACTTATTTGAAGCATATTCCTCTAAAACTGCTGACCGAGCCTGCTGGGAAGCCATCCTGCTAGTCAGGAGAGCCTTTATTTTTTTTTTTCTTAATCATTAGAATTACCAACAAGTTAACAAGATGTTTTTATTTTCAAGTCCCAGGGTGGCAGTGTCAAGAAAAGAGTTGTAATAGTGTGTTTCTTTGTGCTGCAAAAACATAACACCAATTTCCACCTTCAAGACAGTGAAATGCTCCAATGTTTTGTGTCCCAGACCTGGAAATGCAGCAGGAAAACGTATTAAAGCAGCAACTGGTCTGGCAGAGCAGATCAGTATCTGTCTTCTCATTGTGAGCTCCACTTCTCCTCCTGTTAGTGGGTATCCAGTTTTCCCATTGCCTGTGCATCACCGATAGGGGTTCTGGTGCCAGTAAGTGTGGCTTCTTAGATCTTCCTGAGGACCAAGTTACTTGGGTTTTAATCTCCTTTTGGAAGAAAAAAAACCTGATATTGGCCTGATTCATTCCATGTGTGTGTTCAGCTGAAGTAGTCAGTTGTTACAAGTCTGGACCGTGGACTGTTAGGTGTAATGCAGTGTGAAAGGAAAATCATTGACCCCTTGTGTGCTCCCCGGTCTAATTGAATGCTCCTCTCCAGCGGGGCTTGCTTTGACTCAGCCAGGGAGCTCCAGCACAGCCCATCAGTGAGGGGTTTTGGGCACTCACACCAGCCATCCCTGTCAGTCCCCAGGGCATTTCTGCTCAGAGCTGACTGATGTGGGGCAGGGCTTCTCACCACTCAGTGCTGTGCTGTGAGCTTTGAGGGAGACTGGCACAGAATGAGGCGCTTTGTCCCTCTACAGGTCGATGTGGTGGCAGCCACTTGTTTGGCTCCAATTGTGACCATGTGGGATTGGCCACAGGGGAGGCTGTAGAAGGTGGATGAGGCAGGTGGATCTGCCAGCTGTCCTGCATCCCCCAAGCTGGGCAAGGGGAGCCACCAGCTTGGCCTGGAAACGGCACTTCTTTGATTGAAATGCTTATTTGCAGTTAAGCACATGCTTAACAGCTTTGTGTGAGACAAGGAGAAAATGTGCAGAGGAGGATGGTCTAGGTCAGGAGTGGGGGCTGTTGGTACTTCTCAATGAGGGTTGCTGAAAAGTCATATACTGAGGAGATGAATTCACAGCGGCAGCTCAGGGGAAGGAGGATGTGTGAGGGAAGGATTTAGGTTGGTTGGCTTCTTGCACCGACAGTGAGTGGGTGAGCTCTAGGATTGCTTCCCCCCAACAGAAATAGTTTTTTATAATGAGTTTTGTGTCAAATGCAGCTAAATTGGAATCCTTGCATGGAATCACTGCGGTGTTTTGCCCACTCAAAGCCCGTGTGGAATTTGGACTCGAGCCCCCAGAAGGGAAGAGGAGTAGGAGCTCTCTGGAGCAAACTGCCTGTAACAGTATTTGTAGCAGTGAACTGACAGAGCTTATCAAATTCTTGGGACTCTGCGTGGGTTTATAGCTCATATTTGAGCTATTCTACCCCAGGAAGATCATGGCCCAGTGGGTTTGAAGGTTATGCTGGCTGCATGGCTGGAGTGTGACACAGCTGTGGGATGCTGAAGCCATTATGAAAGCAAAGCAGGCAAGAGCCCATCCCCAGCTTCCAACTGGCTCGAGAGCAGTGGCCATGTGGGACAGCCCAGGAGCATCCCCCTCAGTCCCCCTGAAAACAAAGGTGTGCCTGGCTGTTCCTTTGGTCACGCTGTATCACAGCCACGTCCCGGTGCAGCAAAGCCCCCACACTGTCCTCTTGCCACTGCACCATCTCTCGGTGGGTATTTTGGCAGGGGACACGGGCAGGCCCCTTCGTGTGCACACTTTGCTGTGATGAGCAAGCTCATTTGAGGAAAAGCTGAAGTGGAAACCCCATCCCATGCTCACAGCTGTGCCAAAGTCAGTGTCTTCTGTGGTTTCTACATGAGCCCCATGGTCTCCTAAAAGCTCCTGGAGAGGTACAGAAAGCAGACGTATTCATTAGGCCTAGATTTGCTGGCAAGGCAACTACATCTCTCTTGGGAAATATTTTGGGGTCTGCTACTCAAAAAAGGCTGAAAATACAGTTTGTTTTCTCTGCTGAAAACCATAGGCATAGTGGCATGGGATAACGAAATGTTTCAGCATTAATTCTCACATTTCTGGCTCTTGTGGCTTTGTGTCAGATCCTGCATGGTCACTGAACACTGTGTTTGGGGGTGTAATGATGAGATACCCACCAGTGAGCTGTACTATAATGGATTGTTAAATAAAATGAACTCCTTGGGTAGACTATATAAACAGTCTCTGTATATATGTCTGCCTGGGCATGGAAATGTGGTTTAAAACCAGTCAGAAAATGTTCCCAAAGAAAAAAATCTCATATACACGTGGGAACATGACAAAGCATCTACTTACTGTCCAAATATACTGTGGCATCTCTTTGGGATTGGGTTTTATAGGAGCTGAGTTACTTTGAAGTGCTGGTTTATACTAATTTAGAAATTCCAAACATGAAACTAAATGTGCTCTAACCTTACATCTACTCAAATAAATCCAGAGGATTAGCCACAGAAAGGAAACTGGGAATTTACACTTAATTTCTTCATTAAAAATGAGGCAGGAGTTCTTGTTGCAAGGCTAATTTCTGTGTATTGCGGTGCAGGCTATTTGGAGTTGCTGGCACCACCCCAAGGTGTCATTGCCCAGGTACTGTAGAGCCACACCATGGTTGTCACCATCATCTGTTTTGCTCTGGGATGTGGCATTACAGAGGGTGGGAGCTCAGTGTCCTTCCAACAGCTCACCAACAGCTGCCCTGCAAGGGCTGGGGGTGAGGGGTCAGGCTGCCATGGAGGGGCTGGTGGGACCCAGGGTCCCCCAATGAGAGGTTTAAGCCACAGGGTGAGCTTTATCTGACATTAGACCCAGCCCAGAGCACTGTCTACCTGTTCTGTGTCTCACCTGGTACTAGTGAGTTGTATTCAGCTGTTGGTTAGATTTCCTTGGGAATTTTTGTGAAAATACAACCTGCTGCTCTGTCAAGGTGCACACAGGCAGCTGTGTGAGCACCATCCTTCCTGGGAAGGCAGGCTCAGCTCTGTGGGCTGCCAGTGCCCGAGGGCTCTCCCACTGCCAGGGCTGGCATGGTCCTTGTGCTCTGTGCCAAGCAGGGGAGTCTCCTGAGGAGCAGGTCGGTGCCCCCGACTGAAGGTGGGTGGTGGGAATGTTTTCCTGGGGCCCCCAGGGCTCATCCCTGCTTTGTATCTCAAGCTTAAACAGGTCCCAAATTGCAAAGGGAAATTTGGTCGAAGTGGCAAATTTTTCTGTGCCTGGAAACAGGAAGTTGTGCTGCTTTAGGGAACAGAAACTGGCTCCTGGTTGTGGCACAGTGCCTGCCTGCTTTGGGAGCCCAGTGCTGCTGGCTGGGCAGGCAAAGTGTTTGCCAGTCCCTCGGCATGGTAGGGGGTCACAGGCGTGCTGCTGGTTCCTGGAGAGCTCTGCCGGCAGCTGGCTGTGCTGACCATTCCTGGTACCTGGATGCTCAGACTAGGTTTGATCCATTGAGCTCATCAAATCCCCTGTAACTAAATAACAGTTTAGGTGAAAAACAGGAAAAGGGTAATTTTGGCTTAAGCCAAGGTTTTTCCAGGCCAAGTACTTGACTCCCACATGTGAATGTGAACCCAGGAGCTGCAGTGGATGCAGGCTCAGCTACAGGGTCTTGGTGGATGGAAACGAAGGGATTTGCCATCTCTTTTCTGATGTTTCAAAGTTTCATTTACAATGATTGAGTGACAAGATTGTTGGGGCTGAGGGCACCTTGTGAAGTGAATAAGGCATCGTGAGATGTGTGTGGATGTCCAGGGATGCTGTAGAAACACTTTACTATGCTTTGTAAATCCCAACAGGTGCCTGTTCAGTTGCGCTGCTGGGACACTGATGTCCTCTCCTAATGAGGGGTTGGAAACAGTAAGTCTGAGCCCCTGGTTGTGGTAATTTAATGCAAACACCAGGCAAGCTGGAACCTGCGATGGTTGGAAACAGTATTATAACCTCCTGAGTGCCACCACAGTTACCCGCACCACCCTGGTGCCACCACAGTTACCCCCAGCACGCGGCTGTGCCTCCCCACCAGGGCTGTGCACAGCCTGTGCCAGGGTGGGCCGTGGCTGCAGCAGCTCCCACCTGCGGGGGCTGAGCCCCCCAGCTGCACCAGGGAGGGGGGATGGATGGGGCACATGGCTGCTGCTCTGTGCTGGGAATGGGATGGTTGTGGGGTGTGATTGCTCCGCTGTGCGGGATGTGGGGTGGATGAGGGTTGGCATTCTTGACTGGAGGAAGAGAAATGGCTCCAGGGTTGGGTGTCTGCTGCTTGCTTGTCCCCAGTGCTCTGCCCCAGGGCAGTGTTGCAACAACCCCATGCACTCAAGGGCCCTTTGGCATGGTGAGCCCTGGGTACAGCGCAGCTCCTGTTGGGGCAGCATTGTTGTCTTTGTTTCATGATGGGGAGGTGGGTGCTCAGGTCCCCTGATTGATGTCTCTGATCAGAAGAGTGGCAGTGTCAGGATTTGAATTGAGGTCCCAAGTGTTTCTGTGTGACTGTCCCCAGCACACATCCCTGGGGCCACAGTGTGGCAGGGGACCAACAGCAATGTCTGCAGGAGGGATCCACTTGGCTATTTCTTTTTTGGTTTGGTCAGGTTTGTTGGGTTTTTTGTTGTTGTTGTTTTTATTTTTTATTTAGGTTNGGGTGGAGTTGTGTGGTTTTTTTGGTTTTGATTCCTGTGCGGTTGGTAAAGAAATGATTTTGTTTTCAAGTTGGGCTGCAATACCCTGCAGCAGGTGGAGTAGGTGGCAAGCTGTCTACAGCATCTCTCACTTCAAGAGGCCAGTAGAATTTATTGACTTTTTAAACAGAGGGAGCAGTACTTATTGCCAACATCTGGAGAGCAGCTCTGCTGGCAGCCACTGTTCTGCCAGAGTGAGGCTGCAGGGGTGTGGGATGGCTTGTGCCTGGGAAAGCCCAGACTGAACCGGTCCCAGATGAGCCCTGGTCAGATGGGATGTGCTGGTGAGCAGGGTGGATGGCAAAGCCCACGGTGATCTTACCCTGACGCCTGCTGAGGGTCAGCAGGGCTTGTCCAACACAGAGAGTATGTGCTGGCTCCTCACACAGGGCTGTGGGAGTCGGGGCTAGGATGTCTCCAAGGAGTGGGGGTGTGCTGGCTGTGGCATCCTGCAGTAACAGGGGTGGCACATGGTCTGATCTGCTGTTGGTGATCCCAGTGCCTTCCTCTCCCGTTTTTCAGACCTGTGAATAAGGACAGCCTTGCAAAGTGGGACAAGAGTGTGGGCTTTTTCTCCAGTGGGCAACATGATAGGGATTAACTTGGATAGTCAAGCTCTTCTCCATGTTAGGGGGCTTGTTTGGCTCTGCCCCTCCTCTGAAGGCAACATGGCCAGAGACAGAATCCCATGCTTGCTGTGCTCCCAGGAGTGCTGCTGCGGGAGTTGTGGAGCTCTGGTGGGGTGGTTGAGCCCAGGCACAAAACCCAGTGAAAGTCCCAGTGTCCAGTGAAGCTGCAGGCTCATGTTTGCATCTGCAGCCATGGAACCTAGCCAGTGCTGTGCCAGCTACTGGAACAAGGCTGCCTATTTTGGGGCCTGAACCACCGGAGGGTTGTTGCCATTACAAGACGTCTGCAGGTTATATATTGTAGGCAGAAATCTTTAAATTCTAACCCAGAAACAAAATTGCCTGAAAGCCTGGATCTTGCAAACGTGTACCTCTGTTATTTGAAGGAAATCTGGAACTTGCCTTTCCATTTCTGTCTCATCTCTGTTTAAGGTATTTTGCTGCTGTGTACAACTCCCTTCTGGAGCAGGAGCCCTTTGGTTATTTGGTTTTCATCCACTGTCAGCTGTGTGCTGCCAACATCCACCAGGCTGTGAGCTGCTTGTGGCCACTGCCATCTCTGGTGGGTCACCTAATTAAAAAGGGCTATTGAAAACCTGGTATGTTCCCAAAAATAGCTGTGTGTGGAGTGATCATTTTAGGAAGGGAAATTTTACAGTATGATGATAGCACTCGATGAAGAAGGGGAGAGGTGAAAGATGAGGGAGTTTAGTGGAATACAATTCCAAAGTTGTTTGGCTTCCAAGTCATCCTTCAGTCTGTCTCATGGCCCATTTGGGTTCAGAGACGTCAGGACTGGTGTGCTGTTGTGTGTGGTTTCCCAAGGCTGGGAACTGCCTTGCGCAGGGCAGGGGCTCAGGTTGGGCTTTTGGCAATCTGTGTACGACTTCATTAAATGGGGAGGAAACTCGGGTTAAATGTCTGCTTGAAGGGACAGAAATCTGTCTGGAGAGCAGATACAGGTGATGTCTGGTAATGGGTAAAGGACTGGAATGGGTGTTCCCCATGTATCCCTCCTGGGTTTCCCCACCAGGACACTGCTCTGGTCAGCATGGTGCCAGCCTTGCTGCTGGGGCTGTTTGACTGTGGAACCACAACTCAGCTACACTCATGTAAGCTGCTGGAAAAAGATGACAAGTTTTGGGAGGAGCTGGCATTGCAATGGGATCTCCGGGATCTCCTAACTGCAGTGCCATTTCCTGCTGAGATTTGGTATCACAGCACACTCAGTGAGTATCTCCAAAGAGCTTTGGAAACAAATTTTGAAGACAAAATATAAAATATAGAGGAAAGGAAAGCCTTAGATACTTTAACCAAATCAGAGCAGTGCTCAGTTGCTGAATCCAGTAGGACCACTGATTTATAACAAATTTTGAAATTATCCAAGTTATATAATTATTGTGCTTCTAATTTCCTAACTGGGAGGGGAATGGGGTAGGGAGTGAGGGCCTCCAGAGTTGAACCTGTGGAGATGTCGACAGGCACAGTGCTTTCAGAGTGATGCCTGGAGAATACCTTTTGCTTTGTTCAGATGCTGCCTGTGAGAGGAGACAGGGTGTGAGTGTGAGGGCTGGCCACAGGCCAGAGGAGCCTGGCTCACAGCTCCTTTGCACTTCCATAACCATCTGATAGTGCTCTTTACTTGAATTTCTTCAGGTAAATGAGGGCAGGTGTTTCTCCTCTAGACTGCATCTGTGTAGCTCGGTCACTTATGCATTTGGAGTGCGCAGTTCATGAGCAAAAAGGGTTTTATTAACCTTTCTGTGAGAAGCTTCTTCTGTGGGCTGGGTGCTCGACCACATGGTGGTGGTTTGTTTTTTGGACTGTTTGTTTTTTGGTGCTGAGGCTGTGGAGCAGGTGATGCGTGGGGGGTGCCCAGAGGGCGACAGCGCTGCAGAACAGCATTGCTTCTCAGAGGCAGGTTTTACTCAGGATGCATAAAAGAAGGGTAGAGTTCTGCTCATTATCTCGAGGCTTAATTGATTCAGCAGAACTAATGAGGAAAATACAGGAAAACATTTACTATAAACTGTTGCTAAATGAAATAGATTTGAACTGACACATGCAAAAGACCAGTTGTGCTAGGTAAGGAGCTGTTACTTTAATGGATGCTTTTTTCAGCCCTGACTCGCACAGATATGCCTTCAGAGCACTTTGAAAATGTGAAGTGCTAAGTGTTAGTGCTAGCAATAATAAAATAGTAACGACCAAAGATCGAGGAACTGAACTCTTGGTTCATCAGGGACTCTTCCCTGTGGAAGAGAGTTCGAATGGTCTGAGGTTGGTTACTGAGGCCAAAGCTTAATGTAAATGAGAAACACAGGTTGAGTGGTAGAGGGGTAACAAGGAAAGAACAGCTAAGAAAGTACAGGCTAAATAAACCAAGCATCTTACTCTGAGCACTTTCGACGGGGGAGGTGTCTCTTGGGCTTCTGAGCAGGAGTGGGTGTCCTTGAGATGAGGCACGCTTGGCTGATCTGCTCAGCCCCTTGTCCCCAGGGAGTGGGAAGAGGAGCTGAGTTTCCAAGAGGGGTGCATTTAAAGGACATACAAGCTCTTGCTGCTCAAACACGTGCTGTTCTGACTGTGACAACCCCTCTGGAGCCTGTTTGTTAATCCCTCTGCTTGCTCATTCCTAGTGGATTTGATTGTATAATCTGAATTATTGTATTTAATGCAGGATGAAGGCTAACATAATAAGCTTGACCAGTCTTCCTAGTGGCATGAAGGATGTTCAATTTTAGTTTAAAAAATGCTTCTTTTTCATGTTTCTCTGCTTTGAGCAGTTCCCCATGCTGCTGCACATGCTGTTTCAATGCCCTGCTGGGGGAAGCACTGGTGGGTGCCAGAGCCCCGACTTGTGTGGACCAAGGAAGGGGGGCCCACGCTGGGGCTGCCAGTGCTGGGAAGGGTGTTTCGGGGGAGGGCTGTGCAGGTCCTGCCAGTCACCTGCCCGCATTTCCTTCAGCTTTCTTTTCCAGCTGGGGTCAGCATGACAGGGTTGGAGCTGATGGAGTGATGGTGGCCACAAGCTGGGCCAGCTGTGGCTGGAGGAGGAAGCAGAGGAGACTTATAGGGAAATCACACTGTCAGCTGCAGGCATCCGACTTTGGTGCCACTGCTGGAGCTGGGGCTGGAGCCTCTGAGGACTCACAGCAGCAGATGGATGGATAGCAAAAGGAACCTGTGGTTGTTCAAGCTGTTGTCAGGCTTTGGCCTCACTGTAGCAGGCTGGCTGTGCCTGCAGCTCAGCAGTGCCCTGATCCTGTCCCAGTCTCTGTGTTCTCCTGCTGAGGTGGGTTCTGGCAGGCAGCAGCAGAGCGGGCACACGTGCTGTCTGCCCAGGGCTGCCACTGCCAGAGCAGCAGATGGAGCTTGGGTTTTGCCCTCTGAGATGATGTGGGACACTGAGAGCCTGTTCCAGCATTCACACTTCTCACACCTCTGGTGGTTTGAGGTCTGTGGCTGCAGTGGAGGTGAGCATGCTGCTGCTGCTATTGAGCTGCTGTGGTTTGGCCTGACCCAGCCATGCCTATCCCCAGCCATCAGTCCTGTGCTTGCTGTGCCCTGCCTTCTACCAGTCCTCTGCGCTCTGTCCCCTTCCTTACCCCAGCCACCAGTCCCACGGGAGGCTGCCAAAAGTGAAATTTAGGAGCTGGCAGGAAGGAGAAGTTTGGAGTCAAAAGTAGAGAGAGGGAAGAATGAGTTTTCTAAGAGTGACAGCTCCCTGCAGGCACAAGGTCCAGGCGCTGCTGGGAGCAGAGGGGAGTTGGGATAGACCATGCCTGGTGTCACATTAGTGGCTTCCAAAATGCCCTAGCCCAGGGCATTGTGCAAATGGGCAAAACACAGCAAAACCCCCACCTCCTTGCCTGAGGAACGTGTTCCTCTAAGCAAACCAGAGTGCAAGTCTCACTTTCAGCCTTTTTTTGTTTTTTTTAAGAATGTCTGCTGTGCTGCGTGGATCCTGTGCTGTTGGTAATCTTGAGAAAAAATTGTCCAGGTTCATTTTGCCAGAGATTCTCAGCCTGACTGCCTTGGCTGGCCACAAGTGCGCATTGATTTGCCTCCTGTTGCCTAAAAAATATGATGGGAAGCCTGAGGAGCTCTCTGCTAATTCCTGCCCTTGAGCAGCACTGCAGCTGGAGACTGCTTGCATCTCAAGTGCCTCAACAGTGGAGTCCTCTTCTGAGGATGACATTTTCCTCCAGGCATCCCAAAAAGCCTGGTTTTGACAGGTCTGGTTGTGGCACTGCAGCAGATAAACGAGTGATTGTGTGTACAAACTGCCAGGGGACGGAGGAGCTCCGGGGGGAATGCTGGGGGTGTGTGCTTGGTCTGGGCTCTGCCCGACACAGAGCAGGGCTTGTACTCTCCCTCAGCATCATGCAGCCAGGCTGGCTTGGCATCACTGGCTGTGTCCATTCTCCTATGCAATATTTCACCACTGGTTTTTGCCCTGTCCCTACGTTCAGTGTGAGTCTGTGTCCTGCTATTCTCTCAAGACAGTATCCTAATTATTCTGAATATTCTCTCTGCAGTCAGAAATTTCCCTGAGTCATACCTAAATGTTAATAAAAGCCTAATGGTTTATGTTAAGGAAGGCAAGAGATAAAACTAGAGCCCTTTTATCACAGCCTTTAATGGCCTGAAAATGTCAGTTGTGTGGGAGCAGCTGCCAAATTTTGAGCCTGTGAAGATGATGGCTAAGTCCCACAAATCAACAAGTTTGGAGCGGATTATCCGATGCTGGCTGTGTCATTTTCCCAGGACTCCAGGCATGCTGGAAGGCAGCACTTTAATCCTCTCTGATATGAAGTCTGAAAGGGGCCGGGCTCCCCTTCCCACTGCGGAGCTCTGGAGCTGCTGCAGCACAGCCAGCCCGGCCTGGCGGAGGGCAGGGGCTCAGGGCTTTCCTCTGCACCGCAGCTTCTGAGTCACAAATTAGCTCCAGCTTTGCTTGGGAACTATTTTTAAGGTCACAAACACAGGATGCAGAAATCAGCGCATTTCATGGTTTTCCTGAGAGCTGCCTCACCACTCCTCTTCCTCCTTCTGTTTCCAACAGACTTCCTTCCCGAAAGGACATCCTGCATGCCCAGGGCTGGGGAGCTGTAATGGAAATTCTGGGAAATCGCTTTTTATGCTCCTTATAGGCCTGGGATAAAGAACTGAACTCACACTGTGAAGACAGCTGAACTCTTGAGCTCTGATGTGGCTGGAAATCTTTTATCTCTATCCCACTTTGTTTCTGCAATCGCACTCAGGGGTTAATCTGAGTAACCATCCTCTTAGCTGTGGCCCCTTGATTTGAATTCATTTGCATCACTTGTAAAGTTTTGCAGCAATAGCACATATTGCAGTGTGCAGGGGCACAGCAGCATGTTCCCCTTGTCCTGGCAGGACACAGGGGCTGGCAGAGCTGCTCAGCTGGCTGTGGTGGTCCCCAGCTTGTGTCCAAGAGGCTCCTCATCAACCACAGAGTGGCAGAGTCAAACCTTTTTGTGGGCAGGAGGTTTGGGATCTAGAATCAGCCCACAGTTCTGTGAGCTACTCAGGAGCCAGAGCATATCAAAGAAAAATAGAAGCAATACAGTAAATGCCCATGGGGTGTTTTAAAATGCAGATTATAGAAAGAGATTGGGTTTGGAAGAAAGTGTTCTTTTCCCATTTCAGGGTAGGGCAGCTTGATTTAAGAAGGAGTGAGATTTAACCCCTTCCTCTTGGAGATGGTCTTCTATTCCATTCATCCAGTGCAATTCCCCAGCTGTGGTGACTGCCTGCAGAAGGATGTGACTTGGCTGTATCCTGTTTACAGTAATGTGAGGGAGTTAGCTGTCTTCTTGGTGCTGTGGGGTGCAGGCAGCAGCAGCAGCGCAGCATGTCTTCCCTTCTTTGGACCCGGGAGAGGGAAATAGCTTGTGTCTCCTATCCATCCGTTTGTTGGAAGATCTGATGTCATTTGAAGAAAGGTGTTTCAGAGGAAGGATGTGTGCAGCCAAAATAAAGCTTGGCCTGGGTTAGAATAGTTACATCCTGTTTACTGTGGAAAACACTTTGCCCTGATATGAGCTCTGAAGTGCGTGATTTATAATCAGGCAGGCGCTGCAGATAAGGGACTTCCCGTCATTTTGGCCACCTGTGAGAAGAAAGGGCCACGTCTTTCAGGCTGGCAGGCAGTGATGCTGGTCCCAGCTCTTGCACAGCTGCCATAGAGAGGAGGTGCTGAGCATCCCTTGGGCTCCCAGGTGGCCGGAGATGCCTCTGGGCCTCAGTTTCCCTGCAGGAAGGAACCTCGTAAGTTTCAGGCAGTGATATTCTTGAAGAGTAATGAAGAGGAGCTAGAGATAATCATTCCTAATACAAGTAAATAAACCCAAGTGAATTTCTAAATATCTGTTTGTGAAGGGAAGGAATCATTAAATCAGAAACATGAATGGCTTGCCATGTCCACTGTATAGTATAAAAAAAGTTGTGTGGCCCAGTTACAGGCCAAACATACTTAAGAATTTGGACTGTGATTTTACTTTTTACTAGAATGAGATGCAGTACATCTGCAAAATGCATTTAGCATTGCATCCACAAATGATCCTTTCGTTTTGGTCCTGTAAGAACAGAGCTGCAGCTTTGAATGTGCTGACCCGTTTGGCACTCGTGTGATCAGAGGAAGTTTTTCACATCAGGCTTTGTTACTCTGTGTCTGGCGCAGCCAGGGTGGCCACGGGTCTGGTGGGGCACAGGGGGATGAAGGTCAGGGTGGTTTTTTGGAGAAGACCCAGCCTGTGTCTAGTGGCCCTGTGGCTGTGCTAGCCCAGCAGCAGCGATATGAGCCCTGGATGTGTCTGCAGCAGCAGCACGGTGCCTGTGGTCAGGGGCACGTGCCCTTGTGCAGGGGTTGCTGTGGGGTGTGACTGGCCCGTGCTGTTTGCTGACCATCTGCCACAGCACACCCAGGGCTGGCTGGCACCCACGGCTCCTGGTGAGGTTTGCTGCTGCCCTCTGCCATGCAAGGGGGAGGAGTGGGCAGTGCCATGGCCTGTAGTCCCCATGCTGACTGCTCCCTGGGCCAGCCGTGGCCATGACAGCAAGGTCACCAGACCTGTGGCATCTGTCTGGGGCTTCTTTTCTTTTGGCAGTGCAGGGGCACCATCTCTTGCTTATGCATACAAAGCCCTATTGCTTTGCATACCTTTTGGGTTTTAGCATGTTTCTTCTCCACTTCTCTGCAGGAATGTGTTGCTGTGGTGTGGCACCAACCCAAGACACATGGTGGTGGCTTAGGGGCAGATGGGCATGGAGCAAGAGTTGCACCCCAAAGTGGGGTGACCCTGCAGAGAGACCCTGCCCAGTCTCACCCTCCTGCTGCAAAGCCTAAATATTTGCTTAATCTCCTGAACTGTCTGGAGGGAGGAGAGAGCCAAAGCTTTAGCCTGGTTCTATTAATGAAATAGTAATGATGACCAGGGAATTTGCATCCAGGCTCTGGTGCAGCCCAGGGAGGGAGGACTGTGCTGAACAGGCTGGCGGTTGCCTTTTGCCTGGTGAAAACTGCATCTCCAATCCCTGACAGATACAGCCTCAAATCCCTGCACTTATTCTGCTTAAATTCAGACTTCTGTCAGCTTCTGTGGCAGGGCTATCTGTGTTATGACTGGATTCAGAAAGGCATAAATGTGCTTTGTCCTTGGGGGTGTGGGCTGCAAACCCTCCAGGCATCTCTTGCTGGAGTTTTCTACAGGCCTTCCCACAATTGGGGCTTGGATTGTGGCAGGTAACCTATGGATACCTACTGCTGCTGGAATGCCAGCCCTGCCGAGGAGTGTGACAGTTTGGTCACAGCCTCCCCTAGGCTAAACCTGGTGTGGTGCTGTGGATGATGTGGTAATGGCCCTTGAAACGTGCCCATCATTTGAACGGCTGCAGCTCAGAAAAGCTGCTGCAGGAGTTACTGCAGGTGAATTGTTGGCAGTGAGAGTGTTGTGATGTTCAGGCATTGTCGAATCCATCCAAGTTGTCTGATCAGAAATTACATGAGAATCTCAGAGGATTTGGAGTGATGGGGTCATAAATCTTGGGGGCGTCTTGGCAGGGTAGTAGGAATATGAGGCATCAGTTCCACTTGCAAATACTGCTGTCATGCAGCAAATGCACTAATCAATTTAGCACAGGAGAGGCAAGTCTGTTGTGTTTCTTTCGGCCAAACAAGCAAAAGCCTGCTCATAGACACAGGTCAGTGACAAGTCCTTTAGCACTGCCTTTGCCCCTTGGCACCTGACAGTGAATGAATGTGGAAGCCCTGCTCTCAGCCTTGTGCCCCAGTGCCAGCCCTTGCAGGTCAGGTCATTGGCCAGGGCCAGCTGCATTCTCCTGTTCTGTGGCTCAGCAGTGAGGGGCTCTAGGAAGGCAGAGCAGGGCTCTGGGAAGTCTGTCCCCCCTGCTCCTGAGGGGGCATGGCAAGGGAACATCCTGATGTTTGTGCAGCCTGTTGACACTTTGTTTCTCCCCAGCTGCAGCCGGAGCAGCTGGACTGTGGAGCCGCACACCTTCAGCACCCACTGGCCATCGTGAACCCCGTCACTGCCACCCCCATCTTCACCTACAGTGGCCTGACCGCGGTGGCAGTGGCCAGTGTCAACAACTACACGGTTGTGTTCCTGGGCACGGCCAGCGGGGGACTCCTAAAGGCAAGTGGGGCAGCAGGGTTGGGGATGGGGTGGGTGTCGGGGCTGCCCCTTCCAGCACCTCTGGTCTGCCCAGAGGATGACACCTGTGGTCTGCTTGGTTTGAGCACCTGCTTCCTTCAGGCAGTGAGGGAGTTATTGTGTACTGCCATAACCTGGACAGAGATACACGCTGCCTGATGGCTGGAGGCTGTTAATCACTGCTCAGGGCTGCCGTGTGAACAGGATGGTTTTGATGAACCCTAAGCTGAAAATGCTATTGTGCAGCGTTGAATTATTAATTAATTTTATTAAACTATTTTCTTAATTTTATTAATATTATTTTAAAACAATACTATTATATACACAATATAACATAATTTTAACTACAATGTTTTGTTATTATTTTAACCTTTGAAGGTATTACAGTTGTTAAAAGCTCTTCTAATAAATTCTCCCTCTGAGGTCATGGCTTTTGAAAACTCCATGTAGATAGGGGAATCACAAAGAGATTCTACTTCACAGCTGAATCCAAAGCAGGTGTGAACCCATGGTGGAGTCTGTTCCAAATAACATGCCAGAGGTGATCAGGGTGATGCAGTGCCCCAGCTCTGCAGCCAGGGCACAAGGCCAAGCTCTCAGTAACCTCCGTGCTTGAAGTTTGCCAGAGAAAGTTTAGATTCCAGGCAGCCACAGCAGTCTGGTAACCTGCCAGTACCAAAAGTCCACTGAGAAGAGGGGGGAAAGGCCTGGAGCAGAGACAGCTGATACCTGCTTTATCTCTGCCTGGGGGGACTGGTGCGTAATGTGGGATACTGGATCAAAATACTTGGATAGAAGAAAACTTACCCAGGCTCTTCCCTTGCGTCTAAGTGCTCCTGGCAGAAATGTGGGAACAATCACAAAGGAACTCTCTGCTTTGATTTTTGCCCACAGGGGCAGGTAATTTGGGAGGGTGGGAGGGAGCTGGCATTGGGCCAGGCACAGCAGGCTGGGGGGCACATGCCACACGCAGTGCAGCCTGTTCACACGGCATTAACAGCTCTGCTCCATTATCATCTCCGAGAGACCAGCCTTATCTGCAGTCCCTCCATTAGGGAGAGGCTCCTGGCTACCCTGTGCTGGGATAATTTGCTCAGATAGCTGTAATCTAATTCCACAACACAGCTGCATAACCAGAAGCCCTTCTACCTTTGGGGCTCCTTGCTCTTTGGCACGGGATGCAAGATACTTTGCGTGAGCAAATCATTCAGATTTGTTGCCTGAAAAGACAGCAGAGGGGCAGAAATTGTGCTTGCCCAGCTCCTGCCAGCAGCAATTAGGGCTACCAGGGGCATATAAGGCAAATTAATGCGATTCTGTGGCTGCAGACAGGCATTTGGTGAGGGCCAAAACCACATGTAGCAGTCATGAGAGGGTCAGCAGTGCTTGGGCAGCATGGCCGGGGCAAGATGTGCCAGGGTGTGGTGTCCTCAAGGGTAATGGTGGGAGGGAGGGAGGGGGCTGTCCTGATGTGTCAGATATGGAAGGCCACAGATGTGCCATGGTGGGGTTACCCAGGACTTCACTTGCTCTGCTCCCACCAGCACCCCGGGCAGTGTGTGTCCTCCAGACCACTCCAGCCTGCTGCACCAGGGCTGGTGGTCGCTGCCCCTCTGTGCTGCTGTGAGGGCTCTCCCCCAGAGCCTGCAGCCCTCCGGGATCCAAGGAAATTGCCTGTGTGAAGAGGGTGTAGGATGAAAATGCCCAGGAGGCTGAGGGACCCAGGCACAGGTGTCTGTAAACAGCCACACGTGGAGCACATCTCAGCAGCGAGGGAGAGAGGATGCAGTGGAGAATGTCAGGGCTCAGTTCATGGGCATCTTGGGTGATCCCAGGGAAATAATTTAGCTTCTGGCTACCCAGCTTTTAAAAGGGACGCAGTGATAGTTCCCTACATTTTCTGCATAGCTCTCAGTGCTTGCATATGTTTCTTAGCAGAGAGAAGCCCGAGCCTGTGCTTTCATACTGGGGTGTGTCAGTGCTGCTCTAGTGTAAGAATTAATTAACCTATGTTAATTAATTAATCCACATTTAGAAAACAGAGGCACACTTGGTCATTAAAATTTTTGCCTTCCCTTGCTAGTGAGGAGGCAAGGAATTTCCTCATTCCCTTTCTGTTTTAAGCTGAAAAGTGACTGTCATGAGAAATTGTGTAGCTCCATTGTTATTTCCTCTCAGCAATGCCACATTTAATTTACTGAATTTTCGAGTCAAATGCCAAGACATTCAGGGAACTGAAAGGCAGGGTGATGCTGTGCAGCCTCCTCCATCACTGCCAGCGCTTCGGCTGGTGATTCATGAGGCAAGGTAGGACTTGGCACTCTTGTGGCAGCTGCCATGGTCTTCTGGAGTCAGCAGGGATAGAAGCTTCTTCTGGCTGGTAGTGACAACATTTATTTTTCAAATATGCAGGGAGCAGGAGATGCCATGCTGTACAGCCCTGTTGCTGATTTTCACTGTTTTTCATTAAGTTTTGGAAACTCAATGTTCTCTGTACAGAATGTGTATGTGATGAGGCCTGAAGGCTGGTGCTGCTTGCATGTGGGTAACACAAATGCTGCTGTGCCTGCTGGATGCAGCTGTGCAGGGGTAGAGCCTCCAATCAGACACTTTCCAGAGGCAGCCCCTCAGAGGGACCAGGGACAATGAGGGTCCTGCGTCACTGAGCAAGGCTGGGGCTTTCTGGGCCGTGCCATGCCTGCCCAGGGACACAGAGATGACTTTCCAGGAAAGCTCTGTGTGTGCAGCCTGCAAAGTGTGTAGAGATTACAGTGCTTGACAGCTTGGGGCACCACTGTATGCCATTTTGGTTTTTATTTATAACCGAGGAGAAATAATCTTCTCCCCTTAGTGTTTGAAAATGGTCTCCGTGAGTGGCCTCTTCTCTTTACAGATTAATCTGGACAGTGCAATGGAGGTTATTAGCAGGAGATCCATTTCAGTGGCTTACGGAGAGCCTGTCCATCCCATCATGCAGTTTGACCCTTCTGATTCCACCTACCTCTACCTGATGACCTCTTACCAGGTGAGATCTTCAGTCCTCAACAGAACAGTTCTTGGAGCACAGCCCATGTTTTATTCAGCTCAGAGCTGGGAGCAGAAAGGGGCAATAAGATTTTCTTTAAGATTAACAGTGAGAGCCAAGATGTTCAGAGCTTTGGCTGTCACTGGGCTTTCTGGGGAGGTGCCTGTCCATTCTCCTGTGCTGGGTGATAACACCATGCAGCCCAGCTTATCAGGTCTTTGTCGTGGTCAGGTAAAAAGAAGAGTGAAAGATACTGAAACCGATTGCACTTATGGGAATGCAGAAATAAGCAAAGATTATTCCTGTACAGAAACCCCAAAATGACAGCACATGGTCTTTAGGAAGGCTTTCAGGAGATCCTACAGAGAAAAATCTGCCTGTCAGAAGTGGTCCCTGGGGAAGTTTCTGCTCAGTGCTTGGCAGGAGGGCTCTGCAGAGACCTGGAGAGCCGCAGCAGGTACAGACAGGCGGTCCCATCTCCATCAAGTTAACAGAGTAGGAAGAGGAGAGCTGAGTGCTTCAGGCACTGATGGTTTGTCCTGAATTACATTTTAATCTGTCAAAACAGATGCACAACCACAAATGTTACATGTTGCATTTGTGTTTTTCAAGCTCTAATTCCCTGCAGATTGGTCATTATCATTTCACAGAGCCCTCCCAGGACGCCTCTTTAGCTGATGGCTCTGTCTCCTCTCAGCCCCTGGCTGGGCTGTGTCCTCTGCTCAGGCTGATCAAACAACTGCTATGGTGCTTGTGGTGCCTCCTCTGACTACTTCTTCTCCAATAAATCTGATGAGTTACTTTTTCTTTGGTGGAGTTAGCATCCTGGGAAGCTCCCCAGAAGCTTGACAGGGTTGGGGTGGGGTTGCTGAGCCCCCCAGGGCTGGGGAACAGTGAGATGCAGTGAGTGAAGTGGGGCTCTGGCCAAGGAGCCCCCAGCCTGGAGTGTGCTTGCCTGGTAGGAGCTATGGGCTCTTGGCACCTCACGTTTTCAGTCCCCACTGTTCCAAACCACTCAGGTTTCCTTCCCAAATGTTTAGAGATCAAAGGAGGAGAGAGCAGAAACTAACACATGCTTTCCCTTCCAACTGCTTCTGCCAAGTGAGTCCCCAGAGGTACTTTGATTTTTTTACAAATCAAGGTTTTAGAGTGGTGCTGCTTTCTGATCTCTGTGTAAACAGCCAGAGTGTGCTGGGCTCTATCTTGAGAGGAGCTTTCTGCAGGTCTGGGTGAGAGCTTTTCACAAAGAGGGACAAGAAATGAAGCTATGCCCATCTGACACCTCTGAAAGGTGCAGTGTCACACTCTGTAACCTGGTCATCACATGGCTCCTGCTGGGGCTCCAGCTATAAAGGAGCAGCCCAGCTCAGCTGGCTGCAAACCCTGTGGTTTCCTGAGCCCTAGGGCATCCTTCCTGTCTTGGGGCTTGTGGCCCCTGGCTTGGACAGGCTCCAGGGGCCCCCAGTGGGCAGCTTCTTGGGCTCATTCCCATGCCAGGTGGCCATGGCACAGCTCCAGCTCCCACACTGTGCCAGGGTCTGCTCCTGTGGCGTGCAGGGTGAGTTTGCTCCAGGGTAAGGGTGTCGCAGTCCGAGGTGCTGGTGCCTTGTCTCCAGCTGCACGTGGCTGTGCTGGTGTGTCCTGGCGGGGTGGGTGCTCCTGTGGGGCTGTGACACATTTGGAAGCAGCTGTGCTGTTGTTGTGCAGATGACTCGGGTGAAGGTGGCTGCCTGCAGCCAGTACTCGACGTGCACGGAGTGCCTGGCTGCCGCCGACGCCTATTGCGGGTGGTGCACCATGGAGACCAGGTAGGACCAGCCATGTCCTGCTGTGCTTCAGCCTGTCCTTTGGCCCTCAAGTCTAGGCAAGAGTTTCTGGTGCCTTTTGTGTTTCCCCACAGTCACACTGCCAACAGTCTTTTCCCATTCCTTACAAAACGTGTGCTGTTAGAAACAATTGCATCTGGCCCAAAGGGTTGGGATGTTCTTCAGAGCCAAGATTTCACCACAGCTGCACTGTCATGCCACAGGCTGCTGCCAGTGCAGAGAATCTCTTGCAGGTGTCAAAGCATAGGACTGGGAGAACCTACCCTGTGGAAGTCCATCCTTTGCCCCTGCAGATCTCATCTATCAGTAGAAGACAATCACATGCAAAAGGGGATTTTCAAAATTAGATTCTGCATTTGCAAACTGAAGATGTCGGACAAAATGTTATCCTCTCCTCCAGAGTTTGGGTTCAGCCTGGCCTTTTCCTGCCTTCCTCAATCCTGCTGCTCCACTGGTGCTGTGGGAGTACATGTTTTTATCATGGCAAGCAGACACTTTAAACATAGCAGCAAATGTTAAGGCTTAGCTGCATGGATGAAGGAAAAAGATATAGACACAAGATTTTCTCAGGAGCTTCCCTCACAAGGAATTCAACATTTTTATCACCTGTTTTAAAACTCATCAACCACGAGCTGTTCCTCTGTTTGTTGCAGGTGTTCTCTGCAGCACGAGTGCACCAACTTCACAGGGGCCAACTTCTGGGCGAGTGTGAGTGGAGGAGTGCAGCAGTGCCCTTCCATGACCATCCTGGAGCCTGAGATCAACATTGATAAAGAGAACCCGGTGCGTTCGGTGCCAATTCCACATCCACCCCCCGCAGTGTCTGCAGAGCCCTGCCTGCTCCCAGGGCTCCTGCTGCCTTGGGGGTGGGTCAGGGGGATGCCGAGCTCTGCTGCATCAGGCCAAGGCTCTCGGGGAGCTGGGGGTGACCAGCTGCACCCAGAGCCTGAGCCAGCTGGATGCCAGGTCTGTAGGGAAACAGCACCCAGGGCCGAGCCTGCAGGCCAAAAACACCAGGGTTGCTGCACCAAACACACACGGGAGGGGTGCGAAATTTCAAATACAATCAGCTGCAGACAGCTGAGTCAGCTCATTTCCTGGTTTTGTGTTGTTGCTATATTAAAGTATTTTAATTATATTTTAAAGGTTTTCATCAAAATACTGTTTGTTTCAAGACAGACCCTGTATGTGGGCTTGTTTTGAAGTTGCCTACCTCTGAAAAGATTCTAAAATGTTGACAATTTCTAAATATAATTTTCTGTGATAATAGCTGACTTTTTTTTCTAATATAGGCCCTGATAATACAAATAAATGGAACTATCCCGAACCTGAATGGAACAAATATTTCATGTGACTATGGAAACAACATCCACACGGTAGCCAGAGTCGCTGGGGATTACGTAAACCAATTTATTTATTGCAGCTTGCTTCCACGTGAGAAATATCCGGCGTTTCCTGATGACCAAGGTATGTAGAGGCAAACAAACTCATTCCTTCTAACCACTTTTGTGGACATAGTTCTTAATAGGCTTTATTTTTTTTTTTCAATTGTATGTGTAATTAACACATACAGGGAAAAAAAGCCCGGATCTGCTTCTGTTTTACAGGGCATGTGACTCCGAAGCATAGGAGTTTCACCATCTTTACATGAATTGATAGTATTTCAAATCTGTCAATTTTTGTTTTAAACTTTAGAATTTAAATGCCGGTTCATGTACTTATTTTTATCTGGTTTGAGCTTCTGCTTTAGATTTAGTATGGGCTAAGCCCAAAATGTTTTAGCCCTGGGCAAATAATGCAGTTTATTTTATATTGTTATTTTCAATTGCTTTGTTTCATTTCCCTCCCAAACACAAGCTGCCTTTCAGGAGAAGTTCTGGAGGAAGAGTGAGTGGGTACCTAAAGGAGCTCAGGAGCTCTTAGCCCCCATTTTGCAATCAAAAGCCAGACAGAGGTGTCCAGTGTCCCCTGTTTTCCAGTGGTGCCAAAGGGGGTGCCTGTCTCGAGGCTCCACGGGGCTGCCTCCCGAGGACATGAGGCTGAAGTCAGCTGAGCTCACCAGGTCTGACCTGGCCACTTAGCCATGGAGTCAGCCCCTCTCTGTGCCTTTGGAGAAGTTTGGTGCTTCAGTCCAGACTTGAGTGCTTGTTACATTTTCATCCTTCAAGCCTGCAGTGAATGTGCTGTTGAAGATGGCTGACTTCAGTAAGGGGAGAATTAGCTAGTCCTTTTGAAAATTCCACTTTTCCTAGGCCCATTTGTAAAGCTGCATTGCTTTTCTCCCAAACTATCTGAAGTATGGGAGATCATTAACTACTTCGTATTGTTGGTTACAGCAATGTCCAAATGAATTTCTGGAATCCAGAGTGCTGATTTATTGTCTGTATTCTGAAAGAGGCATTGTTTCTTCTCCCTGGTGCTTATATGGCAAAATCACAAAGGAAAAAAAAAAATAGGCAATTTTGGGGGGAGGGAAGGTAGTATAGTGTGTTGAGCAGCCAGAAAAGGGATTTCCGCTCCCTGCAGGTTTGCTGGCACAGGGAAAGTGAGCGGGATTTTAAAACATGATAACTAACATGTTTTAATTACCACATTTTAAAAATTATAGTTTAGCACCAACTGTATGTGAAGACAATAATTAAATCTGTTAATTAACACTTGCATAACACGCTGGAATTTTGTGCCGAAAGTCACCATGTTATTTTCTGTGAGAGTAATGTAAAATGCTGATTTAGGAGGGAAGAGCTGAAGGTCAGAGGAGAAAGGATGACTGGTCCAAGTTCTGAAATGGAGCTCGGAGGAAGCCCTAGAGAAAACAAATCAGATTTAGCCCTTTTTTCCCCAAGGGTCTCTCTTGTCTACTGAGTGTGGGTGTGAGCAAGGGGCTGTTGCAACCCAATGTTCTTTGGCTTGATTTTGTTAGATCACGTGGTTGTTGAAACTTCTCTCCGGGTCAACAACAAAAACATTATCCGGGCCAATTTCACCATCTATGATTGCAAAAGGATTGGGAACATTTACCCGAAGAGAGCGTAAGTGACCCCAGTGTGCAGGCAGGTGGTGGCAGGGCCTGGGTGGCACTGGGTGACAAAAGTGGGGCAGTTTGAAGCTGGAAGGTGCCAGCACAAAGCTGGACGAGGGTCCTCCTGTGTGGGGTTAATGGGGGAGCACAGCTCCTGTGAGGAGGCAGCTGGGGTCCTGGGCAGGATTTGGCAGGATTGTGGGAGATGTGATGCCAGAGAAGGGTCCTCAAGCCATCTGGATGTTGGGTTTCTTTTAAACATGAACAATATTTTTATATAAAGCTTGTTCTGTTAACCCTTCAGCAGCAGAAGTGGCCTCCCCAGCAATCTGTGGGGGCATCTGTGGGGCATTGGGGAAGGCAGGGTCATGCTCTCTTGCTCCTTCCAGCCCTGGATGGAAGCAGTCACATATTCCCATCAGCTTGAGGGGGCTGTAGTGGCACACACTGAAATTCATCCACCTCTCAGGAGCATGACAGCAGGACCTGACCACGGGGCCCTCCAGTGCTCCCATGTCTGTGAAAACAGCAGGGAGAGTCTTAGTCAGGTCTAGCATGCCAGGCTCCTCAGAGAGACAGATGAGGGAAAAGAGCATTTTTTTGGGGAAAAACATTTTTGCTAAGCAGAGGGAGGTGGCTCTCAGTCTGCTGTGGCCTAAAGCCAGGCAGGGATGCCTGGGGGTGGTGGGCTTTGGCCACATCCCATGCCAGCTCCCAGGGAGAGGAGAGGGAAATCCAGCACCTGCCGTGGGTTTTTCTAGGCACCATGAACAGTATGAAGGTGGGTTGCAGGGCTGAGGTGTGGCCCCTCTGAGCAACCTATATTCTGCTTTTCTCACCTTGCCTTTGCCATTTCAGATGCACCAGCTGCCTCTCGGCCAGGTGGAAGTGTCACTGGTGCCCCTCCGCCTACAGCTGCGTGTCCAACCATTCCCAGTGTGAGGATGTGCTGCGGATGGAGGTGAGGCTCCTTAAACTGCTCGGGCTCCCAGCCTCCCCCAGCAGTGTCTGGCACTCCCTGGCCATGGCTTGTGCCTTGCTGGGGCTCCCTCTTCAGCTGGTGGTGAGGAGGGGGTGTGTGGGTGAGCTGTGACTGCACCATGCCCACCATGCTGGGCTGTGCTGGGGTGTGTTGAGGAGGCTGCAGCTGGCTCAAGGGTTCAGCTGTTGTGGTGCCTCCTGTGGGCTCTATCTCTTGGCTTTCCATGGCTTCTCATACCTGGAGCAATGCTACTCTTTCTCCACATCCTGGGCCACCTGGGTTTGAGTACAAGAAGAAACAGCCTTACTCTGCCATTGCCTTAGCCTTGACTCAAGGTTGCTGTATGTTAATGACATGCTGGAGCACCACTGGGGTGCTCATCCAGAGGAGAAAATCTCCCCTTTTTAAATTGCAGCTTTAATACCCAGAGGATCAGAGTGTTCCTACTACTGAAATTTAAATTGAAGTTAATTTAAATAAAATGGGCCTTTTAGCAATCAATCTGCTCTAGATCCAAGCCAAGCTTTTACACTGAAAATTGAATATCCCTTTTGCACCGGTGCTCTGCTCTTAACTCAGGTCTCCAGTATTCCTCATGCTCATCATCGGGTGAGGTTTGGCCCCATGTCAGATGTCCCACTCTCAGGCTGAGCCCAGGGCCAGCCCTGGCACCCACTCTTCTCCAGTGGAGGGGAGGTGGACGACTCAGTGCAGGACCTGGGGGTGGAGACAAAGCCACCATGTACAGCTCCAGATTTTGTAAATCCCTGGGAAACGGGGATGGAAAAGTCCCTGCCAGGTGGCAGCTGCCAGCAGCACAGGGCAGTGTGTTGGGTTCAGCTGAGCCTGCCTGTGCATACCCAGGTGTTTTGGGGAAGCATCCTCTTCTTTGTCCACTTCACAGGTTTCAGTGTCTGGCATTTTCTCTGGCTGTCTGGATGGGTGCTGGCAAGTTGAAAACCATCCTGATGGTTGCTCCTGTTGGGTGTCTGTCCTGTGCCAGGGCCTGGGGAAACCCGCAGGGGGTCAGGCACACACCAGCTGTTGGGGCAGTGGGTGCTCATGCTGTGTGTGCTGCTCGTGCCAGGGGCTTGGGGGTGTCAGTCTCAGCAGTGACACTGGGTGACATCAGGGCTGTGGTCACCCAGGGACTGCCCTGAGTTAGAGCTTGATTAGCAAAGGATTAACTTTATTTCCTTGGATCTCCTGCTCCAGAGGTACAGTTGGGCTGGATGCTGACCTGCTTGGGCATGTTTGTTTTCTCTCTGTGGCTCCTGCTGATCTTGTGAGCAGCTGCAGGAGAGGTGCTCTGTAGCCCTGGAAACACGGTGCTTTCATTGTGCAGTTGGAGCCTTTGGTAAACAAACCATGGCTGGCAGGGCTGCACCTGAGCATGGCTCTGCAGGGAAAACTGCATCGTACCAGCTCCACCCCCAGCATCCTGGACATTCTGCCCCTTTTCTCTGATCCAGTTGTGAAGGATATAGTCAGCTGGAAGCTCTATTTCTGGTGGCTGGTGAACAGCAGGAGAAGGGGCTGCAAGATGACAAGTTAATCAGTCCTCTAAAGTGTATTTCTCTGGGAAGCTGTGCCAGCTCCGGTGACATGCAAGGACTCACCAGGCCAGAGGAGATTTTGCTTGAAATTGTAGCTATGCTGGTTTTGTTTTAACTCTTTTTATTCCCTTGGAAGAGGATTGGGGCTGAAATCTCTCCCCAGTTGTTTGCTTTGCTGTTTTGCTTCCCTTTCACCTTCATCTCTGTTATTTAATCTCCTTGTTTAGGCAGCACCAACTGTGCTTGGTTAGATGAGTGTCCTGACAGAAATGAAACATTTTTTACACAGTCAAACAGGCACTTCCAGGTAGCTCCCTGACCCCTGTCTAGGTCTGGGGAGAGCAGGAGAGATTGCTGCATGTCTGGTGCCAGGGATGTGTGTGGCTGCACGGATGTGTCTGAACAGACATCCTAGCACTGGGAGGGCAGGCTCAGCCTCCCCTTGGAGCAGCAGCAGCACTGGCATCAGTGGAGCCACAGCAGGATAACCTTTAGTCCAAGTGAGAGGAAATCTTGCCTGCTGCAAATGATTCTGCATAATGGACCAAGTATTTTGTTGTCTTTTACCCCAATGGCTCCACTGTCACAGGCATTACTCTGGATGTACCCTGGGGCCACACACAATCTGCCTTCATTTTTGCTGTAGCTTCACAGTGTGATTTACGTCTCATGAGAGAACAGGACGGGTTTGTCACACAGACTGGAACTCTGAGTCAGCTCCAGTGTCTGAGACATCAATTTAAAATGAGAACAAAAGTAGGGAGACAGATGACCTTTAAAAATAATTTTTCAGCTTCATTTAAGCCTTTCACTGCAGCTGCCCTACTGCTGCAGCCCCCTCACTGAAGCCCCAGTAGTTCCTCCTGCCCTCTCCCTGTGCCCACACAGCCTGTGCACTCTGCAGGACGGAAGCCCTGGAACACAGACTCTGCAGGTGCTGGCCGGAGTGAGCAATGCAATGGGTGGGACATGGCTTACAGGGGCTGGGAGAGGGTCACAATGGTGATATTTGCCATTGGAGGTGGCAGTGCCACCTTTCAGAGTCATTCTGGCCCTGTCACGGCCAGAGTGGCAGCTGAGGTGCAGGTACATGGTCACTGTGCACCTGGCAGTGCCCATTCCCCAGTGAAATGAATCTTATCAAGGGTCTTGGTGGTCGCTCTTCCCTTGTTGTTGAGGATGCTCAGCATGCACCCAGCTAACCCCATTTTTTTCTTATTTTTGTACCTAGCAGAAGAAAATTGACTGTCCTCGAATAGTACCTGCCCCTCTGGAGCCAATGCCCACAGGTGTATCTCGGAACATCATGATCTCACTGGCCAATGCAACTTTCTCTAAGGTAAATGGGTTCCTGAAGGTGGTGTGAAGGTTTGGACAAGTGTTTTGGGGAAATAAAACACGCTTGTGGGTGTTTGCTCCACCATGGAGCATGCCATTGTCAGACTCTCCCAACCCCACTTGCCAGCCTGGCCCCAGTGCCCACGCTGAGGAATGAAGGACACGGCTCTGAGTGGCAGGCAGGGAGCCCTGTCTGAGCCACAGTGTTTGAGTACAGCATGGAACCATTGTTTAACTTCAGATTGTTACTGCAGAGCTTGTTTTGTGTGTAAAAGCCTTTTTTGTGAAATTTTCTGACACACTAATTCTAACAGTGAAAAGCACAAGGGGACATCAAATGGTGCCTTTGGAGATGTGCTGAATGCCAGAAAGAACCAGAGGAATTTGGGGCAAAGAGGCTGAGCACTGGGAAAGTGCTTGAGTAAGCTTTGGTATTTGTAGAAAGCTGCCCAGAGTAATTTTGGCTCAGATCAACTGGGCTCATGGGGCCAGGTTTGCCTTGTCCCTGCTGATGATTCCAGCATGCTGGGCAGCCATGTGGCTCCTTGTTCTTCAGGAGAGGAGAGTTATGGAAGTGCTGGTGGAGCTGTTCTGGCATGCTGGAGGGTGCTGCTGGAGGCTGTTGGGGCACCACTCCTACCACACCTCCTTGCCCTTGGCCCAGGGGCAGAGCAGACCCTCGTGCCTGGATGGGGTGGCCTTTTCCTGCACAGCTCCAGCCTCCAGGAAAGAGGCTGTGACCACTGCAATCAGCAAAACAGGGTTAGAAATCCTTCTTCCTGTCTGGATGCTGGAGGTGGCTGAGGAGGAAGCAATAGTGTATGGAACCCACAGGAAATGGAGTCAGCAGGAAAGGGGCAGCAGGAGAGGCTCTGGCAGTCTGACTTCCTTCCACCACCTTCTGCTCACTGTTCCAGGGTGCTGGGTAGGATTTCTTTTCCTTCCCTCTCTGGAGGAACTGAAGAGTGAAGCTGGGAGCCTCAGGGACACGTGCCCAGACCCCTTTGCTGCAGCAGGGGCACTGCATGGCCAGGGCTATGGGTAACCTGCAGAGCCAGAGCTGCCTGGGCACAGGTGCTGCACAGGGCAAGATTCTGCCTGTGTGCTTGCTGAGCCAGCAGCTGCCTGTCAGGAGCCTGGTGCTTCCTTCCATGTCTTTTATCAGATCTGCCAGTTTTCAAAGGGTAGCTAGACCTCAGTAGTGGTGGAGCATCAACGGCTTGGAGATTGGATTTTTTCCTGCTGGATGCGGGCACAGCAATAATTTGGTGCAGGATATCATCCTTGTGTTATCAGGAAAACAGCACAGAAGTCTGTCTTTGAACATGTTCTCTGCTGGGTCCTTGTTTGAGTTAGAGATTTGCTCTGTGTAGTTTTTGGGAGGAGGAGGAGGAAGGTGACTTTGAGCCCAAATCACAGACTGGTTTGGGCTGGTTTGGACAAGGTGGCCTGGGACGAACACTGGCTCTCAGTCTGCACTGCAGCATGAGTTCCACACACCCTGGCCCAGAGGGGCTGTTGGGGTTACAAAAGCCCAGCCAGGCACGTCTCCTGGTCTGTGTGTGCTGTGGGCCAGGCACAGCTCCTGGTCTGCACCTTTAGTGTCAGGTACTCATCTCCTGTTTGACTTGGACAGAGTTCAGGTGCCAGTGGCAGAATCAGGGTAGGACATGGACCCTGACTGGCAGATGGAGAACTGCACAACAGTTGGTTGTTGCAGCCATTCTGCCCTTGTCTTCCCTTTCCTAGGAGACAGCTCTGGAGTGCCATTTCGGGACAGACAGGACAGTTGAAGCCCGGTGGGTGAACTCCTCTGCCGTGGAGTGTGTACATGTGCTGGTGAGTCGAGGGGTGAGGCTGCCAGCCCTGCTTCTCCCAGGCCAAGGATCAGGTCCCAGGGCAGGCAGGATCTCACCCCCAACCTCCCACCTGGCAGTGGGACACCACTTGCTGTCTTCCCTCCCTCGCTCACTCCTGCATTTGCCCCTCTGGGCTCTCTGTGTGTGCTGATGCTGGCAGGGCACACACATGTCACCATGCTGTGTTCCCAGCTCCGTGGGGATCTGCAGTGCCTTTGGCCCCTGCTCCCCTGGGCCTTGGGAAAGAGTGGCTTGTTTACGTTTCTAAATGGGAAGAGTTCAGCTCAGGTAAAAAATTTGGCCACCTTTCAGGGTTGCTGTTTCTGTAACTTTTATTTTGAACAAGAAATTGGCCTGAGAAAATTCTGTGATGCTCACTGAAAAGCAATGTGTGGTTGTTGGAGGGCAAACATCACCTGCAAAATGCAGCAAACATTGGGGCTTTCACCAGTAGGAATATTGCTAGTGGAAGCTGGAGAAGAGCACTTTCCCATCACGTCACCTGTGTCACAGCCCCACACTGACAATGTGCAGGTAGACCAGGCTGCTCCTTTTCCTGTCCATTTCTGCTAAAAATAGCAGCAACCCAGGGCTCTGTGCTCACCACAATATGCACTGTGTCCTGGTGCCCTTTACTGGGACTTCAGCAAAATGATTAAAACAAAACAGCTGTCCCACTTCTTCTGCTAAAGATAAGACCCTTGTGTCTGGAGGACCAGTAGTCAAAAAAGCCTCACAATAAAGGTCACTCCACGTAGTGTGTGTGTGTGTGTAACCTCCTATTTTACTAAATTTTGTAAGTTTTTGTTTGTTTTTTTGTGTGCAGCTCCACACATCAGAAAAAAGCCATCACTTCCCAGTGAACCTCCAGCTGAAGGACAAACCAGACAGATTTATCGACAGTCCGGAGACGATGACAGGTCTGAGCTGAAAATATTTTTATGCTCCTCTCATCTGGTTGGCTTCAATGCCTCTCAAACCTGGACAGAGTTCCTGGCTGCAGGAGAGAGACCATGGCTTCAGTGGGCACAGTGCAGTTCCTTCTCTCAGGCACATGCAGAAAGTGTATTTACCCAGAGTCACCCCCTGAACGTGAGCCCAGAGCCCAGACTGGCACTCAGGGCATCCCTGCTACAGCCAGCCAAAGTCAAGCCCTGCCCAGAAGTGCAGGCAGGTCTCACCTGCCAGTGGTGCATGGCACAGGGTACCTGGTGCTCTCAGTCACAGCAGGGATGTGGGCTGGAGAGGAATTTCTCTAGGGGAGAGAAGGGACGGGACAGGGCTCTTCCCTCAGCTCTCCAAGGAGCATGGCATCGAGGTTCCACATGCTGTGAAAATTGAGTGCTTCTTTTTGCTTCCTCTGCTGAGAAGGAATAAAATGTGTAAGCACATTTCACCCCTGGCCTTCTCTGTCTCTGTGAAGAATGGCTGGGCTCCCAAAAAAGCCCTTGCTACATCAGCAAAGTGAGGAAGGCAGGCAGTCAGAGTGGAAATGAGTCAGTCTCAGACAAGGTAGCCAGGCAGGACAGGCCCAGCGGGTCAGCCACAGAGCAGGGCTGGCACAGCAGCTGCCACACTGTGTGTGCCCAGGGGTTTGGTGGTGCCCCTTGCCAAGGGCTCTGTCTGGAGGCAGCATTCCCAAGCTCCTTTGTCTCTCAACAGTGTCAGCTGCTGTGGCAGAAGAGGCTGATTTATCTGAGGTGCAGAGGAGAGGGAGAGCCCAAAGAGAGCTTTCCTTTGGAGGACAGCTGTGACAGGGAGAAAGACATGAGCGCCAGTGACCAGGATAGAAATATTTCCCCATGAAAGATCCCCATGAATGGAGGAGGATTATCTTGCAGAGTGAAAATACCTGGGAATGCCAGCATGGGCAGCTATGAGATCTGGTTTCTCTGCAGAAAGAAGAGGGTGTAATTTTGAAATACAGTGGTAACCCTGAGGAGGGGGGTGGGACATTGGGTTTTGGCTGTGTAGAAGACTCAGCTCTCTGTGTGGGTGGCGCTGGGAGCAGGAACCACAGCAGAAAAAGTGTGGTGGAATTCCCCTCCTCCTGCATGGAGAAGGAGCTCATTTACATAGGCCATGTTTGCATCCATCGGAACTGGCCAGAATATTTGGAGTTCCCACGGGACTGTCAGGCTGCTCTGGCTCCTCCTCGCCTTGCTCAGGCTGCTGTGAGTCACATTAGAGAGACTGCCTTGCATCAGAGATCTGCCAGACAAACATGGGCATCTTTTATAATGTCTTCAATGAAATCACTGATGTTAGTGTTTATTATTTCAATATTTATTAGCTTTTATTGTACACTCTGTTTTGACAGTCCATTGAAGGAATATAAGCTCTGCTATTGGTTGGAAAACCACCCAGTGTAACTCCCTGGGGGGACTAAGGATGACATGGAATAAGCTTTTTTTTTTTGTGGAGAATAGGAGAGACCCTCAATACCAGTGAAATTTTGTTAGCACAGCACAGGCAGAGTGTTGGTGCTGATGAAGTTTCATTAGCACAGCAGAGCGTTGAGGCTGAGGGACTCATTAGTTGCTCATGAAGTGCCTTAGGATGCTCCTGTGAGCAGAAGCACCAAATGTGTTTGTTTCTGTGTTTTATGTGCTCCTGCAAAGTCTCCTGTGGGGAAAAGGGTGTGAAAGCCATGTTTCCTGAGCATTTCTGACTGTTTGCTCTGTGGATATCCACACTCCGGTGGCAGAAGTCTTGAAGCTGGAGAGGAAATGTAACTCAGGGCACCAGCTAATGGAGATGTGAAGGCAGTATAAGAAAAACATATGAAAGCTGAGCTGAGCAGATCTGAAGGGAGAAGTCAATGAAAGGGGTCTGTGGTCACGGGGGAAGGAAAGAACTGTAAACACTGTACAAAGCACCCCATTTTTGTCAGTGTGGAAGCAATGTGATTGCTTTCCTGGCAGGATGCAGCCAACTTTGCCAAGCAGCTTCCCCTGTGGATGCTGAGACTCGGAAACGTTTAGCATACATCGACAAAAGGTTCCAAGTTTGGGTGTTGCTTGTTTTTCAAGCAAGGGGGAGAAAAAGGAAAAGAAAGTGCTAAACTATATTGTGGTGTGAACAAATGCCCAGCCCCTCTGGGAAATCTGCAGGATGGTAGCCAAGTACTGCCTCATCTCACTGTATGTGCAGACTGCTCTGCTTATCCACTGGATTTCAGATTTTGCTGGGATTGACGTAGCTGGCAGGTGGTGGGAGCAGTGGGCCACGTGTGTTTGAGTGCCTTAGGCTAAGCAAAGCTGTGAGAGCCTCAGGCCTGGAGCTCATGCTGTCTCTTGTCTCTGGTGGTGCAGTGGAGGTGTACAACTGTGCGACCGGCAGTGCCGACTGCTCCCAGTGCCTGGGGAGGGAGGACCTGGGGCACCGCTGCTTCTGGAGCGAGAGCAGCTCCAGCTGCAGGCTGCAAACTGAGCCTCCACAGGTCTCTGAAGTCTGCCCACCTCCTGAGATTCGGAAGGTAAGACCTGAAGGCAGCATGGAGGGTGCTCACAGTGTGGTGTGGTGTTATGTGGCGTGGTGGGTGGTGCCGAGAGCTGGGACTGGCTGCATTGTCCTGCCTGGAGCAGAGGAGGATCTGCACATTGTCCCTGGCACAGGATGGGGTCAAGACCTGCACTGGATTATTCACTGACTTTCTCTGCTGTCGAGTCACCTGGTGCCAGGGAGATCTTGCTAGTGATAGGATCCAGTCTTCATCATGTTAGTGGGAAAAACAGCAGCAGCACAATCATGGCCAGTACCCTGTCCTTTCACAGCCCTGGGATGTTGTCACAACCAGTACTCTGTCCCTTCACAGCATCGGGGGCAGCAGCTGTCGGGTGGAATGGTGTAAGAGTGGGTTCAAAGCTGGTGTGTGGAAGAAAGCATGTTTCTTCCCAGATGTGTTTGCAGCTGAAGTGATCCTTGACCAAACCCCTCTGCCCAACACGGCAGAGAAGTGTGATGGTTTCTGCTCTGCCAAGCCAGAGCAAGGAGACTGTGGTGTTGGGTGCACCGGGCAAGCAGGAGTGTGAGGAGCGATTCTGTCTGCTTCACAGGTCTCAGGTGGTTCTTGGGCACCGGGATTGGCTCAGGGATGAAGGCCAGAAGCTCCTTGTTCTCCCCTGACCTGGTCTAGTGGAAGGTGTCCCTGCCAATGGCATGGGCATTGGGCCTAGATGATCTTTGAGGTCTCTTCCAACCCAAACCATTCTGGGATCCTGTGCTGCTCTGACTTTATGACCTGCCCTTTTGTGCTGCAGATCGAGCCTCTGCAAGGGCCCCTGGAGGGGGGCACGCTGCTGACCATCCGCGGGAGGAACCTGGGCCGCCGCTTCAGCGACATCGCGGACGCCGTGCGCGTGGGCGCCGTGCCCTGTGCCCCGCTGCCCCACAGATACGTCGTCTCTGAGACGTGAGTTGGGGACCTGGGGAGGAGGGACTGTCACCCCCGCGTGCCCCTGTCCCGTGCCTGTCCCTCCCTGTCCCTGCTGCTGCCCTTCGCCCCCAACCCTGCTGCCACCTGCCCCATCTGCCCACAGGGTCGTGTGCCAGACCGGGGAGGCTCCGGAGGCGTTTTCGGATGTGGTGACGGTTAACGTGAGCCGGGAAGGGAAGTCCAGGGAACGGTACTCCTACGTGGTGAGTGGCTGTCTCCTGAGTGTTCCTTTGGTGGCTCCTGTGCCTCTTAAAGCAGCTGTGCAGCTCCCCATGCCTTCCCAGTTGGTTGAGAAATGGGATCTGCAACTACATGTTGGGGTCCTTAAGGAGGTGCTGAGGTGTCCCCTCACCTGTGGTTGCCTGTGTGGGCTGTGGCAGGACTGCAGCAGGATGCTGGCAGCACAGCCATGCTCCCAGACCCAGCTCCTGCAGGGGTTTATCTCATCCCAGCTCTGCTGATTGCTCTCCTGCTATAAAAAGGAGTTCGGTTTTCTTTTACCTCATTTGCTGAAGTGCTGTTACAACCTGTGAGATTTTTTGAGACTTGTGAAGCCGCTTTGTTCTGTGTAAGTTACATTGCATTAACTCACATTATTTAGAACTGATACTTTTGCTGCAGAGGTTGTGTTAGTTTTTGCATGAAATAATATGTAGGGATTAGACTGAAGCTAACCCCATGTCATTGTGAAAAGCCCTTTTTAACTTTGAGCGGAACAGGGCTGGCCAGCTCCTTCACCAGCTCTTAACATGCAAGGAAAAGCCTCTCAGGAAACACCTGTGGAAGCACCAACGCTGAACAAAGCCAGTCCCTGACCTCAGCCTGGGTCTATGGCAGCCCTGTGCTGGCAGCTCCTGGGCAAGCTTAGGGAGCAAGTCCCTCCCTGGGGTGGGAGAGGAGCCATTCCTCCTTGGGTGGCACAGTAGAAAGCTGCTGTCTCTCTGTCCATCTCTGTTTGTCTCTTGTTTGTCTTAGCAAAGCTTGGAGCAGATGTGAGAGAGTGCCCTGCCTTGTGCACGTGTGTTGGGGAGGGACACTGCACGATGGAGGTGTGTCACCCTGAAAGTAGCTTTCATACCATTTGCAGACCAAGCAACACTCTCGTTTTCTTGGTTCTCCTCTCAGATCTGATGGCATGCAAATGGAGTAGCCTACACTGTGCAAGGCTGGTCTTGGTGAGACCTGAGCTTGGGCACTGTAGGGTTTGCCTGGAAAAGTTTAAAAGACTTTCAGAACTGTCCTTCCAAAGACGGTACTTCATGAAATACCAGATACTGCTTGTGTGCTACATCTTTCAAAGTCCCCACTATACATGCCTAGAAGAGACAGAATTCAGCTGTAATTGTCCTGAGGAGGAGGGAGAGGCTTCTTCAGGACATTATAGCAGGCTATGGATGAGCTGGATTTGCCAAAGCTGGGATGGAGGTGATTGGTGCTGGCAGTGCACCAAGAGCAGCAGCCCCTGGCTCTGGCTAAGGGGAAGGGCTTTGGGGAACAGGAATAATCCTTTCTGCTGATGCTGTAGCTGTACTTATGAATATGTGGGTTAGGGGACAAGGGCAGGAGACAGCTGCCTGCAGACACCCAGAGAAATAAAAATTCACAAAACAGATAGGGTGGAAAAGGGTGATGGTCAGAAGTGACAGAAGAAATGGCTGTAGAGGAGTGAAGCCATCTGAATGTAGGACAAGGGCAAGGGTAGATGTTAATCCATGGGTTTGTGTGGCAGAGGCTGCCAGGCAAGGCATGAGCAGCAGGCTCAGCCTGCGCTCCACAGGCCAAGCTCTGCAAGGGTCTGCTCTGCATGAGCGAGGGATGGGCTGGGCTGGGGGTGAGTGGGGCCAGCCCCCGTGGGACTGTCTGACAGGGAGTCACCAGTGCCCTATGGAAGGGTGTTGAGAGCATGATTTGCTCTGCCCTGGTTGTCCTACTCAAATGGAGCAGGGATGTTGCCAGCAGCCTCTCCTGGGGTGGCTGTGAGCAGACAAGAGGGCTCAGTGCCACGTGAGCTATCAAAGCCTCCAGCTCATGAATCTCAGGAAGATTTCCAGGGGCTGCAAACACAGATAACATACACGCTAATTTCTGCTGCAAATGGCAAGAGGCAAAGTAACTTCCCCCTCAGTTCCTGTTGCCTCAAGAGATGCATATTTGAAGCTTCTTTAGCAAGGGTCTGATATTCAATTATCTAAACCCAGGTGGCCATTTTACCAATCTCAAGGCCATCATCCAGTAAGGCTTTAACATTATCCTTGCATTTAGGAGGACATGGATCTGGAAGGGCTGAGATGGTGAGGGATAGAATGAGTGAGAAATTTCCTTTTATTAATGGACTTTGTGCTGTCGCTGGCTCTGGACCTCCTGCTGGAAATCTGAAGGGAACGGTGGGATCTGGGCTCCCATTTGGCCCCATGTTTAATTTACAGCCAGTACTTAGGGACCACTGAGAGTCACAGAGGTTTTACATGATCTTACTCCTTAGTGTTTGTACCACTTATCTTGTTCTGAAACCTTGCCAGCAAAAGCTTTTGCTGTGCTGCTGTTTGAGCCTCCCAGTGCTGGACACTTACTCAAAGTTCTGAATGAATTCCCATGTACAGTGTGGGGAAATTTCCAGCTGCAGATTTACCGGGCTAGAAAACAGATTTCCCCTTTGTTTTTAGCTTCCCGTGGTGCAGTCCATAGCTCCTCCAAATGGCCCGAAGGCAGGAGGAACAAGAGTGACCATCAGAGGCAGCAGGCTGGATGTCGGCTCAGAGCTCCGTGTCCTCATCAACTCCTCCAAGCAGTGCACAGACCTCAGGTGGGAGCAGGGCTGGGGGCTGGCACTGGAATAGTGACAAGAGCCAAATCATTAGGAAGGTTGGTATTGTCCCCCAAGAAGTCAGACAGGGCGAGGGTTTTGATGGGGGGCATCACTGCATGCTGGCCTGGCATCCCCTGCCTGCCCCTCCCCTCTGTCTGCATGGGGAATCGGCCCGGGAGCTGGGACGGCGTGAGCTGAGAACTGCCTGTTAGCAGGCCTGGAGGAACAGCTAGTTGGCATGTGCCTGGAAGCTGCTTGTCCTCTGTCAGGGGGTGCTCAGGCCAGACCCCAGCCTCTGGCTCCGTGCAGCTCACCCCTGGTGTCCCCACGCAGCCGCAGCGACAGCACCATCACCTGCACCGTGCCCGCCGCAGAGCTCACCGCCGCCGTGCCCGTCTGCGTGCAGTTCGAGAACAAGTCTTGTGCCAGCCACAACATCACCTTCAAGTATGAGAAGAACCCGGTTATATCAGACATCAACCCCAAAAAGAGCCAGATCAGGTGAGATCCTGCTGTAGCTGAGACAGCCCGTGAAGGAGAGTGTCAGTCCCAGGTGGGAGAGGGTCCTGCCAGGAAAAAGGGGCTTCCCAGCCCTGGGCTGGACGGGTATAAGAGGTATCTGAGCTTGCTCTTGGAGTGCTCCAGGGTAACCCCAGCACGGGAGTAGAAGAGGTCTCGCACACCAGGACTGTCAATAGCTTGTTTTGATGCATTTAGGAGTGGAAAAATGTCAGCCTTGGTAACTATACTGTGCACACCTGGTGAGTGCTTTGGGGAGGCCCAGGTGGGGGCTCTATGAGACCCTGAGGATTTTTCTTGGCAGTAAAACTGCTGGAGGATAAGATGAGATTTGTAATTTCAGATTTCAACCTTCCCTGAGGTCACCATATTTAATTTTTAAAGTGTGTTGCTTTTAGTTTCACATCTCTGTGGAGTTCTCAGACTTCTACTCCTTTGGATACTGTGGTGAAATACCACCCTCCTCACCTCTGGAGCCTGAAACACCCAGGCTGACTAGGAAATCTGGGAGGCCAGCGGCAGTGCCGGCAGGACATCGCTGAAAGCAGCATGCCCAGGGGCGAGCATGAGCAGGCTCTAGTGGTCTGATCTACTTGGAACAAAGCTGCCTCTCTGTTCCCAAGCACAATGCCAAGGCTGCAGGCTGTGGGAATGTTAGGGGGAAGGCAGAGCCATGACTCAGCCAGGCACAGCCCCTCGCAGGCTTCCAACTGCTGAGTGTCGAGAGCAGTGTCTAAAAAGAGACGAGGAAAGAATGTCCTGCCTGTAGTCAGAAAGAAAACCACTGGGCTATTTCTCAGTCACCTTAGTCTGCTTCCTTGGTACTTAGAGCAGTTCGCAAATTTCAGAGAGCAGGGATGGTAACTGCAGGCTCTCTCCAGCCTCCAGCACAGCTTGTGCAGTCTGACTGCTTCAGCATATTGCTGAGCTGTTGACCATGAGGTACCAATAACTTGTGTAAAAATCTAGCTGGATCTGATTTCTCTTATCATATTGATAAAATAATCCACACAACCAAAATCTAAACCAGTGCAAAAGTTGTACACTAGTCTGCTGGTGTGACAGGCTCCTAGTTAGAAACTTGGATCATAACTTCCTCATATTATCCCCAGGCTTCAGAGAATCCTTGGGCCTCATGTCCAAAGTCACTGTGCCTGGAGTGTTCTTCAGATAACAGGACTTGTGAGTCGTGCCTGTTTCCTGGAAATACTCCAAACAAGTCAAATGTGATATGGGGGAAAGGGAAGGTTGATCTAGGGAGCAGATGAGTGGTGATGGTTCTCCAGCCATTGCTCTGCCTTGTGCATGTTGGGGCTGCTCATTATTCTTGTTAGTTGACTGCACAGTGAGAGGCCCATGTGTTTCATTCTCCCCCAGGCAGATCCAGAACACAGCAACTTTCACATTTTGATCTAACTTGGAAGTTCCTGGAAGATGCAGGATGAGGGATGTTTCCGTCTCCAAGTCTCACAGTTCTGTGCGGGTTGCTGCAGGGCAGGGGCAGAGTCAGGGACAGGTACAGGGGTAGGGGATGTCTCCTGGCCATTATAGGTCACTTCCATGGCCAGTGGCCAGGATGCCTGCTGCATACCCTGGCATGCAGAGGCTGCTCTTCTGGGCAGTGGAAGTAAGGGGGACAGCTCACTGATGCTGGAAGAAGCTCTCCCCTCTCTATCAGAGCANCCTTCCTTCCTTCCTTTCTTCCCTGATACTGTGGCAGCTCTGTGGATCTCGGCTCCAAGTAGGAAGAAGACTTTGGCTGTTGGGTCACATTCTCTGCTTAGGCAGCTTGGAAACATCTCTGAAAAAATGACAGGAGGAAGATAGAGCCATCACATCCCACTGCTGCACTGTCCTCTGCAGTCACCCTCTTTCTTCCCTTCTCACAGCGGGGGCAGGATCATCACCCTGGAAGGACGAGGTTTTGGGCTGGTGCAGAACGTGTCCATGGCTGTCCGTGGCATCGGCAGAGAGCACACGGTGGGTGCTTGGCTGGGTTGGGCTGGTGATGGAGCAGGGCTGTGTGCCTGCTGCCAGGACCGGTGGAGCTGGGGCCTTGGCCTTGGGTGGGCTGGGAGCACTCGTGGTGCTGGGCTCTGACGTGCTCACCCTCCTGCTTCCAGCGCTGTAGGGTTCACACTGACACCGCCATCACCTGCCCCTCTCCAGCCGCCTCCAACGTCACTGTGGGCAGCAAACCGGCCCCTGTCGATTTCTACCTCAACGGGCACCTCTACACCGACGAGCGCTCGGCCCTGGACGAGGAGATGTACCCCGAGGAGGCCCTGCACATCAGCAAATTCAGCCTGGGATACTACGCTGACCCCCAGTTCTCCACAGCCAAGAAGGAGAAGTGGATCAAGCACCATCCTGGAGAGCCCTTAACTCTGGTCATACACGTAAGAGGGTGGTTGTTACAGCTCTGCTTTGCTCTGGGTGCTATCTCCTAAATACAGTCCTAAATACCAGCACAGGGGCTGTCCACAGACACAGGAGAGAGAAGGGGATGGATGGGAACTGGAGAGGCAGGAGCAGGTGATTTTGGCTCAGCTTGCAGCTTCTGCATCTCTCACAGGAGATGCAGCCTGGTCTGGGGATGCCTTCTGAGGCATAATGTCAGAGAGCTGCCCAGGGAGGGTGTTGTAGCAAGGGGCTAAATGAAATACTGGACATGTGGAAAAGAATTACAATGTCTTGGCCTGAGACCAGGCAGGTGCTGCAGAAGAGCCTGACAATAGGTGTTTATTCCTGTAGAAACAGACCATTCATTCTTCTCTTTTGGCTACTGAATTCAGCTCAGCTTACAAGGAAGTTGAGGTGCAGAAGCTGAGTGGCTTGAACAATGAGAAATAGTAATTCAAAGGCCATTGTTTGTTGGAGGATATCCTAATTGTTTGCAACGTGCTCCAGAAATGTGCTCCCCCTTTCTCAGGCTTTGCAGGCGCATCCCCTGGCTGTCCCCTCTGTTGTACATCCTTCCCTGCTCCCAGATGGGCTCTCACATCCTTATCTTCCATGCACAGCAGGCCCGATCAAAAGCAGATTTTTCCAGGTTCCATGAGGGGCCTGTTCATCCTATGCCCCATGCTGAGTGAAGAATGGGAAACAGGAAAATGGGGAATGGCCCAGTTTTGGCTTTCCTGTGGAGTGTTGGAAAAAAGTCCTTGGTGAGGGAGAGTCTTCCCAGGTCTGCAAAACAGCAGGGAATATGGAAAGTAAAGCAGGAAGATCAATTGCAATTCTAACTCCTGTGCTGCAGCCTGACATGCTGATTTTATTTCTGTCTTTAGAAAGAGCCTGACAGCCTGGGCTTGGAGAGCAATGAGTACCAGGTGAAAATCGGCCTGATCTCGTGTGAGATCCAGATTGTTTCGGACAAAGTCATCCACTGCTCCATCAACGAGTCTCTGAGCTCCGCGGAAAGGCAGCTGCCGGTGACGGTGAGTGCGGGGTGTGAGCCGCGGGCAGAGGGTCCCCGCAGGAGGGCCCTGCCCGGCTCACCCACTGCAGGGGCTGCGCGGGGGCAGGAGGGGACAAACCCGCCGTGCTGGCAGCTGTCCCAGGGCAGCAGGACGCCGGGGCCGGGACGGAGGCTGCCCGGAGCTGTGGTGAGGAGCTGCCGCGCTCCGAGCCGCGGGCACCGGCAGCTGCCGCCGGGTTCCTGCCCGTGCCCAGGGCAGCTCTGCGCGGCACAGTGAGGGCTCAGGGGCGTGAGGTTTTGTCACCTGCTCGGATTTTCTGCCCCTCATGAGACATGTTTGGGGATTTCCTCACAGCTTTAAGCCATTGGCTCTGCTCCCAGCAGCAGAAGGGTACGAGTGGCCATGAGAGTGCAGCCTTCACCCAGCTGGGTCCCTGCGGTGTGACTGCGAGGGTGGGAGCAGTAGTCAGGGCTTCCAAAGCCTGCTGCTTTTTCCCTGCAAAGACTTCAGCGTCCAGGGCTGCTGTTTCTCTTTGTGTCTGCAAAGGCACCACACTTGGTTACTGCCCTGTTTTCCAGAGGGCTGGACTGAACTGCTGTGCTTGCCTCAGTTTCCCTCGTGTCATACACAGCCCACGGCCATGCAGGGATGTGGCCATGGCTGTTCGTATCTGGAGAGAAAACGCCTCCACCTCCGTGGGAGAGCCCCCTCCCGGTCTGTGTGTTGGCAGGGGATGGATGGGAGCCTGAGGCACGGGCAGGGAGGGGAAGGAGAGCTGGAGGGAACAGGGGAGCTGTGGAGTTGGGCTGCCCAGTGCCACTATGATGCGCCACCAATTCCCTGACAGGGTTCCCCAGTTTACTGGCAACAGTCTGAGGTGTATGAAATTCCGTTGCAAACTGGAAACATGGAAATGCAGAAGTAACAGGATTTCTTGAGTCATCTTAACATGAATTTTAAACAGGGTAATTTAAAAAAAAATTTTTTGTAAGAACTGAGAAACAGGGGAATCCCTTTGTGGAAAAAAAGGAATTTTTGAGTTTGCTAGTCATGGTGTGACATTAACCAATCATGGCAAGTCCCCAGGAAGTAGGAGAGAGATACCCAGCCCTAAATATCACAAGGCTGTTCAGAGAGCACCAGCAATGAAAGTGCAGCTAATTAGTCTGCTTATATTCATACCTGTGCACCCTTACTAAACCTACAGACATGGCTGGGGCCCTCACCTGCTGGCCATTCCATGAGTGGTCACTGCCTTGTCACACATGAGAAGTGGCTTTGGTGACACAGGGCAGGCATGTGCAGGGGCCTTGCCTGGGTCACACTGAGTGTTGAGTAGAGATGTCCAGCTAAACAAGAGAGACTTGACAAGACCTTCAGGCCCATCTTTATCCATGACCAAACAGTTTAAACATTGAATTAAACAACAGCCGTGGGATTTTTTTCTCTGGAAAAATGCAAAAGGCTGAGCTGATGGGGGGAAAAAGACTCAAAACATGTTGAGGAGCTGCCTCATTGCAGCATTTCAGAGGGAAAAAGTGGAGGTCCTGAGGCTGGGAGTGTGGTTGTGAGGCTGCTGAGTGAACCTGCCCAGGTGGCCTTGCAGTGCTGTGGCTCCTGTCCCTGCCCAGCACCATGGCTCTTGGACAATGTGCCAGGGTAGAGACCAAAGCTCTCAGTGTCTGGAGCCTTCCACTGGCAGCAGCCATGTCCTCACCCATGCTCCTAGAGCTAGGGCTGTATTTCCCTCAGGATGGAGCTGTGTGTCTGGTGGTGGAGGTGGTGGGAAGATCCTGCTTTGGTCCAGTGATTGAGAGCTGCTGGAATTTTACTCCACTGGGGACCTTTTCCAGAGGTGTTCCATGACACAGGAAATCAAAGATTAATTTTGATTAATCAAAATATTAATCAAAATTGTAAGATTACTAGAGCTCTTTCCTACCTTATTTCAAGTTTTTTAAATAAAGTTTCTCTCACTTCCCATTCCTTGGGAGAAGTGAAACTCACATTTCCAGAAGCGAAAGCCTTGTGTGGTCATAAGTTTTCCTTATCAGATGATACTGTGGAATTCTTTCATCTCAAGAGCCCAAAGAGCTTCTTGTAAACAGCATCCAGTAACTTGCCAGCCTGTGATGTGTGCTGGCCTCTTCCCTTCTGGAGATCAGGAGACCCAAGGACTGAGCTCTAGTGGTTTGTGCTTGTTGTCACAAGAAGTATGGGCTGGGAGCAGAGCCAGCACCTTCTGACAGCCCTTTCACTGCTTTAGCCACAAGACCATTACTCGTCTATGGTCTCATTTATTTTTATTCACTTAGTTTATTTGTATTTCAAGGACTTTAAAGTTTCTTAACCCTACTTCTTCTGGGTGGCAGCTGTTCTGATTTTGAGAAAGGCGAGTGCAGCAGGGCTCCAAATGCTGTTCAGAGCCATAAGGAAGCTGATGATTAGTGGAAGTGATTTTCTAGTGAGAGCAACACCGGTGCCATGGGCCGTCTCTTCTGCAGTGTACAGTGGGGCCATGGGGCCTGCAGTTCTGCCCCCAAATCCCTATGGTGGCCCTGGGATGGGCACAACTGCAGCATCACAGCCTGCTGGGTGTGCCCTTGGCATCCCCCAGAGCACAGGAAGGGAACTGGGCTCCCTGGAGACACACAGAGTGCCCAGGCTCTGGCAGGGAAAGGCACAGCCCGGCCTCTGTCCCACAGAGCCTGGGAGCCTGGGCCAGCACGCTCAGTGAGTCCTCGGGTGAAGGTCTGCTGAGTGCTGCCCTGAGGGCCCCCCTGCTCCCAGCCCCTTGGCAACCTGCTGCTCAGCTCCTGCTTTTCCTCCCTCCTTCTTCCTCAGATCCAGGTTGGAAAGTTCAACTACACAATTGCCATGCTGCACCTCGGGGGAGGAGAAACTGCCATCATTGTCTCCATCGTTATCTGCAGCATCCTGCTGGTCCTCTCTGTCGTGGGTAAGGGAAAGAACGATGTGTTTCCAGGCTGTCCAACGTTTTTCTCTCTGCATGTGGAGGTGTGAAGGTGACTCTGAGTGCTGTGGTTGTGCAGTACCTGAAGCTATTCTGGGTGCAGCAGGTGTGGCACACAGCTAGTACAAGACCACAGCTCCCTGCAGCACAGAGCTTTTCCTGGCTGAATCCACAGCTCAACTCTGTTACTTGAACCTGTGATATTTATAAGCTTACCCTTTCCCCAAAATACTTATTAGTTACTATAATACAAAATAAAGAAGGTTGTGAGAAACTGATCTTGATCACAGGCAAGATCTTGCTCTTAGGCCAAGATCCTGTCATCAGAAACAAGCAGTGGCAGATGCCTGGCTGAGTAGGAAGAGCAGAGCAGCATCCTTAGCTGCAAATATGAAGCAGGCACATTGGTGTGTGTACCTGGCTGGAAGCTGTGCTGCACACCTTTGTCCTCAGACTAGGGTCCCTGCTCATCATGTGCCCACAATGACTGTGCAGCAAGAAACCTGCCAATTCACAGCAAATGAGGACGTTATAATAAGGATTTAATTTATTTTTAATAAAGTCTCTAGTGCACCCTATTTACTAGATGCACCACCCATCATTAGAAACATATTTCTGGAGGCATATTAAAACTGTAATACAGGTGGTAAACATCCTCAATTCTATATTCATTAATCAGCTGGAACACATTAATATACAGTTAAGCTGAATGCAGACAGCCCAGACCTAAATTGAAGATGACAGTTACAGCATGATCATTAAATTCCAGCTGGTTTTACTTATTTACAGATAATCGACAACTGCCTGAGCAGATACCGGTCTGGTGGTAGGTGTGAAACCAGCTCTGGGTTTAGCTTTCTGCACTCATGTCAGAGAGAACTGCTCTGATCCCAGCTGCAGCTGCTCCTAAGCCCGAGTCCAAAAGGCTTATTCTCTTCCTCTTTTCCAGCTCTCTTTGTGTTCTGCACAAAGAGCCGAAGAGCTGAGCGCTACTGGCAGAAAACCCTGCTCCAGATGGAGGAGATGGAGTCACAGATCCGGGAGGAAATCCGCAAAGGTAAGTCACTGCCTGGGTGCTGAGGAGCTACAGCTAGGAGCAGGATGTCAGGTTGGCAGGCTTGAAGCAATTCACCTTGTGCTGTATAGAAGTCGATAGAAGTATTTGTAGAAGAATTTCTGTGATTGTCTGTGGTCTTTGATTGGGTTTGGGAATGAGGCTCAGTGGCTGGAAGGCTGAGGCTCCTGCTGCCTGGCTTGGGCAAGCCACTGATCTCCAATGCCACCAGCTTCTCTGTCCTGGCATTACTGGCCCTTGGCTGTGTCAGAGGGTTACTTGAAGGTCACACTAACCTTCAGTGTGCTTTCTTCTTGGGTGCAACAGAAACTGCAGCACACTCCTCATAGAGCCATGGGAGAAGTATTCCAGGTGTTGGACCCACCATCCCATGGTCTGTGGTCCCTCTACATCAGCTGATGTCCTGTCCTGGGGGGACTGGGGCTCCTGGGGCAGAGAATGTTCTGTCAGTGCCTGGGGCAAGGTGTAGCCTGGTGGTTAAACCCCGATGGGAATGTGCTGCTCAGAGAAAACACAGCTTCAGCCCCCACAGGGGCACGGCATGAGGGGGCAGAGATGAGACGTGAGACGTGCTGTGCTTTCAGTGCCAGTCTGTCTCGGCTGGTGGAGGACTGGGCTCTCACCATCTGTGGGTCTCTTTGTGTAAGGTTTTGCAGAGCTTCAGACAGACATGACAGACCTGACCAAGGAGCTAAACCGCAGCCAGGGAATCCCCTTCCTGGAGTACAAGCACTTTGTCACCAGGACATTCTTCCCCAAAGTAAGGAAACAGCGTGTGTCACGGGCACCTCATTGCTCCCAGATATGTCCCAACCAGTTTAGGGCGCTACTAAAGGGCTTTTACAGTGTCACAAAATCATTCCACTGTTATATATTTACTTGTCACATATTTCAGCCTTAATTATCATCAAAAGTGGAGCTGCACCTCCTGAGGTGTCATACAAGATCGGGCTTGCTCGCACATGACAGAAGCTGGCGGCAACTGTCCCAGGACTTGCTCTGGCTTGCTTGTTTGGGGCCACTGCACACCTCCTCTGAAAGAGCTCTCACACGAGCAGAGTACTGTGGTGGTCTCCTCAAGGGCTCCAGTGTCACCCCACTCCATTCAGCAGAGACTGAAGCGTGGCTGAAGGGTGAACTGGCAATGAGGGAAAAGGGCTTTTTGTCCCATGCAGGGTGCCCCCAAGAATTCCCAGCAGCTCAGCCAGTCCTCAGGAGCTCTTTGGATGTCTCTGTCACTCCTTCCTGTCCAAGGTTGGGTGTGTGTTGCTCCCAGTAAGCTGTCCCTTGGGCACCCAGTCCCAATCTGTCTGCCTGGAGTCCTGCAGCAGACATGCTGGTGCCGTCATTGCTGTCACCGGCTGCTCGCTGTGTGGCTGTGTGCCCTTCACTCCGGCTGTATTTCACCCCCGAGGCACTGGTGTGTCAGTGCTGAGGACTGAGATGATGATTTATGGCTGCAGAATGTTTCATTAGTAGCTATTACTCAGGTTTTTCAGTTATGCAGTCTCCATATCTCTGCACACTAGAGGCTTTAAGATTCAGGCTGGTATATGAAGGCTAGAGATTTAAACATTTTTCCCATCTGTTTTAAAAGTTACATATGTTGAAACACCCAGAACTCCTCTATTTTGATATAGTCTTCTGTAAAGCTTTCTCTTCTGGGAGTTTTCTAGCTGTCACATTACTCTATTTGCAGTCTCCCTGCCCTAACAGCCTTGTGTCTGTGCAGACGTCTGCCTCCCCCCATCCTTGTGGTGTTTTCTCATTCAGGAGGCTCTTGCAGAGTGTTCCAAGGTTCCACAAGCCAGCCCCGTGCATGTCTTTGGAATGGGTGGCTTTAGTCCCAATGACATGCCTCCCCATCTTATTCCCCTGGTGCACAGCACACAGGTGCCCTCCCCTAACACTGTGCTTGGTTCCAGTGTTCCTCTCTCTACGAGGAGTGCTACATCCTGCCATCCCAGCAGCTCAGCTCACAGGTGGGCTCCCAGGTCCAGGAAACACATCCACTTCTGGTGGGGGAGTGGAAGGTGAGTAACCCACTAAAGAACGAGCGCTTTTGGGTGTTGCCAACCATTGACACAGACCAGCACTGGGTCAGCTTTGGCTGGCTGAAGAAAGCAGATCTGTGAATCTGCTCTTGCATGAAGCAGCATTGGCCTGGGACCCTTCTGGGCTCTGTAACCCTGAGGTTGCAGTCAGGTCTCACTCTAGACCTTCTGAAAGCTGACCAAACCCAGCCCTCTTCACCTCTCCTTGTACGCCCACCAATTGTTTTGTCAGCCCTCAGCTGCACTTGCTCTGTTTCATAGTGGGGAGCCCCAGACCAGCCACAGTGCTCCAGGTATCCTCAGGAATGCTGAACAGAATGGAATGGCCACTGTCACTGACCCAGCTGTGTGTTCCTTGCCAGCAAAGCTGCTGGCTGTGTCAGGCAGAGTGAGGAGGGTCTCTTCTGCTTAGTGTCTCTGTGCTCAGTAGGGGCATCCCTGCCATCAGGAGGGACAAAATGTGAAGGAAAACAAGCAGGGTTTTCTTACTCTGCTTTCTAAATTTTTCTTCAGATCCCTGAGAACTGCAGACCCAACATGGAAGAAGGAATTTCTCTGTTCTCCACCTTGCTCAACAACAAACACTTCCTCATTGTGTTTGTCCACGCTCTCGAGCAACAGAAGGACTTTGCTGTCAGAGACAGGTATGAGCTTCAGAACCAAAGACTTGGCAGCTGGAGGAGGCTAATTTATTCCTAAGCCAAAGCAATCCAGCTGGTGTCTGGGGCTGTGTGTTTCAGTGGACAGTTGAGTCACACTTGCCTACACATTTCTGCTAGAAATGGGTGGCCATAAACCCTGAAGAGCGCTCACTCACTGAGCCAAATGGTGACAAGCTGACCTGAGGTCCTGCAGCACTGAATGAGGGTTGGAACTTCTGACACCATTAGGAAGAATCATGAAAATTGTCTGAAAGACTGCCTTTATGTGTTGGGTTTTTTAGTACCAGTCAGCAGTTCAGTCTCGTTGGATTTGGGTTTGAGTCCTGTACCATTCTGTGTTTCAGGTGTAACCTGGCCTCCCTGCTTACTATTGCATTGCATGGGAAACTGGAGTATTACACCAGCATCATGAAGGACCTCTTGGTGGATCTAATAGATGCTTCAGCTTCCAAAAACCCCAAGCTTATGCTGAGGAGGACAGAATCTGTGGTGGAGAAGATGCTCACCAACTGGATGTCCATCTGCATGTACAGCTATCTTAGAGTAAGAGAAGCAGCCCCTGCTGTGGTGGGTGCAGGGTCACCTCTGTGTGCAGCAGGGATGAGGGATGCAGGGACAGCCTAGGGCCTTGCTAGCAGTGCCACTCAAATGGTCACTAACCCTTGGCAAAGTGATGTTTGGAATGGTTCAGGTGTAGGAAAGCAATCTGAAGTTCAGTTGCTTCTCCACTTCTACCCCGGGCTTGGGGGAGCTCAGTTTTCGTGGCAGGCCAGAGCACGGATCAGTGTTTTCAATATGCTTGAGAAGAGCCATAGGGGAGCTGAAAAATAGCCAGAATGGCTGGAGGTTTGGGGAACCACCTGGTTATGTGTTGTTTCTGTGAGAAGCTGGCACAGCCGTGCTGAGCAGTCAGTGTGTCTGTCTGGGGAGCCACGATGCTCAGCAGGGCTGAGGGCACCGGGGCAGGGGCTGCTCTGTTATCAGTGCCCTGTGGTGTGTGGGGCCTCTTCTGCAGGGGCATCCTTGAGGTTCTGCACAAATCTGAGCAGGAGAGGTGGGGTGTCTGTCCCAGAAGGCTGATGGTCTTCTCTCGGTAATGAGCAGGAATATGTTTGGCATCTCGGAGCCATCAGCAGTCCATCTGCTCAGTGCTTTATCTCCAACATTTGCCAGCTCTGTTTGGAATTCCCCAGAAGAATTGAGCAATAACTTAATTGATTCCACAGCAGTTAATTGGAGGATACCCCATTATACCCACGGGAAGAGCCTTGAAAAAGCCTTTGAAAAAATCTCTTTTCCCAAAGTGTTTTCTACATCCACGGAAGTGATTCTATATTGTCTTCATACATATTGTGGTGTCTTCTGATCCCCGATGATCACTTTTTGTCCTAAAGCCAGTCGTTTTGTAGTTCATAATCTTACATTTTAGCTGACATAGTTAGTCTAACAAAAAAAGAGTTACAGGAGTGGATGAGGATGTCTGTGCCAATGTAGCCCAGCTATCCAGCCTTTAAGTACAGAAAAGAGAAAATCAGTAAAATTTTTTTAATCTTCAGATTTTGTTCCTGTAGTTTAACCATTGGAGGAAAAAAAGTGCTGATTTTCCCTTTTGAGGAGGGGAGACCACATGTGAGGCATCTGATCCAGCTCCAGCTTGTGCTAAAAATGGACATTATGCAAGAAGGCTTTCTCAGGGAAAAAAGAAAAAGAAGAAAGTGGAGCCTTATCACGTGGGCCTGAAGGCTTGAGCACATTACACGGCTCACTAATGGCAAGGAGCTCCACATGCAGCACTGGGTGGGAGCTGCCCATTCCTGCAGGCTGGTCTGGGGCTGGGGGGGCTGTGGCCATCCCTGGGGCTGAGCAGTGCTGCTGTGAGCTGTGAGCTGGCTTCCCCCTGCTCATGGCCCACAGAGGGAGGATGACAATGGGGTATGGTGGGGGCAGGACTGTGAGGTGGCCAGGCCCTTTGCAGAGCTCTTGTGCATTTCCATCCACCTGCAGCAGGTTCTTGGCAGGGGCTAAGGCTGGACACGGGGTTTGCAGCCCCCTCCAGGCCATGTCCAGCCTGAAGCCATGGCAGTGCAGAGCATCGCTGCAGCCTCTCCCCCATCTCTGAAAGCAAATGGTTTCAAACTAGAGGCGCAGTAAAGTTGATTTCCGGGAGTCTCTGACATCTCACATGGTCCACAGTGAGGGTGGGATCAGAGGAGACACTGAGCTGCTCCTGAAATATGAAAAGGGAAAAGAATTAGTCAGATGGGAGTGTCTGGAGAGGAAATTTGTCCCAGGTGACACAAGCCCGGCTGTGCAAAGGGACAGGAGCTTGATCCAGATCAGAAGAGCTGGCATCTTCCCCGCCACACAAATGAGGATGGAGCTCCTGTGGTGGAACAGGCAACACCTCCTTCCACACGGCTGGCGTCAGCTCAGGGCTGTGATTTAAATAGTAGTGATAGCCAAAGGCCTCCCATGTGCCTTTCGTTCCTCAGGATCAAACTCTGCTGCCTTCAGAGAGGCATTTCTTGGTTGAAAAGAAGGCTTGCCCGCCTGCCTGTAGCACTGCTCTGTCAGACATGTGATGATGGGCCTGGTTTTCATTCCTGAATTATCCCCATTAATCACAATGTCTATTTGAAACAGCTGCTGTGAAAGTCCCAGCCGTTGTGCAGTGGAAAAATTCCAAGTGCTTGTATTTTCCCTTGTAAGTCAACGCTACATGCTCAAAACATTTGTTTCCCATTAATGCTCTGCCTAACAGCCCGTCCATTTGTGTTTTGGGGGAAAATGATTTGAAGGAGCTGTCTTCAGCTGGGAAGGAGCTGCTAGCCACAGGCATTCGTGGTCTGCACATGTGGAGGGCACCTGAAGCAGTGGAGTCCACTGCTGGGGGCTGGTTCAGGGTGTGCAGGGTTGGGATGAGCTGGGAGGGGCTTGCTGCGAGGCACGGGGACTCAGAGGTAACTTGCAGCATTTGCACAATCAGTGCAGAACTCTGCTTCTGCAGAACTGAGTGAGAATCGTAGACAAAATGGTCCAGGTCTCTACTTAATGCTACAGTTTTGGTGGAAAAAGCTTTGAAAGAAAACTTTCTCCATGAGCTACCATGGTACCATTGCGCCTGGCTCCTAACAGGGTTGGGGAGTTAAAGGAAAAGTAGGGTTCTGGAATTCAGCTTTTATGTCTGGGTCCAAGCTTACCCAAGTTTTGCATTTGGGATGGAGGTTTGGTTCTTCACAGAATGCAAACAGATAATTGCCCCAAAATTAGCGGGCGCTTGGGATAAGCAGCTGTTTTCTGTGATGTTCCCACCCTAGGCTCACAAAAACATTTTGGAAATGGCTGTAGTGTGATCCTGGGAGGACATCTATAATAACTTGTCAGAGTTGTGTTAATAGGGCAGCAACATGTGAATCCAGTCTGTGCTCTAAACCTTTTTGTTTTCCCAAGCATATAAAAATGAAGCCCTCCCATGCTCCTTGTGCGTGGAACAGTTCAAGTCCTGCCAGCCTGAACTGTGCTTCCCATTACTGCAGTTATTTCAGTGCCCTGGGTAGCTTTAAGGGCCCATAACAGTTGAGTCAAAAATGAAAATGAAGTCTCATTAAAATACATTCACAATAGGAGGAAAAAAAGGCCCCAGACTGTGTTTTTTTTAAGTATTTTTTTGTCCTGAATCAGCACTGATCTCTTCTGGTTAAACTTCCTTTCTCCTAACTAGCCAAGTCCAAAGACAGTTTTGATTCCTTTCCAGATGAGTTTCCCGAACAATGCTGGAGGTTTCACAAGTTTGCCATTTTATCTCTAGTCCCTGCCTGCCAGCCCTTCTTTCCCCGCTTTGAAATTCACTGTCTGATTAGCACTTTTGCAGATTTCCATAACATCCCACAGTTCCTGAGCCTGAAAGCCAAAAAGCCAAACAGAAATAGCATCTCGGCAGTGGAGCTCTGTGGCTGTGTCCCCTGTGGGCTCACCCGGGCCAATCTTGCCCGTGCACCCTGCCGTGGGTCCGCAGTGACCCTGCAGTGCCCACCCCACTGCTGCCAGGACAGCTCTGTGTGGGCAGGCAGGTGCTGCAGAGCCAGCCCCAACCCCTGCAGCCCAGGCTCATTTCAGCCCATAAGGGCTCCCAGACCAATAGGACTCGCCCTTTGCTAATGTTTTTGGAGGCACTGCAGTCTCCCCGTGGCTGGAGTTGCCCTTTGCTAATGTTTTTGGAGGCACTGCAGTCTCCCTGTGGCTGGAGCTGCCCATGGCGGGGACGGGCAGGCTCCGGAGTCCGGCCCTGAGTTTAGCCTCAGGTTTGTCCCTGCTCACATGTGACACAAACAGGGCTCTTGTTGGTAGCATGGCTGGTGTCAGAGGCTGATGACCCCGTGTGCAGGCCCAGCCAGTGGTGTCCTGTGGTTCGCAGTATGAGGGCAGTGGTACTGCAGCCCGAGGAAGTCTCCATGTCAGTGTTGTCCCCTTGTTATATCTTGCTTCTGCCTTTCTCTCCAAAATGAACTCTTTGTGTCTTCTGCACATTCTTCACTCTTTGCAATCCTCAGCTTCTCCGCTGCCTGACTCCACACCTTCCTCTACATTCTGGAAGCCATGCCTTCCTGCATTCCAGCAGCCCTGCTCTGAGCCCATTTTGTGCCGCCTGCTCACAGGAGCATCGCAGGAATCATTCACTAGACCCCTGCAGCAGACCCAGGGAGGTTCCCACTATTGATGAAGTTACCCCTGAAAAGGAAGTGAGAGCCCTGCTGGCACAGACGGCGTGTGCCCACTGACAGCTCGGCTGTATCACCCCATCCTCAACCGCACCAAATGCAGCGCATCCAAATTGACATCGAACTAATTGCTTTAGCAATTATAGGGCAATTAGAATAAAAGAATCACCAAGTTTTAATTAAGAAGCAGATTGAACAGGATTTAGCAGCTCCTAGCTGAGAAATATCAAAACCGTTGGGTATCTGTTGTCTTGAGCAGGCTCTCAGATGGCAGCCCTGTGTGTGCGGGGGGAGGCTCAGAACACAGAAATGTGCAGAATTTGCACTTGCCTCATTGGAAGGAAATTGAACATGAACATTAGGGAGAATGGGATCTACTCTAACACTGAAGAGTTCCTTAAAAAAATAGGTTATGTTTCCCTTGCACATCAGTGCAGCAGGCAGAAATGAATCAGAAATTTGGCATTAAACTGCATAGCTGAATCGCATCACAGATAGATGCTCCTTGTTATATTTTTTGTTCTTGCTACAGGAGAGCCACAGTTCACCTCTCTCCCATGAACTTAGGTTTGATGAATGTAAGGAGTTAAATGGTGTGTTTGCTTGCTGTCACATGGGAACAGCTTGTTGACCCTGATCCTCTGTTTTGCTGTGATGAGGGCTCTGCTGTGGTATGAGAAGTATGACCGCTGGTTCCCAGGGCCACAGGCTCAGGCTGTGGGCTCGCTCCCATGGAGTTCAGTGGCAAACCAGGCAGTGCAATGAGGGGTTCAGCTGACACATTCACAAGAAAGCTGGGTGCCCAAATATTTCTGTTCTTGGATTTTTGTGCACATCAGCCCTATCTTGTCCTGCTGAGTGCAGCATGTTGTACAGTCTGCACCCTGTCAGATTGCAGGAAGCATCTCCGTAGCACAGTATGCTAGATTTTCCCTGTTCCTGTGTAATTCACATGTAAATTAATGCACATTTGCATTTTGCCGACTATCATGTGTGCATGTCCCGGCTCAGCACAGCCATGCATATGTCCCTGCCTTCTGAGCAGCCCCCCAGCTCTGCCCCTGAGACAGCACAGGCTGGCACAGCCCATCGGTGGCATTCCACAGCTCCAGTGCTTGCTGCAGAACTTGGATGGGGTGTGTTGATGCTGACAGTTACATCATCCCCAAAAACGGCCTGCGGCTGTTGTTGGCTGTTGTGTCCTCTTCCCCATCTGCGCTGTTTCGTTGCCACAAGTCTGAAAACTTCTGAGCAGCCTCAGAGAAAAGAAGTGGGAGCTGGGAGGTGACGGCCCCCACCAGGTGTTTGCAGCACTTGGGGTGGACTAGTCTTTCTCCCTGGTGTGCAGAGGCACCTTCGCTGTCCACACAGGGCCTGTCCCTGCCGCACTGCTGATGGACCTGTCACCACCAGGTCTGGTTTGGCTGACTTGGCCTTCTTTCCTTTCCCCAGGAGACAGTTGGAGAGCCCTTCTTCCTGCTGATCTGTGCCATCAAACAGCAGATTAACAAGGGTTCCATCGATGCCATTACAGGGAAGGCCAGGTACACCCTCAATGAGGAGTGGCTGCTGAGGGAGAACATAGAAGCAAAGCCCAGGGTGAGTACACATGTGCTGGGGCTTCCCTAGGGTTGGGATGAGAGGGAGATGCCGTGCTCATAGCATGTATGTCTGCACAGCTGATGAGAGGAGGAGGCACCCAGACAAAAAGAGGGGAGGGTTTCTGAGAAAGAGTTGCTCTCCTTACCCTGCAGCTTTGGGCTGCACATGAGGCAGTGGCTGTGCCTCCCTGGTCTCCAAGTGGGTGTCTGTGGCAGCCTGTAGGCCCTCACAGATGCCTGTCCTGCTGTCCAGGAGCTCTCAAGGGCTCCAGGCACTACAGAAGACCCATCCTGCAGCAGGCTTAGAGCTGGTTTAGGCAGTGGAGCTTGGCCTGTTGCATCAAGCAGAGGCTGAGTGATGAGCTTTGGTGGTCCCATTAGTCACCAGTCGGAGCCAAGGAACTGAGGACATGGCTGGTAATGGGGTTGACCCTTCCTCCTGCCTTGTGGTGGTTAAGCCCCATTAGCAAGACAGCATGAGAGGGGGCTGCTGTGTTGCTTCCTATGTTCTCCCAGCTTGGTCAACAGAGCCCTCAGCCCCTGGAGCTGTAAATCAGTGCTTCTCATGCTGTAAAGCATTGATGGCCTCATTAGTTCAGCCTGATTTCCATCAGCACGGGGCCCAGGGTGCACCAGCCAGAGCTGTGCAGACACTGCAGCTTCCAAGAATTCTTGGGAGCTGGCAGAACTAGGCAGGTTGTCCCTAACACAGCCTCTGCCTGCAGAACCTCAACGTCTCCTTCCAAGGCTGTGGGATGGACTCCCTGAGTGTCAGAGCCATGGACACAGACACACTCAGTCAAGTGAAAGAGAAAATTCTGGAGGCCTTCTGCAAGAACGTTCCCTATTCCCAGTGGCCGAGGGTGGAAGACGTCGACCTCGGTAAGGGCCGGGTGCATGGGCCCAGCCAGTCTGTAAAAACACGTGAAGCACTTAAAGTTGTGCAGCAGCTCTTGGTGCCTGTCAGAGTAGTGGGTGATGCAGTGCAGATATCAGGGCAGCCACTCAGTCCCAGATCCCCTGGCCCCTGCCTCCTTCAGGCTGGGGTCTCACTTCTCCCCTCTCTGTGTTCAAGAGTGGTTCGCCACCAGCACTGACAGCTACATCCTGCGGGACCTCGATGACACCTCGGTGGTGGAGGACGGCAGGAAGAAACTCAACACATTAGCACATTACAAGGTAAAGCTACACCTCAGGGGAGCCCCTCCTCCTCCTGGAGCCTGCCTGGCCTCCAGGGCGAGCTGCCGTTCCCCTCCAAAAACGGGATCATCAGGAACAAGCGGAGAGGTTGCCATAGCTCCGTGGGAGCTTCCAGGGAATAGACATCTGCCCTGGCGAGAATCTCGTTAATATTGCAACACACAGAAACTAATTAACACTCTTCATGCAAAACAAGTTATTACTGACAACAGAAAGAGGAGGGGAAAAAGCTCTCATTCCCAAGGGCCACCAGCCTGGCTGATTAGTATCACTGTGCTCTTGATCCGCATTCCTGCTGAAATCGCAGCTACAGCTGTCAGTCCCTGCTCTGAGAGCAGGGGCTGGGGATACCATCGAGGAAGTGAGGCCAAAAACATGAGGAAACATGGTGAATCAGATTGTTTTCTTGACTTTTTCTGTTTAAAATTAAATGAAACCAGAAATACTTAACGATTTTCATATTCCCTGGTATGCCTGGAAGCATAATCCTCACTGGTCTGCAGCCGTGCCTGGAAAACAAAAGCGGAGCTGAGCGCTCATTAGCATGGTTATCGGGGTAAGGGCCGTGCCAGAGTCGCGCTGGCGCTGTCCCCGCTGTCCCCGCGGCACAGAGGCTGCGCCGGCCCCGCCGCTCCGGCTGCCCCCGCTCCCCTCTCCCGTCTGGGGAATGGCAAACCAACACCGGCACAGCCAAACTCTCCTTCCTTTCCAAACTACCTGGTATCCACATCCAAAAATGGATCTTAGATACATGTATTTGCCCAAATCCCACTGGGTTTGAGAACCTCATTATCTTGTAATTGTATTAAAAATTCCCTTTCCACATAATGGGGGACAAGGGCAGGACAGGGCAGGTTTGGAGGATGTTTGTGGCAGAACCATGACTGCACCAGCATCCCCCAGCTCATGGGATCTCCCCAGGACCAGGGAGGCACTGATAAGGCCTCCATCATCAAAGCATGTTCTTCCCTTCCTCCACAGATCCCTGAAGGGGCATCCCTGGCCATGAGTTTGACGGACAAGAAGGACACCACGCTGAGCAGAGGTAACAGCTCGCTCCTCTTCCCTGCTGCTGATGACCAGGCAGGAATGCTTGCACTGTCAGAGGGCTGTCTCTGGCTGGGGATGCTGGAAGATACTGCCAGCCCCCGTTCCTGGCACTGTGGAAGTGATGGCTCTAAACATGTGCTATCCAGTCTCCTCCCTCTGCCTCATGGGGCATAGGGTGCTCTCCCAGCCCTCAAGGTGTTTGCACCTTCCATCTTCCACCCTCACTGGGGCTGGCATCCAATCTGTGCTGACAGAGTGAGAGAAAGGAAGAATCTGAAGCCACTTGGTTGAAAAAATCCTCTCTCTCCCAGTTACACATATTCAGTCCCTTGCCAGTGCATTTCTAGGTTTCAGGCTGTGCAGAGTGAAAACAGACCAAGTGAGACAAAAATCCACATTAAACAAGGAATTTCCAACTGTTTCCAGGCTTTCCAGGAGTCCTTTGCCTGCTGTGGCAAGGAGCTGCTTGGGACTGAGCTGCCCTGATGATGAGGCTCAGAATAATCCAGGGAGCATGGGGTACAGCAGGGCACAGCACAGGGTGTCACAGTGCAGGAGTGTCCCTGTGCTCATCCTGCTCTTGTGCCATCTTGAGTCTCTCTTAAAACATCCCTTGGGAGACCTCAGGTCTCCCTTAAAGTACCTCCTAGGGTACTTGCTATGAGCCCATAGTGCAAAAAAAAATCCCAAAACAAGGAGAAACACTGAGATCACTCATAGTTGAGAATGCCAGCTTGGTGTTGGGATTCTTGGGGTTCAGATGTCTCTTGACATGGAAGTCACCAGTGGAGGTGGATTTTGGTTTGGGCCCCCCTGACTGAGCTACTGTGTCTCTCTTCTTCACAGTGAAGGATCTGGACACTGAAAAGTACTTCCACTTGGTAAGTATCCCTCTCCTGGCTGCAGAGATGATGGCTGCATGTGGGGGCTGCTGATATTACCTTAAATTATGTCTGTGGGCTGCAGTGTCAGATGTGATGAACAAGCTGCATCGAGGCTCGTTAGTTCTCTTCAGCAGGGTTCAAAGAGGTGCACAAAGGTGATCTGTAGATAAACTGAGGGACATGATAAAGAATTGCCGGGATGGCAGAGAAATCGCTGGCAGCCACAGAGGGCTCAGGGGCGTGGTCAGGGCGTGGCATGGCACCGTGCCGGTGGCAGCCTGCGGCGACAGCCTCGGCAGAGTCACCTGCTGGGAGCTCCTGGCATCCCGCCTGTTTCCCGGGAGCAGGTCCGTGGGCTCCTGCTGCTGCACCGTGCTGGAAGCGCCAAGTGCTAAATGCTGCTAAAAGCTGTCATGAAAAAAGGTGTTATGGACAACAACTATATTTTGTAGCCTGGTTTGAGTGGGTTTTTTTCTCTGCCAGCATTTCCATGCTCAAGTAGAAGCATGCATGGACACACACACACAGAGCAAGGAGGGAGAAGGGATGGGAAACTAACTGTTCACATGTGAAACAATGCCAAGATGGATGTCAGTTGCTTTGTCATTTTAGACAGTAATTCACCGACCTGACCAGTGGAATATTCATTTTTGTTTTGAAAAAGCCAGCATTCCTACATAGTGTGCTTTTTCCAAATCCAAGCAAAGCTGGTTTCTGCAGAAGCCACGTGCACTGCTGCTGGGAGCCCGAGGTGCAGCCCAGAAGGGGCTGTGAGAGCCCAGCGGGGCAAGCAGGCCAGAGTGCAAAGGGAGATGGATGGGTTCATTTCCTTCACCTGGGGTGAGAGAGGCAATACAGAGCACAGGAGAGCAAATGTCAGAAAAACTGAGTATTATGGATCATTTTTTTAAAGCCATATAAGGGTATGCTTATAAAGCAACAGTAACTGCCTTTTAATTTAATTTTATATGCAGTTGAAATTCTATGCTGAAAGGAAAATTTAGTGTGACACTTCCAGGGAAGAGGGCTCTGACCATGTGCTTTATGTGGGACCAGGTTCTCCCAACTGACGAATCAGTGGAACATAAGAAGTCCCACAGACAGAGCCATAGGAAGAAAGTTCTTCCAGAGATCTACCTGACACGGCTACTCTCCACCAAGGTAGGAGCTGGGCTGCTCCCATTCCTGGCAGGTGGGATTGTTTGTGGTCTGCAGGGAGAAGCTCCAGGGAAGGAGCTCTGCAGGGCTGGTTGCTCCCCAAAGGCACTGGGACTCCTCTCCTGGATGGCTGGAGCATGTTTAGTCAGGCTGTCAGGCTCCTCAGGGTCCCTCCAGCTTCCCAGCTCATCCTTGCTGCTGTGTGATGCCCCGCATGATCTCCCTGGGGTGGACTGGGGTCTGTGCAGACAAAAGGGATTCTGGCTGCCTCAGGGCCTGAGATGCATAGCTGAGACCTGAACCCTTCTCCCCAGAAAGAGATGCTGCTGGGACAGGAGATGGAGATGCTCAGCTGTGGGAGCAAGAAAAATGTCTGTGTGATCTGAGGTCAGATCTGGCCCATCTTTAATCCCAGCATGGTGCTTCACTGAAGCAAAGATCACAGGGATGGCCAGCAGTCTCTGGTCTTCTTTGTACAGAGCAAGCACAGATGTGAGATCCCAGCAGTAAGAAAGAAAATCTCGATGCCAAAAGAAATTAACCCCAAATGCAAGTTTATCATATCGCTATCCACAAACTGTTCCCTCCCTGCTTCGGCATCCCCTCTCTCTTCTGACTTATCCCAAAGGGTTTCCCCTAGTGTGCAGCATCACAGCCCCTCTGCTGTGACTCCTGGGCTTGGGTGCTGCTGCTCTCCTCAGGGTCCACTGTGTCCTTGTCCTGCAGGGCACACTCCAGAAGTTCCTGGATGACCTGTTCAAAGCCATTCTCAGTATCCGAGATGATAAACCACCCGTGGCTGTGAAGTATTTCTTTGACTTCCTAGAGGAACAGGCAGAGAAGAGAGGGATCACAGACCCTGACACTCTGCACATCTGGAAGACCAACAGGTTTGGAAAAGGAAATCCTTCTTTTCTTCCTCTGATCTCTTGGGAGCAGCACTGCAAAACCCTGGTGTTCTGGACTAGTCATTAGGTTGCTAAAAGTAGAAGAGGGACTTGGAAAACAGGGAGGGTGGCAGAGAGGGCTGTGAAAGATGAAGCCAAACACAGGATTGGAGAGCTTTGAACAAATATGAAGCCCAGGGGAACAGTGAGCTGAAAGAGGAGGCATGGGCAGACAAAGGGCAGAAAGAACTGGCATACACAAATAATGAAAGGAGAAATAGGATGATGGGAGAAGCAATGGTGTTAGCTGCAAGCACTGGAGATCTGAGGCAGAGTCCAAGACCATGTCAGGGTTAAATTAAAACGTCATGGAAATTTTAAAACCACCATATTTGGATCCTTTTCATTTGCTTTCTGCCTTTTCAGCCCTTCAGTGGCACTTTTCCTGACTTATGTCTGTAACCAAGCTGAGTCTCCAGGGTATTCAGGTGCTGTGACAGTGGCCTGTTTGTGAGTACCACAGCAGTGGGACCAGATGGAGTGGTGCTGAGGGACATGAGCAGCAGGAAGGGGGAAATAGTACAGGAAAGAAACCAGAGGATTTAAATGGAGAGAGCAGGGAGCTTGGAGAGAGTGTGAAGGACAGGCTCAGCACTGTGGAGACAGGAACTGTTTCCAGCCTAACGTGTGAAAATTAAAACCAAATTTTACTGGGAGAGCAGGCATGCAGATACAACCACTGGGCAACAGATTTGCATACCCTTTACTACTTCACTGACCTGTAGAGCAAAGACTTCCAGGGGCTTTCACCTCTCAGCTGCTGTGGAGAGTAGGAAGGGTGAGCAATAGACTGAAGCTGTGCTGTGGCCAAATCAGCAGTGGAATAACTGAAGGGGAAGATGATGAGAGAACAGAAAAGAAGGCAGATGAAATGTGTTTTGTGGGGCCAGGCTCACTATCAGAACCAGATGATGGTTAGTACCAGGAAAGAGGGAAAAGGAGATGTCACCATTGCTCCAAACAGCAGCAAGTAGAGAAGCCTGACTCAACAGACCCACACAGGCAAAGCTGTTGGTGCCTCTCTGAGCCAGCAGCTGCTGGGAGCTGCTGAAGGAGCAGGGGCATGTGTGTGCCTGGAGAAGGGTCTATGTGCCACGTCCTCCAGCCTGAAAAAATGTCTTGAGGGTGAAGGTCTGTCCCTGTCCCTCTCTCAAGGCAGGGGTCTGTACTGGGGATGATTAAGTAGCAGAACCCATCTCCTCAGCTTTCCTCTCTACTGCTCCCTTTGTGTCATCATTTTTCCTGCATTTCCGCCTCTCTTCCTCTGGTACACAAAAATTCATCTCGTGTGTGTCCCTGGATCCTTCCCTTTGCAGCCTACCACTGAGGTTTTGGGTGAACATCCTGAAAAACCCGCAGTTTGTCTTCGACATTGACAAGACAGACCACATCGACGCCTGTCTGTCCGTGATTGCCCAGGCCTTCATCGACGCCTGCTCACTCTCCGACCTGCAGCTGGGCAAGGTACATCCAGCCAGGGCAGGGCTGCTGCCCCGGCAGTCACAGGCATGGCCAGGCTGGGTGGCAGCGCCTGGCAGAGGCCACCAGCCCGGCCTCCCTCCCATGGCTGGCTGCAGCCACTGCTTGGGCTCATCAGCTGAGTTTTGGTTGTCTCCAGGGATGCATTTTCCCCTCCGTTCCCCACCCCTTTGTTCAGACTTGAGCTTGAAATTTGCACCTCCTCTGTCACAAACAGTAGCCAGGGAGTGGGGACATGCAGTCACAGGCAGGATGGACACAAGGCAAGGCCCCCAGCCTGGGGGGCTCTGAGGGTGGGGGAGACCAACTCCTGGGCTGTGTGCTCAGGGTTACCCATCAGCTCCATGAGCTGTCCTGCAGCCATGGGAGAGCACCTGCTGACTCAGCACCGTGTCTGAAACGCTTCCTGACCCAGCTGAGCTGCTGCTGAAGGAGACAAATATTTTCTGCTGTTGTCTTAGGCAGGGGCATAACAAGGAACACTGAGCACACGTGGGGGCCAGTTCTGCTCAGGGCACCAATACGGGGCATGGACAGACCTTACAGGGGGCCCCAGTTCCTCCAGTCAGGGCTGGTTTAGGGGACACCATTGGCATAATGATCCCATAAAATAGCTGAGGGACAATGTAAACTCCTAATGACAGGATGGAAAATTATGTAGCTCCAGGCAAAGTCTCAGTCGTTGCTCTTGGTGATTTCTGCACAACCTCTCACCTTGGAGAGAAGCCCAGGAGGTGAGCCAGTCCTCTGAGAACTCAGGCTGTGCCTGTCCAGGGATCATAGGCCAGGCCTGGCTCACCTAGAGGTGTGAGGCTCTCCAGGGCCATTCCAGTGACACCGTCCATCAGCATGGGGAAGGGATGTGGCAAACACTGCCACAGCTGGTGATCTCCTCCCGTGCAGCGTGTCCATCCCACAGGGGCCATGTCCAGCGTGGGGGGGGAGGCTGGTGGGCTCAGCACAGCAGTGGGGGAGCTGAGCCTGCTCCAGGCAGACACGAGGCTGTGTGGGCCAGGCCCCATCTCCCACCCCACACACGGTCCCGCAGGGCTGGCCGGCAGGGAGACATCCCATGTGCATATTCTCTTTTCTCCCACTGCCTTGGCTGAGCACAGGGCTGACATTTCAAACTTCCTGACATAAATAAGTTTTATTAAGAAGTGCTGTAAATCGCCCCCACCGTCCCCCCCCACCAGAGGCTGGTGTGACAGTGTGTGACTTGACAGTGTGGTGAGGGGGTGGGCGCTACACCCCCAGCCCCAGAGCTGCAGGGAGCCTTTGTTGGGAGAGGTTAATGCTGGAGGAAGATCTAATGAGTGCTCGATTTTTTGTTTGTTTGGGTTTTGGTCTTTTTTTTTGCATGTGTTACGAAACACCTACAATTTGTCCTTGTCAAGCGGCAGATGAGGGGAAGAGGGGTCAGCTGGAGTCAGACAGCAGATGGAAACACTTTTCTGGAATACAATAGTATAAGTGAATGAATTGTTGAGTAATGTGGGAAGAATAAATCCTCAGCATAAAAATCAGCTTGCATGTACACGCACTGTATCACTGAGCATTTTCCAGACTGGATTCTTCCCTTGGTTTCAGCACGTTGCTCTCAATACTGCAAACGTGAGAGCAGACTCAGTCCATACATCTACAGTGCACGAGCAGTTAATAAACCAGTGCCCATCTCTTCATAATAGAGACACATCAGACACAAATTAAAAAATAACTTAGAAAAGAGGCAGCATGGTTTTCCTGTGTGTTTTCAAGGAAAAAAAATAATGCCACGAGCAGGCTCTCTGTAAGTTTGCCATATTCTCATAATGCCTTGTCACTCGATTTGAAAATAAACTGCTGTGGGATCTGGTGCCCGTTTCCTGTTTCCCCTGCAGCATTAGCCAAGCTACAGATTGCAGCAGCAGATTGGAGTCACCCCAGGCTCCCCTATTCCTGCCTGACAGAGCCAAGAATGCTGCCTGTGGGCAGAACCTGCCACTCCCTCCCCTCTCCACCTGTCAGAGCCCAGGGGAGCAGTCCTGCACACCGTGCAGGGGTGGCAGGACATGGTGATCTCACTCCCTTTGGTGTCCCCAAGGCTGGGGCCGTTCCCCTTGAGGATGCAACACGAGGCTACTCAGCCAAGTTCATTCCTGGGGTAATGATATCAGGAGGGCAGGATTGCCTTGAGGTTAAAATTATTCATGCTGTGTTTGCAAGGAGGGCAGCAGAGTTGTGCCTCCACTGGTACAAACCAGTTGTGTGGCTGGGAGGTTAAGGCTGCTGTGTCCAAGCTGACATTAATCAAGAGAATTCAGTATTCTCTATTAATTACTTTACATGCACTCAATTTAGGCCAGGCAGGCTGGATTAGCCAGTGCAAAATAAATCAAAGCTACATGAAAAATCCAAAAGCAACATTTCAGCTGACAAACTTCAACTTGTAAGATAGCTTTGTTCTTTAGCTTAAATCAATGTGGCTGCTCAAGAAACCCCAGCAAATACATGCAGACGCCTTTCCCTTGTTGCCGATTTCCACAAACAGCACGACAGAGCCCAAGTGTTTGAAGCAGCCTTGTGCTGCTTCACCTGCAGAGCATCCCCTGGCAGCAAGCCACCCCACCCGACCATGGGTGTGCTTTTAACCTGTGCTTACTACCATTTAAAACACACACCCATCATCTCCTTCTCCAGCGCTGAGCTGATGGATGTTCAGCTCATTCAGGATGGTGCTGTGTCTCCACAGGCACACGGTGCCCATCCACAGATCCTTGATGTGTCTCAGCCATGAGCTGCTCCATCCCTCGGTGCTGTCAGCACTGCGCTCCTCTGGTGAGAGCTGGGACCAAAGGCGAGGCTGTTCCTGCACCCAGCTGTAGATGAGGTCCCTGGTGTCAGTGCTTTGGTCAGGCAAACGGGATAATGTTTTCAGCCAGGAACAACCGGGTGCCTGATTTTGGTGTCCTGCCTTCACTCTAGGACTCCCCGACCAACAAACTGCTGTATGCCAAGGAGATCCCCGAGTACCGGAAGATAGTGCAGAGATACTACAAGCAAATCCACGACATGCCTCCTCTGAGCGAGCAGGAGATGAACGCCCACCTCGCCGAGGAGTCACGGGTAAGTGGTGGAGGGGATGGGGTTGAGTCTGCAGGCTCAGTGTCCTGCTGGAGCCTGGCAACAGCAGGGAATATGCATAGGCTGCAATCAGCTACTGCTTAGATGCTGAAAGGAGCACACAAGAAAGGATATTTTGCCTGAAACTTCCACACACAAACTTCATCTGACCTAATTCTAAGCATCTTCAATTACTGCCAGAGCTGCAGTAAACACCCATGAGTTTGCTTGAGCCTAACTAGCTCTGGCACTACTGGGAGTTGAGAGCAAAATGCAGTGCCAAAAAGCCAGGGAGTCTGGACAAGGATTTCTGCAGTCCTGCAGCCACCCAGCCAGCTGGCTCCCAGGCACAACTGCCAGGGACAGCCCTGAGTCCCAGGCAGCCACTGGCAGCCAGCCCTGGTGCCAGCCACAAGAGCTGGCAGCCACACTCCAGATCAGGGTCCTGCCAGTGATATATTGCAGGTTCTTCAAAATCAAACCTTCTCCCCAGGGTGTTTTAGCTTTGGGCACCAAGCAGGATTTTTCTGTTGATATTCCACAGCGCAGCTGATGTGCTGTCCCTTCCAGTGAAATGGCTTTGGGCACAGAAGGATATACCCATGCCCAGCATGGGTATTTACAGCTGCCTTTGAAAAGACCAAGACCCACCCTGATGCAAGCAAATGCACTTTCCTTAAAAATCCAGCTGTGCCAATGTGACAGTAAAGCTGGGCACAATCTGCTTTTACTGTAGTCAGTGCCTGCTGGCTGGGCCGGAACTCACATGCTCCATCCTGCTAATATTCTCTCCTCTCTTTTCTGTCTTTATAAAGAAATACCGAAATGAATTCAACACCAATGTTGCCATGGCTGAGATATACAAATACGCCAAGAGATACCGCTCCCAGGTGAGTGGGTTTTACAGCACAGGGGCTCTGGCCTGCCTGGGAAGGGAGGAGCTGTGGCTGCAGTAACCCCACAGTGACACCTGCATCCAGTCCCACAGAACAGGGATTATCGGGGTGTGCATTATTGCAGTATGTATGTAATAGGTGCAGATGCACCTGCTCTGTCCCTTGGCTGGCAACTTCTTGGAAAAGAAGGCTGGCTATTCACAGCTGATCTTAATGGCATTTTGTTGGGCTGAAGAAGGGCTGCCAGGTGTGTAGACCCTTTCAGGAGAGTGGAACATGCAGATAAGGTCCATCCCCAAAATAACTTTCACCCGCTGTCCCTGCCCCATCGAGGCAGTGGCCCTGGCTGGCTCCTGGCCCCTGTGGGCTGGTGCTGTGCCCTCAGCTCTGTTACAGCAGTGCATTTTTGTCACATACCATTCCACTCCCAGCCCTGACCAGGGACCATAGGAGAGCAGGGGTGCGGGGGGTGTGAGCACAGGGGCTCTGGGGCAGGGTGGGCTCTCCCCTTTGGTTCCATAGGTCTGGTGGGGGGAGCGGGGCTGGCAGGTGGGCACCCCACACTGCCTCAGCACCCTGCCTGCCTGTGTCTCCCACAGATCGTGGCCGCCCTGGACGCAAACCCCACGACAAAGCGCACTCAGCTCCAGCACAAATTTGAGCAAGTGATTGCACTTATGGAGGACAACATCTATGAGTCCTGCAGTGAAGCCTAGGCCGGCTGCAGCCCTGGAAGTGACCTTTCTTGCAGCACAGTGCCACAAGGGAACCTGCCTTCGGCTGCAGGCATACCTTGGTCATACTCAAACCAGCCTTGTGGAGGGGGCAGGCCTGGCCATGGCTGAAAGTTTTCCTCACTTCACAAGAAGCCACAAGACACCTTTCCGAGCAGCTAAAACTCCTCTGGTCTGCACTGTGGCACCCGTAATTTATTTGCTGTTGCCAGCCAGAAATGAAGGCAAGCTCAGTTCACCACTTTCCCCTTGGTCATCCAAGCAGTCAGCACTCCGTGCATCCCTGTGCGTGGTTCCTCGGGATGGGGCTGCAGAGGCTGGAACAACAGACACAAAGCAGAAGGGTCACCTCAGGGAATAATGACCACAGACAGCAACGAGCATCGCAGCCTGAGCTCCCTCTCCATCCCTCCAACATTCTTGTTTTTCCAACACCAGGGACTCTTATCAGCTGATCACTATCTGCTGCATTCTGTGTATATTTGTGCCTTTTAATTTTTGTACTGTATGTGTAAACATAACCACTCCTCCATCTGAGACTTGGGCAACACAGGGAACTCGGGGCTGAGACAAAGCAGTTGCTTCCCAAGCAGCTAAGGCATGGTGAAAGCACTTTATCCCTAATGGAGACGGCTGTTTGGGAGCTGCAGGGAGCACAGGCTCTGTTAGCATCAGAAGGGCTGTTCTGCCCTTCCTGGGTTCTTGTCTGCTGCATGGCGAGCTGGAGCACAGTGGGGAGGGGAGCATTCCCCTACGCAGCCAGCCAGGCATAGGCATGGTCCCAGACTGGGTGCAGGGAGTGGGGGAAGGAGCGTGGCCCTCGCTCCTGCCCTGCCAGGCTGGCTCCACACGTGTCCATGGCACTGCACCACCCCAGCCCCAACAGGGCCTGCTGAGAGCCCTCTGACAGGGGCCTCAAGCCACACATAGGGCAAACACCAGAGAGCAGTCTCTGCCTCTCCCTGTGACCGTCACCCAACACGAGGCCAGTCCTGCAGGGGTGTCTCCTAAAGCAGATTATTCTGCTTGCACTGGGCCCAGCCCTGTGGCCAGTACCTGAGGGCAGCCGAGAGTGGGGCTTGGCTGCATAGCCAGCCTGTTTTCAGCCCTTCAAGGCAGAGGGGCTGGACCCAAGTGTGTCAGCCCAGCAGTGACACAGGCCAGCAGAGCATCTCCAGCACCCACAGCTGCAAACTAAGGTAAGAGAGTACCCCAGCTCAGGCTGGGGTCACTGAGAGGGTTCCAGTGGCAGACAACTGGAGCTTGCCAAGACTACACACCCCAGAGCCACGCTGCCAACCCAGCTCGGTGGCCTGTTGTCCCTCCTGCAGCCTGGGGAGCTGTGACTGCTCTGGTGTCCGGTGTCACACAGGCCCCCTGTAGAGGCATTCCTGCTTGGGCAAAGGCTCCTGCCCACAGGGCTGACCCACCACGGCTTCCACTGCCACATAGGGAAGAAACACAGTTACTACCTCACTGCAGGAGGGTGTAAGGTGAGCCTATGTTAGTCATCCAGCTGGCTAGGATGCAGCCTGGCATTGGATGACTTTGTCCACCAAAATTCCTGGGTGATTCACTGCCATGGACAGGTTGTCTCCATTTCTAGTAATGCCACATTCGTCAGAAACCAGAACATCAGAGTTGTGTATGTGTACATAGATATCTATTTTAAAACAAACAGTAGACTTTATCCAGTATGCTAAAAGGTGGGGAGGGAGGGGAGGGAAAGGGGAAGAACAGAGTTTTTTTTAAAGAGAACTACAGAAAAAGTACTTACACTGTGGAGGTCTCGATGTCTTTGCTGAGGATGTGGCTTCAGAATAGAAACTCTAAGAATGTAGCTGGGCTACATTTTATTTTGAAAGTGATTTCACAAAAATTTCTTGATGTTTTTGTCTTTTAGAAACTGTGAATAGCTGCCAGAGATGTAGGCAGGCCCAGCCTGGGAAAGGAAAGGCCAGGGTGAGAAAGGACCAAGGTAGCAGAGAATGTTGAGCTTGGCTGGTGGCAGGGAAAGGGCCATGGAGCTATAGCCCCATGTTATTTGTTATGGACAGGATACAGGTGAGCCAAGAGTAAGCAGAGTTTGCCTCCAGGTGCTGTGGCTGGGCCATGTATTGGGGCTATTGTTTTATTATTTAATTTTTTTTCCAAAGCCAAAAAAAAAAAAGAGAAAAAGAAAAAGAAGAAAAAAAAAAAAGAAAAAGTAGTTGCTACAACCATTTAAAGAAATAACTTTAGCAGAGGGTTTGTAGTGTTGCCTTGAACCTCTGAGCCCTTTGTAAGATGTTTTTAAACTTTGGCACGTGTTGTGGGTGTAGTGCCCTTACCTGCTGTGTAGTGGAAGTGGCAGACTCCTGGCAAAGCCTATCTTTGTAATAAAACAAGGTGCTGAACTTACGGAGTGAAGTTCCTGCCGAGCACACGGGGAGGACACATGCGGACACGTTTGGCACACGCGAGGCACACCGTGTGTGGGGTCTGCAGCCCTGTGAGAACAGTCTGCACCCCTCGGGGCTCTCCACACACCTCTCCCACAGCCAGTGCCACAGTTCCTTCCCCGACCAGGCACGGGAGGGGACAGCTGGCACAAGGCCAGCAGCAGCCGAGCTGCCCAACACTGTGCCCACAGAGAGCAGTAACCCCACAGAAGCAGCCCTGGCCAGGCACCCTTCCCTGTCAGGTGCCTCCCTGCACTGCCACACTCGAGGCTGCAACTTCAGCACCCCGACACCAGCTGTGGCCCAGGGCCCTCAATAACCATGGCATTGCTACATCTTCCCCCTCCCTAATAAAAGCTGTGCTTTCCAGACACCAGAGGGATTTTCTTCTTCCACTAGGAAGTTGAGTCTTTGCAAAGCTAAATCCAGCCATTAAATTATTTGGCCTCTCTCCATGCAAGAGAGCTTTGCATTTCACACCTTGTGGCTGGGTGAGAGGGGGGACACAGCCCCTGCCTGGTGCTGTTGGGGACACTGCCACACGGGTGAGTGCAGCTCTGTGAGGCCACCCCTATCTGAGAATCCAGGGAACTCTGCTCAGTTACTGCTGCCACATTCCCCACCCTGTCCCTGGGGAAACACGAGTTCCAGTTCCATTAAAGATGGATCAACACAGTCAAGGCTGAAGTTTGAGAAGTTAGTTTGCTCAGCTCTTGCTTAAGCCCCAAAGCAAGGCCAGGAGCCTTGGAGGGCAATGGCAAGGCCAGTTGCAGATTAACAAAATCCGCTTTACAAAGAGTTTTACTTCCATTTATTTTCTCCCACCCAGGAGGACTTGTAACCCTTTACATGATCAGCATGACCTTCAGAAGGGCTCTGCTCTGGGCAGAGCAAGAGAAATTCAGGCAGTTTAAGCTATTAAATGGAAGTGTGATCCACTGGAGCTCACAAGACAAGTTTGTAGCCATAGACACAGACTACAAGGAACTGTGCCATGGACATCGTAAGAGCACGAGCTGTGCTGGAGGCCACAGTAACACCCCCAAATTTGGTTTTTGAGCCCTAAGACACCTCTATCTTCCTCTTACAGTAGTTAAAGCACAGGCTGCTTCACCTCTGCTGGGAGATGTTGTGACAGGTAGAAGAATTAAATAAGTGATGTGAATAAAGAATTGGCGTTTCCCGCATGAAGAAAATGGAGTCTCGATTTATTACTGCACCCGATGAGCCGAGGGGATCGTGGGCGGCGCCGGCCGAGCCGAACCCGGAAAAGGGGGCGGGACCGAACCGGGACCGAGACACGGAACACACAAAGTGCCGGGAAAAGGAGGCGGGACCGAACCGGGACCCGGGACCCGGGATACACAAAGTGCCGGGAACGAAGAGCCCGCAGCGAAAGGAAATTAAAGCAGCGAATACACAAAGGCTCCGCCTAAGGCCGGTCCCGGGACGGCCCAAAATACACAAAGACAAGAACCGGGACCCGAGCGGGGAGAGCGCGGGGATGGAAACAAGCACAGAAACACAGGGAGAAACACACAGAGAATGAAACAGAGAAACAAACACACAAACACACAGAGAATCAAACACAGAAACAAGCACAGAAACAAGCACAGAAACACACAGCGCTCCCGGGAAGGCGTGGAGAGAGAACTGCACTGCGGGCACTGAGCCGGGGGAGAGAGAGCGGCCAAAAACAATCCTGAAAAATGCGCTGTGCAAATTTCGCACCGCGGAAAATACGCGCCGCGGAGCGTCACACCCGCGAAATTACGCACATACTCCGCGAAGTAAAATCACGGATTTTGAGCTCAAAAACTACGCGGTGAAAATACGCGCCGCGGAGCGTCACAGCCGCGTAACTACGCATATACTCCGCGAAGTAAAATCACGGATTTTGAGCTCAAAAACTATGCGGTGAAAATACGCGCCGCGGAGCGTCACACCCGCGAAATTACGCACATACTCCGCGAAGTAAAATCACGAATTTTGAGCTCATAAACTACGCGGTGAAAATACGCGCCGCGGAGCGTCACAGCCGCGTAACTACGCAGATACTCCGCGGAGTATCGGGCAGCGTGAGAGTTTAAAAAGGGGGTAAAAGACGGGAAATCGCGAATTTCAGTGATAATAAGTGTGTGGGCACTTAATCGTTACCTACAGGGTATTTTATTAGAAATCCGTTTAAAAAATGACAATCTGCTGAAGGGACCGCGGCTGCTGCGGCAACCGGGACCCCGCGGGCTCCAGAGGCCTCTCGCTGACTGTCTCCGGTGTCTGCAGGGCCGTTTCTGTTCCCTCCGCCCACGCAGAGTGGATAAGTTACCTTTTAATTCCGTTTTCGGTGTTGAAAAGACTATTAAGAATGTTACAGCCCCTTAGAAAGTGTTTCCAGTCCGAGCCGGGCGCGGGGACCCGAACAAAGGCCGGGGCCGGTGTGCGTGCGCTTCCGCACAATGCTTCCGGCGGGAAACAGTGTCCCCAGGCTGGGGGGTTCCGGCTTCCGTTCCGCGCCAAGCCGCCATGGCGGACGGTGGCCGCGGTGGCCGCGGTGTCGGGCGGTGACCGCGAGAGCTCCGCCCGGGCGAGTTTTGTTCTCCAGAAAATCCCCGAGCACCGGTCGGTTCGCAGCTCCATGCGGAACGCGCCAGCTCTGCAGACGGCAGCAACCGGACAACATTTCCTGCATCACAAGTTCTTCTCGGAGCTCACAGTTCCATTGCCGTTCCCTCCCGGAGCCGGCAGTTCCATTGCCGTTCCCTCCCGGAGCTCACAGTTCCATTCCCGTTCCCTCCCGGAGCCGGCAGTTCCAATCCCGTTCCCTCCTGGGGCTCACAATTCCAATCCCATTCCTTCTCGGAGCTCACAGTTCCGATCCCTTTCCCTCCCGGGGCTCACAGTTCCAATCCCGTTCCCTCCCGGGGCTCACAGTTCCGATCCGGTTCCCTCCCGGCTCTGCCGGGCCGGGCCCGCCATGGGCGGCTCCTCTGTGCGGAGCTCCGCGGGTTCCGGAGGGACGTGGGAGCCACAAGGGCTTTATATGTGTTTTTAAATCTTTTCTGTGTTTGTTTTCGGTGTTTTCCCCCATCCCTTTTGCCACATGCGGCCTTTGGAGGGGTTTTGCGTTGCCTTTTCCCTCCGCGTTTGCCCCGCTGGTGTTCGGGGCCGTGCGGGGCCCGCAGGGTGAAGGATCTCGGCTCCAGGGATGTCAGCACAACACGGCGGGGTTTGGTTTCCCCTTTCCCCGCAGCGGCTGCAAAGTGGCAGCGCCCGCAGTTCTCTTTCTCTTTCCCCTCCTCTCCTTTTTCCCTTTTCCCCGCTCCAGCGCGGAGTGGGTTCTGACCACCTCTATTTAATGAAGCTTTACACATTGTGTTTGTATGCCTTGAAAACATGTTGATATAGGATTTTTAAAGTTTATTTTGTTTTCTGACTCAGTTCTATTTTTTTTACAGTTTTACGGTTGCTGGAGAGATGGAAAGCAATAAATGCAGTGCCTTATTGCCTATCAAAGATTTCAGCATAGTCTGATTTCTTTAACAAGAATGTTAATCAGTTTGCCAGATGAAATTACACAAAATAAAATCACGAGGAACTACTCAACTCTTCAGCAGTCTGCCAAATTACACATTATTATATTCTTTTTTAGTAAACCTGCACCCTAAAAAGTTTTCTAAATTTCTGTTTCCATGAAATTTGCAGTTGCCATGGGTTTTTCTCATAACTAAATTACCTATAAGTTTAATATGCTTGTTGCAACTGTTATCCCTCCAGTACACCATCATGCTGTTATTTCTCTTACTGATTGTTCATTTTTTCATTTTATTTTTGTGTTAATAACAGTAAATTAAGCTACATCTTGTCATATCTATAACTTTTAAGGGTACTAATTTGCAGTTATGTTTAGTGAAGGTCCAATAATACAATGCTCTGTTACCTTCTGTTAAGCTGAGCAGGGCTAAGCTCTATTAAGTTAATTTTGTAAATTTCATGTCTGCTGAGTTTCAGTATTATTAAGTTTAGGCAATGTTTTATTCCAGTTTTATATAGCTCACAGTTGTATGCAGTATTAATAATAATTAACTTTGAGTTTTTGTAAGTGTACCTTTTGTTTTACTGAGGTAATAATTGAGCTACATTTTATTAATATAAAGTTCTTTTAGGGCAGAGTTCTATTGAGTTCATTTTGTTAAGCTTTATCGCTGTCAAAATTCGTTTGTACCAGGTTTGAGTGTTATTCAACCTGAGTTACTATAGCTTTTACCAGTAAGTTGTTCAGTGTTTTCTTTTGTTTCATTTTACTGTTTGAATGAATGTTGTGAATATACGATCTCAACTTTTTGAGATTGCTACAACTGATATAAAAAAGATAATTAAATCTAAATCCCAATTCAGTGTACAACAGCAAAGCCTAACTGATTCATTAACTTAAAGAGAAGATATGCATGTGTTTTTATCATCAACAGGCTAACAGTAGTCCGTTTGACCAGACATCCATTGCCTCTAAGAAAATGAGGCCCAGTGAGAAGAGAAATGGCTTCATCACCACCCAGCCTTCGTAATCACAACAGGAGCAAAAGTGGGACTGCCGGAGCACGGCCGTGTCTGGGGACTTACAGAGGAAACTTGTCAACAAAAGCCTTATGTCATCATCATGGTGTAGTGTTCCTACTAACCCTCTTCAGCTATTCCGTCTTCCAGGATCCAAAAAGACATTCAGTGATGTCAAAGATCAACATTTCCAGCTAATGGACTTTCTCCTGAGTCTCAGCTAACTGGACTTTAAAACAATGGTAATTTATCTCAATTCCCCCTAGAGACATTGGACATGATTTTATTTTTCTCATGCTGTGAGATCCTGTGTCAGTGACATGATTGGATTTAATAAGTTTTGTTGATTGTAATTGTTTTTTTATGTATCTTGTCTCATATTTAATAGACACCCAGTAATAGCCTTAGTAAGATGCAAATTGTTTTAACATCAGAACATATGAGCTTTATTAAATTAATAAAAAAGGGGGAGATGTCATGACAGGTGGAAGAATTATAAAAGAAAGGCCTCATAAGATCAGGCCTGCTCTATTAAATCAACAGCTGGCCTGTCATCTCTTCTCAGTGTAGTTAAGCAATTTGCAAGTTCCCATGCAAAAACAATCTTGGTATGAAAGGTTCATTAACACAACAGCCTATTCTGGGGTTGAAAAATAAATGCATCTGTGTGAACAATAAGATCTGTTCCATGAGAACCCAGAAATTAAAAGTGTGAACAACCTGAATCTTAGCACAAATCACCTTCTGACCAAAAATGAAGTAGTAAGAAAACTCCCAGCCAATACTACCAACTACCAGCACACGAGGTGTGTGAAAACTCCGTCAGAGAGGCGATGGGAGTAAAGAATTGGCTTTTCCTGCATGAAGAAAATGGAGTCTCGACTGACTTATTATAATAGGGAGACACCTGCCCACGGCACACACCCAGGGCTGCCCTGGTGCTCAGGTAATCCCAGCTCAGCCAGGCTCAGCACAAGGGCAGCCTGGACACCTCACACAGGCGGTGGGCATCATGGTTCCACAGCAGCACCAGCCAAGCCTGAGCTCCTCTGTTCCTGGGGATGTCACCATGCTGGGTCCCATGGGTCCCTGCCCATCACCTGGCACACTGTCAGCTGCACACACAGAGTCCCCAAACCCAGCAGCCCCTTGGCACCACAGCGGGGGACACCTGGGGACAGAGAGAGCACCTCTCCATGAGGGCAGGCAGCAAGGAAGCCACCTGCAGCATCAGCCCACCACAATGCCCTGTGGGTTGAGGGCAGTGCTGAGGGATTTTGGCACTGAGAGATGGAAGCACAGGGACAGGGACCCACAACAGTCATGCCATTCCATGAAGCAAATAAAGAAGCTTTATTAGGATGAGGTGAACACAGAGTTAAAACCCGTCCTAGGGACTGAAACCAGCCCAGACCCCAAGGGCCTGGGGCCAGCTGAAGCAGGGCTTAGCTCCCTATGGAGCCTTTCTGTGTGCTGCCATGGGGGCTGCCTTCTTCACCCTGGCCTTCCCCTGCCCAGCTCCTGGAGTCACCCGGGGTTTCTTTGCCTGATCTTGACTTCCCTGTGCCTTGGGGGCACCCTGCTGTGCCCCCTTGGGCGCCTTCCCCTTGCTCTTTCCCCTGGGGGCCTTTTGGGGCCCCTTTCGCCCAGCACTTCCAGAACTGTCACTGTCGCTGCTTCCTGTATTCTCAGTAGCCTGAGCTGTGCTGTGTCCCGAGCGTCCTTTTTTGGGGGCCTGGCGGTGGCTGGCAGCTTTTGGGGGCCCTGAAGGCCCTGAGCCAGGAGTCTGGGGCCGGTCAGCACTTGGGGGATGCTTTGCTTTCTTGCTCTTGGGCTTCTCTGCTGCTCGTGGCTGGGCCTGGAGGGAAGAGAAGAGAGCACGTCAGGGTGTTGCTCTGCCATGAGCCACCCAACCCCACTGCTGGCCCTGACTCACATCCATGGGCTTTGCCTTTGGCTGCTTGGTGGCTGTTGGCTGCTGCTTGGTGGCTGTTGGCTGCTGCTTGGTGGCACCTGTGGAGAAAGGGCAGCAGATGAGCCCAGGTGAGGCCAGGCAGTGTGAGCTTGTTCACAGCACCAGCAGCCTCTTACCTCGCTGTCGTGCTCCTGCCACAGGGGCCTGGGAGGCCTTGGTGTTCCCTTTCTGTGCTGGCTTTGGGGCCTGTCCTCTGTCAGGATCTGCCTGGCTCAGCTTCTGCTGTGGTTTCTTGCGTGCTAACTGTAGGTGAGAGAGGGGTGTCACCAGGGCCAGGCAGCACCTCAGTCCCCAGCCCTGTGCTCAGCAGCCCTTGCTCACCTTGAAGGTGCCAGTGGCCCCCACGGCAGAAGAGTTGTGGGGCCGCACCAGGTCCCCGCAGCTCAGCCCCTTGCTCAGCGCCTGCTTCAGCTGGTACTTGAGGCGGATGGGGTCCACAGTGGGGTACTTGGCCAGGATGAAACGCTTGATGGCAACCACAGAGGCACCCTTCTTCTCGTCGTGGGCCTGCAGCGCCTCCTTGACCATGTGCAGGGTTGAAGGGTGCTGGGCCTGATGGCGCTGGGCTGTGCCAGCAGCTTTGGCTGTGGGAAGAGGGACCATTTGGGACGGGAGCCCAGTCCTGAGACATTCACAGTCCTGGCAGCCTCAAAGCCCCAAGAAGCCAAGAAGCCACAACCCCGTTCATCCTTGCAGCCCCCCAGGGACCACAGCCACCATAGCCCAGAGCCTGAGGCAAGCTCCAGCTCTGAGGGACCCCACGGCACTTGCAGACCCCTTACCTAGCTGAGGCTCCATGGCAGTACACAAATCCAGGCAGTCACAGGCAGCTCCACCCACAGCACCAAAAATCCTACTACAACACCCAGCTCACCTCCATCCAATTTATCTGAGGAGCAGCCTGGCTGCAGGTGCTGGTTGGAAGCTGCTAATTGCTGTGATGGAAGCCAGGTGAACATAAGAGTGAATTGCCTGGTGGAAGCCAGGCTCTGGAAGCTGAAGGCCCTTTGCCAAAGCTTTGTGAGGGGCTGGAGGGAGAAAGGGCACACCTAAGCAGAGGGTTTGAAGAAGGATGAGATGGGGGGTTTGCAGGGTGATTACCCTGAACAGGCAGACAAAAGGTGTCTACCTACTGCTAGGTGGGTGTTGGGGTGCTGGGATTGCAGCTTGCTGACAGCTGTGGGGTGCACAGGGGACCAGCTCAGAGCATGGGGCCCAGACACACCCATTGCCAGTGTGAACGTGGGATGTGCTGTCCCCCTTACCAAGTGTGGCCTCACTAGGAAATGGGACTCTGGTAATGGTGGTGGTGGGGGGGAAGATTCCACTAGTGAGAGGAGGAAAATGAAGAGCTGCTTGGTTCTGCTTGGAGCAGATGCAGGGGAAGCAACTCTCTCCCAGTATCCCCAGGTGTCACAAGCAGGACAACAATTTTCCCCTACCCACTGTATCCCATGTTCAGGGGAGAGCATTCCCAGCCCTGGACATGGGCAGCCACATCACTTCCATGACCCCTCCATGCAGGCACCTGAGCTTGTGAGGAGAACCTGAATAAAACACCAATGCCCTCCTCCCCACCCCGTGCCAGCACCAGCCTTTTTATTGCTTCATTTCCAGTCCATTTCTGAATTCCCCAGGAAGGGGACAGTGGGGGCACAGGAGAGCTGCTGGGGCTGGGTGCTGCTCGTCCTGGATCCATCCATCACCTCTGTGGTAGCTCTGCAATGCCTCTGGCACCTGGCTGAGCTGGCAGGAGGGTCCCAAAGCCTTTGCCCTAGCACCACCAGCAGCTGCCAGGTGGCACAGTGTAGGGACAGCCTGCGGGCTTAGGGCCAGGCCTTGTGCCAGGGCTGGTCCTCCACGGGCAGGAGAACCACAGTGCCAGGCATCACCACATTCCTGTGGGGCACAGCTTCACGGACAGCAAATAAATCCTGAATCCTCCCTCCTCTTCCCTCCAAAACCACCTCCCAGATTTGAAGTACATGAATCAGACATCAGCCTAAACACTGAATTATTCATAAAACTCTAATCTTTAGATTTCACTGAATATGCAGAAGTATCGATAAAAAAAATAATGAGAGAATTGTACTTGCAAATTGCTCTTTATTAAGGGTTTAACTCGCATGGGCTCTATCCGTTCCCTATTAGTCCTTGCAAAGCTGCATAGGATTAGAAATCAGAGAAGATAATAACGTACAAAAATAGTTTCAAATGTTGATAACACTGAACAGCGAGAAAAACATCTTATTTGTATAACTGAACTAAAAATAAAAATGAAGAACACTGCTACAATTGCAATATGCCATCTCGTAGTGCTTGGAGCATATGTCGGCACGCTGGGCCATATGCTGCTGGGTCCTGCCTGCTGCGGCGTGGGGGGAGATCAGCCCCGTGCCCAGCCAGCCTCAGCAGCACCAGAGCTGCCCAAAACCTCCCGCTGGGCCCAGCCCACACTGACCACAGCCAGCATGGGGAGGGACATGGGCAAGTTTATACTGGAGGCTTGGCCCTAGGGGTCCAGAGATGCCAAAGGAAGAGAGATAGGACTGCAGGGAAGGACGGGGTGCTGAGGGACAGGAGCAGAGCTGCTGCAGAGGGTGCAAGCTCCGTCCGTGTGCTGCTGCAGCCGTGCTGGAGGACTGAGCACAGAGCTGCCCCAGAGTGCTGCGGCCACACACACGGCTGTGCCGTGCTGGCAGGGCCCTCCCTGCCACCTGCCTGCCAGGCAGGACCCTGCACCGGTATCTGTCCCACCCCCTGGAGGAATCACAGTGTCTCCCAGCACTTCTGGCAGACGGGGCAGGGCCAGAGCTGGGAGCATCTGGCAGAGCCAGGGCACTTTGCAGCAGCCAAGCCTGCTGTGGGCAGACAGAGCATGATGGGGCTGAGCGACTGGGCAGCACTGGCTAGGATCCATCTCTGGCAAAAGAGCCAGAAAGTGACCCCAGCTCTGGCCCCGCAGCAGCAGATGCAGAACGTGCCCTGGCTGGAGTGTCAGGGTGGGTTGAGGGAGGCAAGGACAGCTCTGCCATGGCTCAGGCATGGCAGAGCTCTCCAACCCAGTCTGCAGTCAGAGAAGGGGCATGAGCTCTCAGCAAGTCAACAGAAATACATGGATTTATGCCAGAGGAGCTAAGCCTTTGCATTTTAATTACAAAACGTGTGTACATATTTCCAGCCCTGTTCCCAGGGTTCCTAGTGCCAGGAGCAAGGAGCCTGCCCCACAGGGCCTTGGCCACGGTGGAGCAGGGACACATGGTGGTGGGGACAAGTTTGTGCTCCCAGGGTGGCAGCCCAGGGCCCGGCTGCTCCCATGGGACCTATGCAGGAGAGACCTGGCTGGTGGAGACGGAGGAGGTCTCTGTCTTGCCAGCAGATGTGTCCTCGTCACCCAGTGGGTTCTTGCCACAGCAGAGGGTTGTGATCATGCAGTTGCGGAACTGGGAGAGAGAGAAGCCGGGGGTGAGCCAGACAGACACCGTACAGCTCTAGCTGCAGAGACGTCTTTAAGGCCAGCAGAGCTGCTGGAAGCCCCCAGCACTGTGGTACAGGAGGAGCTATGCCTACATGGAGCCTCCTGCCCCACTGTCTGCTGCCCACCCATCTACTGCCAGCCCTGCCTGCTCCAGTCCTGGCTCCTCCATCAACCCAGCACCTGCACTATTTCAGGTGAAATGGCCTTGCATTTGTGAGATTTATGCAACACCAAGCATGAGCTGCACAGTCAGTTTCCCGTGTGCCAGGACTACATCTCCTGGAAACAATCCCCTCTCCAGACCACTGGCACCTTGAGATGCTGCAACTCTCTGCCAGCTGTTATAAAGAGAAACACAACAGAGAAGTTTCCTGGCACCCTGCCAGTTACCTGTTTGTTCATTACAATGTAGATGACAGGGTTGTAGATGGCCGAGCTCTTGGCAAAGAAGGCCGGGATGGTCATGAAGATGGGCCCGAAGTCCGACCCCTGGTTGGTGAAGATGTAGAAGGCGACGCTGGCGTAGGGGAGCCAGCAGACCAGGAAGGAGATGACCATGATGATGACCATGCGAGTCACTTCTTTCTCTGCCTTCTGGGTGGTGGCAGACTCCTGCTGCTGGGCGGCAGCCTGCGGGCAGAAGGGAACGGAAATGTGATGGAGCCAGTGCGTGCTGCACCAGTAGGGACACAGGGTCAGGGCTCACGGGAGTCAACCTGCACACCTGGAGTTTGCTATTTCCCTCTTCCTGGGTGGCCAGGCTGGCCCCTGGAGGGCCCTCCCTGACACCACTCTTGAGCCTGGTGTAGGCCCCTTCCCTGCACTGGGGACAGGGGTAGCCCTATTGGGCACTGTGGGTACCCACCTCCTTGACAGTGCAAACCAGGTTCCCATAGCAGAAGAAAATGACTGACAGCGGGATCGTGAAGTGAACCACAAACATGTAGATGACAAAAGATTCATTGTTGACCTCTGGCTTCAGAGTGTAATAGTCGATCCCGCACGAGCATTGCATGCCCTCGGGGATGTACCTGCAAGGTGAGCCCAGCAGGTCAGCACCCAGCAGAGGAGACTGGCTGGAAGCCACAGCTGAGCCACCAGCCAGGCTCCCACACCCCTGACACTGGGTCAACGCCTTCCCTACCTGGACCAGCCGAAGACTGGGGGAGCTGCACAGGCCAAGGCCATGATCCAGGTGAAGGCGACACCCATGATGGCATGGTTCTCCCCAAAGCGGAAGTTGCTCATGGGCTTGCAGACCACGACGTATCTTTCGATAGCCAGGACCACCAGTGACCAGAGAGCAATTTCACCTGCACCAGGAAGAGGGACAGAACGGGACACAGGGACTTTGAGCAACAGGAAAAGAAAAACACCCTGATGGCAGCATGAGGCTTCCTCAGACTGATGTTCCTGAGGACAACCCCCGGCAGCAGCTTAATCTCTGCCAAGGGTTTGGAAAGATAAATGGAGAACGATCAAGGGCAGATGTGGTAGGACAGTGTGAGAAGACCCCTTCTCACTGTACTGCTGACCCACAGGAACCACTTTGCTGCAATGTTTTGAGATTCACGGCTGACCCCACCATTCATCCCAGGCAGCACCTGCACCTGCACGCCTGTGGTCACACTGTGCAGCAAGTGCCCATCACCCCAGGACTTCCCCTCACTACCCAGGAAACTTGTGCCACAAGGATCAAACCAGTAAAACTGTAGCTGTGGCTAAAAGCTGACCCAGATGGAGAAGGGCATTTTCAGACACAAAATTCTGTTTAACATTTGTTTGGTTCCATACCAGGCTGGCATGGGGAGGAGAGCCAGCTCTGCTTGCCTGTACCACCATGCAGCACACCAGAGCCAATGGCAGACTCAGCCCAGTAAAATGGGAGGAACAAAACTGTCATCTCTCGAGTCAGAAAGTGAGCCAAGGAGATGCCCAAATCCAACAAGTGCAAAACCTGGTATTGGCTGCTTTTCATTGCTGCACCATGGTTCTCAGGATACTGAGCAGATGGTTCCCAAAATAAAGTGTTTTTTAAAAGTGTCATTGGTCACTTTTTTTAGCTCCTACCCAGAAACTTGGCAAATGGCCTTAGTCCACATCAGCAACAGGCCAAGGACATTACAGGTACCATATTTTTCCAAGATCATCTGTGTGTTTCCCCTCCCACTCCTACAATCAGGGGGAATTCCTGGCAGAAGACATTTGAATATTTGGAAAACTTACCGCCCAGTGTGGCAAAGAAGCCTTCGAGGTAGCACCCTGTTACTCCAAAGACAAAGTACCCATGCATGGAGGTGTACATAGTGGTTGTGAAGCCTCCAAATATCATGAAGAGGTTGGCAAATGCCAGGTTCAGAAGGATGTAGTTCAGAGGTGTCCGGAGCTTCTTGTGCTGGACGGTGACGTAGAGCGTGAGGAAGTTGATGGGGAAGCCGAGCAGGATCAACATGAACATGTAGGCAGCCAGCACCGAGAACTTCCAGGGCTCAGCCAGGTAATACTGGGGGTACTCAAAGGGGCTCCGCACCACCCCAGTCTTGTTGGACATGGGCACGTAGAAGTCTTGGCCTTCTGTCCCGTTCATGGTTGCAGTTTGTGAGGCGTTTTTTGCTCTTACTCTGGGAGTTCTTCTGTGCAAGGGGGAAACTGCCTCTGCAGTGGAGCTCCTGCCACCTCTCAGCCTTCACTGTCACCCCAAGGAGAACCAATTACAATCTCCTCCACAGGGCACCTCTTATAAAGTGCCCCCAGGGTAAGCTCCAGGCACTGGTGTCAGCACGATTAGGGTTTAGAGAATTATTAATCATAATCATCCCTGGGTAATTGGCTTTCCTGGGAAGGTGTTAAGGTGACACCAATTTCTGGCCAGCACTGTCATTGTTGGAGACCACAGTTCATGGTCACATATATAGAGGTAGCTCTGCACTGCACCATTCATTTCCAGGAGCTCAAACCAGGCAGCAGCTCCCTTGCACAGCCTCGCTCTTTGTTTCTCTTCCCCACTAACGGGAGGGACATCTGTGGTTCAAACCCCAGGGTTTGGGGGCTGCAAATGGCCAGGCTGGGCAGGTGTGGTGTGGTGTCCCCACTGGAGAGCCATCCCCACATACTGCCAATCCCTGTGGGAGGATGCAGAAGGCAGCATCACCAAACCTTCTGCACGCTCCAGCCATCTCTCTGCTCAGGATTTGGCTGTGGAGGTTTCACCACCACTGTGAAACACTTGGCCCACTGGCAGGTTAGCAGTTGTGCCATCTCCTCTGTGCCTGTCTTTGTATCTGATTTGGGTCATGCCAATTACATTGGTAACACCTAATAAATAACCTAGCCCATCTGTCCTGGACTGGAATCATTCTGCAAAGATGCTGGACCAGGGCACTGATGGGAGGTTCAGAGCTGAAGCCAACACTCAGTTTCATATGCTGGTTGACAGACAACCTCAGTCTCCTCAAATCTTGCATAATCATCAAACTCCACAGGGAAGGCTATTTTTGGAGCCTTTCGTGCCCTCTGTGTCTCTCTGACTCACCACTTTATGCACTCAGTTGTGCTTGAAACATTCCTTGTGCCAACCAGCAGCTGAGTTACACATTATTTTTTCTTAACTTTTCAGAGGCAGCGGGACAGACTGTACAGGGGGTGAGCACAAAGAGAGACTTCGCTCTGCACCCACCTCCCCTTGCTGATTTGGCTGCCCTGAGGGCTGAGCTGAGCATTCCTCTCAGCCAGGAGCAAGTGAATGCAAGGGCCTCATCCCATACAGGAGGATGTACCAGAGCTGCTGGAGCTCATGGGTGCAAGGTGGGCAGAAGTTCATGTCCTCTTTGCCATAATAAACTTCTCCAGTCCTGGCCTAGTTTTCACCAATGTTCCTTGTAGGTTAGTTTAGCAATAAGTTTAATGGAAAAAAGCACAAAGCGCTGTACTCTCCTTAGAGCAGAGATCAAGCTGGGAAACCTGCCCTCGAAGCGGGGAAGGTGGAAGGAGCTGAAGTGTTGGCACCACAGACTAGGGCAGACCTTGCTGGCAGCCCAATGCAGGCCACCGTCTCTGGACAGTCCTAAAGGTCTTCCTTCACCTTAACATGAAAACACCAGGTCCTCACACACACTCTGCTCACCCTAAGTCCTCTCAATCAATTTCTCACAGTTGTTGCCAAGGCCAGAGCAGTGCCACTTTCTAACTGCAAATGCAGCTCTTTACACTCGTACCTGGGCACAGAGGGATTACAGGTTTATTTCCTAAAACACTTTAAGCTGATGCAATAAGCCAGTGCTGAGGTAGCAGCTGCTGCAAAGAGCTTAGGGCTGGCGTGCGTCACCACTGGATGCAGCAGTGGGACAGGCAGGCAGCTGAGAGATAGAGGAATGGGGAAAATTGCTCACTACAGCTTCCAACCAAAGTGCTGTGGTGAGACCTCTTGTACCTCCAGGGACTCCTCAGCATGAAGCCAGCTGGTGGGCTCCATGGCACAGGGCAGCCTGGACTAGAACACCTTCATCACCTTCTGCATGTATGAGACATGCAGTGTTTCTGCCCAGAAAAGTCCAAAATTCTTTTCAAAGCTGGACTATGTTCATGGAGTTGTTTTAAAAAATCATTCATCCATTTTGTCTCTGTGTCACAGCAAACCCTTTCTCCTCAGTTTTATAATTTTTCATTCCCACTAGCTCTGCACAGCCAGCTCAGTTCCAGAAGGAACTGAATTCCACCCTGGCTCCCATCTCAAACAGCATTGTTTATCCATGTCAATAGCAGAGTCTTCACTGCAAACAGTGACAGCTGAGTCAAAAAGCAGATGAGCTGTAATTAGAACAGAATGTTTTTAAAGTGGTAAATCAAGCAAACTTGGTCAGGAAGCACCGAGGGACTCGGAAACCCGGCAGTGTGATTGCAGGGTCTCCTTTTCCAGAGGAACTCGAGCAGACAGACATCCCATTTCACGTGTGAAGTGCTGCTCCTGTGGGAGTTGCCCCGCCAGCACCGACCACCTCAGGTCATGTCCTCCCCCACTCAGGGTAAAGGGCTGGAACAGACAGGCTGCCATCACAACAGAACTCATGGCAACACAGGCACAGCTTATACTGGATTAAAGTCAAGAGACACACCACTTCCCAGCTCCAGCCAAGCTGGTTACCTTCCCGAGTCTTCCTGCTGCTGGGAATGAGCCTTTGGCCATCCTGGTGAGATTCCCCTGCCCGGGGGTACGTTGGTGTCACTGGCCCAGGGTTCGGGTCCCTCACAGCAGCGTGGGGTACTGTGTGTTGGTGTCTAAACTGGCACTGGGAATACACCATTGCTGCAGCTGGGGCTGAGCACTGGGGTCTCCATTCTCCCTGCTCTGCCCCCCTCAGCAATAGGCCAGAGCAGGGCTGGGAACAGAGGGACAGACCTGGGACAGCTGGCCCAAGGGGTGTGCCACTTCAGATGATGTTGTGCTCCAAAATAAAAGCTCAGGGAAAGGGGGAAGAAGGGAGGATGTTGTGCTTGTGGTGTTTGCCTTCCCAAGGGACAGTTACGCTGAGCCCTGCTCTCTAGGATGCAGGGAATAAACTCCTTGCTTTGCTTTCCTTGCACACAGAGCTCTGCTTCAGCTATTAAACTGTCTTGATCTCAACCCAGGAATTTTTTGGCTTTTGCTCTGCCCATCCTGTAGGGAGAGCGAGCCAGTGTAGGGGCTCGGGTGCTGCCACAAGAGGCTGCAGCAGAGAGCAGCGGGTCTGTCTCCTCTCCCAGGCGCACAGAGCTCCCCTCGGCTCAGGGCTGACACGGTGCTGGGGACACCCTGCTCAGCAGCTCTCCCTTGGCACAGCCCTCCCTGGCAGCAGCACGGAGCTCAGGTGTGCACAGCCTGACATGCTGCACTTTAACCAGGTGAATTCCAGCACAGACTCAGCCACCACCTGCCCCAGGCTGGCTGTGAGATGGCCCCAGTGCCAAGAGCAGTGGAACTCTTCAGATTGTATTAGAAGGGCTCTAAATGCTGTTCTTGACTAAATGGAATAGAAAGGAAAAAGAAATTCAAGACCAGAAGCAGGAGTATTATAGCAAATTCTGAGACAATAAATAGTGAAAAATAGTCCCATTTATTTGAAGATCTGTCAATAACTGGTGTGTATTAAGGAACACAATCTGGAGTAAAAACAATTACTTAAAGGCTGAACTAGATCCTAGAAACATTCCTGTAAAATTCTGTGGCACTTCAGCTGCTTGTCTGGAAAATGCATAGCATATTCACAAACCCCAGACATTTTAATTTAAAAAAATAGTTACAATTCTTCAACTTGGTTTCACTCTTACATACAAAATGAGACAAGATGACATAACTAAGTTATTAGAAAAGCTCTACAGATCTAAGAAGTGTTTTACCAAGCCAACAGGGGAGTCTGGTTTTGAGGTAAAAGACTGGTTTTCTTCATTGGTTTGACTCATCTGTTCTCCACCGACAGAATGGACAACAATTATGCTGGAGTATGAGGAGCTCATAGTCTTCTGTGTGAAACATCTGTTAATTAGGAACAGATTTAAAATAAGTTAGCCTGTACCCTGCTGAAAGAAAATGCAAACTGATCTCAATGGCTGCCCAATAGCACAGATATTCTGGAACTACCATCACAGAGAATTGGTCCTCTTGGTGTCAATCACCTGAGATGCCACAACCTGGAACAGAGCAGCAAGCACTTCAGAGACCTCTGCCAGGGCTACTGAGAAGGCACAAACCCCTTAACTACTTTTGCAAAAGGATGGACAACTAGGCAGTTGTGTAAGCAAACATGATTGCATTCCAGCATTTTAAAGGTAATTTCTGAGCGAAGCAGGAGCAGGACTGAACCACAAGATAACAGTCACTGACTGGTTTTCCTTCCTAGACTGGGCTTAAAGTCAGAGAGACAGAGCAAAAGGAAATAAATATAAAACAGCTTCTGTTGGTCATTCAAGGTTTGCTCAAGAGGCTCTGACTTGGCTGTCACGGCCAAGTCTTCCAAGGCAGCTGTTCCTCTGTCTATCACACAGCTCGGAGTTAGGGTTTCACCGCTCTGTCTCTACCTCATTCAGGAATTTGCCGAGTACACTCTAGAGCACGAGGTTTCAATGACTAGCACTGTCCCCATCACCCTCTGTTTATTTCCACCCCTGCCCAGCGCGGTACCTGGAAGCAGGAGGGGCACATGGTGATGGAGGCGTCGGGCAGCAGGGAGCGGTAGAACTGCCACCGCAGCGGGCGCGGCCAGCGCTTGATCAGCACGTCCCTGCGGCTCATGGCGCGCAGCACGGCGCGGCTCACCACCACGGGCACGAACTGCGAGCCCCCCTGCTGCACCGGGAGAGAAGCGCTGTTACCGACTGCAAACCCCTTGGGGGCTGAAAGGTGTTTTAAGAAGCAAAGTGACACTCCGTAGAAGCTAATGCAGAACGGGCCCCAGCCTTGTCCCACCAAACTCCCTGTCAGTTTTATCAAAACCTCCAGCAACACCAGCATCCAGCCACATCTTTCCAGCGAGCTTCCCTTACCTCTTTAACACAGTTCCTTGCAAGTAACACCCACACCCACAGTCTCTATGAAACCCACACAGTGAGGCCTGCTCTAAAGGTGTGTTGCTGCTGTACCAGTGCACGGTGAGGAAACAAAATTCCAGAAGTGTTTGGTTTAAAATCTTTTGCTGTTTTGTGAGGTTTGTGTTTGTTTGTTTGGTGAGGTTTTGTGTGGGTTTTTCTGGTTTGTTTGTTTGTTTTGAGGGGTTTTGTGTTCTTAAGGGAGGAGTTAACTAGCTAGTCCATTTCCCTCTCAAGAGCCATCCCTCTCCCATTCCCCTCCTCTGCAGCTCTCTTTGTACCACACACACACACCAGAAAAGCAGCTTTGTAAAGTAAAATTTGCTATTAATTTCTGTTAGTAGACAAAGGTACAATTCTTACCTCAAAGCTCAGTTTTGCTGTAAAGGGATCATCATCCTCAATAATAATATCTGTGCTGTCATCAAGCCTCAAACTCTGAGTATCTGGATGTATGTCTTAAGGAAGGACAAGAATTCTGGTAAAAGTGGCTCTGCCGACCATAGCCAGCACTGACAGAATTGGTATGAGGGCACCCCAGCAGGACCAGAACCCTTGCTGCTTCAGAGTATTTCAAACTGTGACAGTGCCCAGGTCATTACAAAAAGTCCCAAGAAGGCCTTGCTGGGATTTCCAGTGACTGGGGAAGTTTATCACTGCTGCTGCTGTAGAACAGTCTGACCACAGCCAGGCATGACACCAGCCCTTACCCTTCCACACATGACAGAGCAAAGGAAGCAATCTATTGAAGTTACATTTTTGGGCAGCTTTAGTTGGAGTTTGTGTGCCCTTGTGCATTACTCTACATCTCATATTCTATAAACCCCCCTTGCAACTGGGAGCTCTGGATGCCAAAGCATTCCAAACCAGATCTCAACAGGAACAGTTGTGAAGTGCTACTTCCCTTGGCTGAGAGAAGGCAGCCTCTAAAGGAAGCTGTTATTGGAAGCAACACACTCCAGATTCCCCCCATCCTTGTCAGAAAGCAGTTCACACAGAATAGGTAAAGCATGGCAGTCCACTGTTAAAAATAAACACTGCACAGGATTATAAATAAACTGCCCTGACAGAAAAGTGTCTTGACAATATTAGGTTTAGTTAAACCATATTTTGGTTGTTATACTTACATGACAAAGAAACAAGATGCAATTGTACTTACATCAGTCATTATGACAAAACAAAAGGTTTAAAGCTAAGGGTGAAAAATAAACTCTGAATTGTTTAATTCTTTCCCTAAGAAAAGGACATCAATTCTAATCAAAAGGATACGGTCACTGAGCATCTCTTGCCATTTATTCTCTCTTTTACTCGCTCTTGGAGCTTCAAGATCAATGAGAGCTACAGCTTCTTCATCTGTGATGCCATCTTCCAAATAGAACTCAACCAGATGCAGCACCTCTAAAAGGGGGGAAAGGCAGGAAATGTTTGACCTGCAGGAACTCAGGAGATGCCTCATAGCAGATAATGTGCTCCTTCACATCAGTGGTGTTCTGCACACCTTCTCTCATGAAACAAGTTAAATAAAGTAAAATTGCAGCAAACCAAACCCCCTGAACTTCTGTGTTCACCTTCACAGAACATCACTAGATGTATTTCAGTGTCTGGCAATAAAACAATGTTGTGCTGCTGTTCTGCAGTGAGAGCCAACAACCCCCACTCAGTCAAATTTAACAACAGTAAAGGAACATTTGCTTGGCCAAACAACAGTGCAGAGGGAAGAAATCAAGCACTAACCTACTCTGTTAACATTTATCTATTGCAAAGCACAAGCAAACCCCATGTCCCAACGCACCGTAGGACGAGGCCGAGAAGACGAAAGGCTGCCTGCAGTTAATGCAGACATTCCCCAGGTTATTCAGCAAAGGGTTGTTGGTGGAGCACCTGTAGCACAGGGGCACGAGCTCCTGAAAAGACAGATTGAGAGCACGGTAATCGCAGACAGGCACATCCTCAACTCTTTGTTTTCAATTAAATATGGGCCCCTTCGGCTGACAGCACCGATACAACACCAGCGCCAGTCTGGGGAAGCACTGCTGTGAAATCAGATCCTTCAACATCTGAAAGTGCTTTCCCTTTTTAAGAAACCAGCAAGTTTTCCCATTAAAAATAGCTGTCTTCACCATTTTAACTATTAAATTTTCACCTTGCCTTTGCAGTAACAGAAGTAGAATTCTGCATCAAATACACAGGGACAAAAGAAGCTGAAGAGAAGTTTACTGAAGCAAAGTTTTTTCTCTAAGATTTGGTCAAATTTAGGTTCTCCAATTAATCCCTTTCTTTTCAAGAGCAGAGTTATTTTAGGCAGTTCTTAAAGGGTGTGTTTCTATTATTTCAGGAGGCCAGGTGCATGTTCACTGGTACAATGCAATTTATTTTTAGTGAGTACTCCCTGAGAAATGGCTTTATAGAACACTGCAGAAAGCCAGACTTCAGTGAAAGAAGAAAAGGTGTTAAAGTAAGATTTACGGAAGGAAGGTCACTGAAGGGATGGAGGGAGGAGGGAGAGAGTGTTAGGAGTGGGACAAATGAAAGTGACCTCTAGCTGGAGAGAGAGACAAAGACTGTGGAACAATAGCATGTGAACGGGGGAGAAAAGGGCTTGGAAGAATTAATCGGCTGCAAGGAAGGTGACTGCAAGAGAGGAGAGGGAGGATGGAAGCTGCCCACAAAGAGAGGGCTGATTTTAATTTGCTCTCAGGAGCAGAAGGAAGTCTGACTTGAAGAATAACAATAAAAGGACTGTGTTTCCAGCAGAAATATAATTATATCACAGAGCCATGCATAATACATTTCAGATTGTTTTGTGCACACAGGAACTCATATTCTAGGATTAGGCCACATATTAATGATTAACATGAAACACATTACAGCTTACTTCACTGTCATGGAATGGCTTGGATCGGATTGTCAGGCTGCCCAGCTCAACGGATTTCTGGAACCTGTCTGGGATCTGCAGTCCCTGCAGCTTGTCATAGGCATGACGAGCCAATTTATATGCACCAAGAGCTTTACTCTGCTTTGCCAGGGCCAATAATGTATTGCTATAATTTAATTAAGGAATAAAAATACATATAGCATTTAGGAAAAATTGCAATACTCTGTCTAGTCATAGAAGTTGTGCAACAAAGCATATCCAACACAAGGACCTCAAACAGGCTTTAACCAGAGAAACCTACAGAACTTCATTTACATACACATGTGAAAGGACTATCAAAATATCAGTGGGCAATTATTAGCAAGGTAAGGAACCGACCCTAGATAAAGGCTGCTATGGTTAAATATTCTGACTCCATATTTCAGTAATTTTGGGGTGCAGGCATTTTTCCCCAGCCACAAAAAAACCAAAATCCAAACATTTTTAACAGCATAAGTAACCCATTGACACTGAGTAAATACTCCATCCAAAGCCAGAAATGAAGTGAAACCCAGATGATGCTTCCCTATGGCATGCAGTGACCTTCTGGCTATCTCTTACAGAAAGGTGCATTTCACTCATACAGCCCATTTAGGAAGCACTCCCCAGAGGTTCACAAATGTTGATGTTGGCCATGCAGATGTTGGCCTGACAGACCACACAGCCACACAGGGCTCAGGGAAAGCAAAAGCCCCTGGGTTTCCCTGCCTCTGTCTCAGTGCAGTCTCCTTGCAACAACGCTGTCAAGATTCAGAGCCAACATCTTTTTGCAGTGAGTGGTGTCCTAAAACTTGCTCCTCTGACACAGGTGACACACCAGACTGGGCAGGTGCTCAAGGTGGCCTAAGAGAGTTACATGCTAGTTGATTTGCACAGCTCTCCAAAACTGTAACAAATAAACTAGTGCAGCTCAGCACACAACAGTTTGAAGATGCTGATTATTCCTGAAGGACAAAAGTCAGTTCCCATTAATGATAACTAAGAGCTGACACTGAACATTCCCTGCAAGACATCCCTGCCTTGGACCAACAGCAGTTATTCCTTTCATGTATCACATGATAACTTCTAGATTTTGTACTGTATTGGAAGGATACACTTTTGAGATCCCCAAAGGAGTCTCCTTTGTTAAGCTGTGAAGCAGAAACCTAGAAATATTGAAGAGTGTTTCAGGCAAGTGGAAGCTGAAAGGCTCCTCCTGTGGTATGAAAAACAAAGACACACATTTCTAAGCTGGAAAACCAACAACTTACATCAGTAAGCAACACAGCACAAGGCATCTCTAGTACTGTGTTTCTTTCATCCGTTGAGAAAAGAGGTGTTGACAGAACATAACAAGTGGATTTTGCATGTCTTTATCACCAAAGCTCAGGCCTGATACACAGAGAAAAGAGACAGAAAGATCAGTGCAGCTAAGACAGAACCTTTAATAGGTTATTTAAAAATGAGGGTAGTCTGCACAGCCACAGTGCAGAGTCTCTAGTGCTGTGAGATCTGCAGCAGTCTGACAGAAAAGACTCCACAGCACAGAGCCTCCTTTTGGGCAAGGGCACAGGGCAAGGGTTCTCAAATGTTCGACAACAGGTATTTGCACCAGCAGGGATGGCAACACGACTCTAACTGCTGGCATTAGCAGGAGCTCCTCACTTGTGACTGCACATCAGTGACACACGTAGCACCCTGTGGAAATCCCCAGCCTAGCTTCTGTTCAACCCTGTTTTCCAATGACTGAGGAAAAAAACTGACCCTGGCCTGTACAGGAGCAGAGGCTCAGGTACCATGGGACCAAATCAAGGCAACCAACAAAAAGGACCAAGGGCAGGAGGGAGGTCAGGCACTGGAACTGCCCTGTCCCACCTGCAGCTTTAAGGAGCTGAGCAAGTTCTTGTACAGGACAGCTGAAGACTGTATAATAAAATAAAATTAAGTTAAATAAATAAAGTCACTATACAGTATCACTGATGTACATTCAGTATTTAATTCCCTGAAAAGTTCTAGTTATTTCTGGACTCCCTAAGGAAAAAAGCTCAGGAAACATAAATACACAATTCTAAAGTGGGTATCTTACAGTGTATCTTTGAATAAAGTGATAGACATGGTAAACTTCTGCCAAATGCTGGAAGTCATGAAACTTCTGCAACATTTCAGTCTGCTGTCCTTCGTTCTCTGTGGGAGGTAAAGGCATTGGTGTCAGTCTCAAAGAGCAGTTTATGGGGTGACAGATCAGCTGAACTAAACCCAAAGGTACTTAGAACACCAGGCAAAAGGCAGTATTCCCAACCTCCTGTATTCATTCATTACCACTAAACTACACCTAGTAACTATTAACACCTCTCTCCCAATGACATACATTTGGGAGACAAGATGACAGCTGGCAAACAATCAGTTTTACCTGTTGGCAGAAATAATTTCTAACCTCCCTAACCTATGTTCAAACACTTGAGGTAAACTTACTCTTCAACATCTTTTATTTACTAGCAACCCTCCAGGCAATGGGTGTGGTGGGAAGGTGCAGGAGGATACATGGTCCCAGGAGGCACCATTTTCATCCCAGCCAGACTTCAGAAGGAGCCTTGTGCCTGCTGATGTCGCTGGTTTGTTTATTTGTTTTAAATTAGCACATGGGAAAAACAGGGGACTACAAAAATAGCACAAGCCCGAGATATGCACAGCATTAAGAAACCCAAATCAAACCACCCAGCAGTGAAGCAGCTGCAGCAGTGCTATCACAATGCAGGAGATGTTTGTCTACGTGCACAATAAGGTGACAAACACACACTTCCTTTGGATGACTCACCTTGGGCTATGTCTAAGCACTGCATGGAAAGCATCCAGTAATAATAGGCTGCGTCGTTAAATCGGCTTTCCACCACGGCATTGTGTGTTAATTGCTCCAGCACCCGCACGGCCTCTCTCTGCCTGCCAGCCTTGTGAAACGCTGCCCAGCCCAAAACAAAGAGGGGTTTACACTGTGATTACATCAATTAATGGAAATTAATGGTTTTGAATTGAGAGCAGTCTATTCAGCCCATATCAAACACTCTGTCCAGGGCAGGATAAAAGGGATTATACATTGATATTTTCCTCCTTGAAAGCAGTGACACTAATGGAACATGAGAAGAACCTGTAGGTATTTTGAAGCTTTTACCCTGTCTCAGCAACTCTTGAGCTCAAGGAGTGTGTATAATACTGGTTGCTGGGGTTTTTTTAAATAGAGAAGAGAGAAGATGCTGTGATGATTAGATCCTTGTACAAACAGTGATCTCCAGATGCTGCAAATCACAACTTCACTCAATGCTACAATAAATTGTTTGAAGTCAGTGCTCTGGTGTGTATGAATACTTTAAAAGCATTGTGCTGAATACTTTAAAAGAGTACAGCTACTACACCCTTCTGTCATTTACTAACAGCATCTCCTTTTCTGATGCACCAAGTAACACCTTGAATTCTCACTTGGCAAATATACATGGGCAAACAATGCAGTCCCCATATAAAGGAATGGGGCTGAGGGGGAACCAACCCCAAAAAACCCAACCAACCCCACAGCACTGCTGCCCCCTGAGCGAAGCCAGCTCAGCTCGAACCAGACCACACATTCTGTTCTGAGACCAGAACAGTCCCATGAGGACCTCCAGCTCCTCCAGTTCTGGGCATCTACACTTGCTGAGTCCCAACAGCACAGAGCTTTGTGGAGCAAATGGGGCCTCTAACCCCATTCAGAGAATGCAAACTGCCACCCTGCCTCCAACCAGCTGCTCAAACACTTGGTGCCAAGGCACACAAACTTGTCTTGTGCAGAGACAGATCAGGCCCAGCTTGTTCCCTACCTGGACCCTTCTCAGGCAAGCAGAGCCAGGCTTGGATCCCAGCTGGCTCAGGAGCAGCACGTGCACCTGTCACATGGAACTGCACCCACAGCTCACTTCAACAGCTCCTTGCCTCTCACATAGTTTGTGGACTGAATTTTGAAGCCTTCCCACAGGATGGAAAGTTGAATGTTCTGTTCAAATGTAATCTTATAAGTGCAACAAACCCCACAAAAACCTCAAAGGAACAGGAAAACTTGACTTGTGCAAATCCAGTATTACCTAAATAGAAGGAAAAATTACGTTTTTTCCACTCAGGTTTATAAGATAGCTGCCATGTTTTGAATTTTTGTGGGATCAAAATATTAAGACAGTTAGGATTACATACTAAACACTTCTTACGTGCCACACTCTGATACAGAACAAGATTGAAAATTTGGACCTATATCTACATGCCATAATTTTTGATACATCAATCACATTTTCATATAAAATAAGGAGATTTCCAGTATGAAAACATGGATTATATTTGGTTTTGAATGCCACTGATAGCAAATTTGCCAGGGCAGAGTCTGCATATTCTGTAGTGGAGAACTATGGAGTAAATATGGAGCAAGCATTGATCTGTCAGAGACATTCTCACCTTTTTGGGCTTCTTCAAATCGATCACTCTCTGCCAGCCACTGAGCATAAGGGACATAGACTTCATCTTTGAATTCAGGATGCTTTTCACTCAGAGCAAATGCCTGACAAAAATAAAAAAATCATTCTTAGAATATTGCATGGTTTAAACAGTTAAAGGGTTTAAAATATTCCATGGGATCAATCCTTCAGCTCTAAGAAAATTCACAATGAAACATATACACAGAATAGAGAGTGTAATCCGTATTTTCTCCAGTATGAAACTTATGTGTTTTAAAATAAAAAGCAATCAACCACAAAAGAAAAGAAGCTTAGCATAATAACAGACTGACTATTGAAACAGAAAGACTTGAAAGTGATTATCTGGGAAATTTAGTAGATTTCCCAGCAAGAGACAAAAAATATTTGTATTTTTACTGAATATATCTTCGAAAGAAATTGAAGTATCACTACAAATGCAGTTTAGATTCACTTTCAGAAAACCACACCACCACCAACCACACGCTGGCATACACAATTAACTGAAATACCCTGAATCCTTCTGCAGAAGCCTCCCAGCCTCTCCCTCACTGCAATGCTGGGGGAGCCAGAAATTTGCCTCCCTTTTTTGTTGCAACCAGTGACAATAAGAAGCACTGGTTCTCAAAACAGAAATCAAGGGCACACTTACTTCTTCCCAGCGATGAGTCTCCACGTGGAGCTGCACCAACGCTTTCAGGTCACCAACCTTCATGTAGGTTTCTGCAGCATAGCCAGGGTTATCGAGTTGCTTAAAATAGAAGGCACATTTGGCCAGAGGCTCACGCTCAGCTTTATCCAGTTTTCGAGCAATTTCGATTAACCTAGACTCAGCAGAAAGAAGCCAGATGTTTCAGATTCTGCCTTGGTGCTGTGCCTTTGCATTATTGTCATAACTTCACCTTTAATCAGTTAACATTTAAAAAACATCCTAATACTAGTACCATGCAACACTGTTCAGTTTCAGTAAACATTCCAAATAGCTTTTTCCTTTTGCAAACTCAAACCCCTTCCTTCCCTTTTTGCTCCCATATTCAGCTCCACATCTCAGGCTCTGTGCAGAGCTGTGCAGATGGAAGGAGGGAACACGTCCTGCATGACTCAGTGGCACAGGACACACTTCCCCAAACCTGACCTGAGCAATAGGCTCCTGAATAAATATCACCCCCTGTGCCACACAGCAAAACAGAGGGAAGGCCAGCCTGTTGAGGGGCTTGGCCAAGATCTTAATGCAGCTCAGAAAATGACCCAAAGTGCCACCTACATTGATGAGAAATTACCAGCAACAGGAGTGGCCACAGAATTTCTAAAGACTCTGTGCTCCAGGTGACTTCTCTACCCTCTAGATGATTATACTAAACAGCTAAGAACAGCTGCAGTGGGCTACCTGATACAATTACTGCTGTGATGATTACTCTGAAGGGATTCAGGCTATTTTATTTACACAACTTTTAAAACATTTTTAATCATAGATGTGTTTCAGATATTCAATCCGATATAAAGGCAGATACCAAATACATTTGATCTTATTTTAAAATTAAGTGGAATTCATAATATCTCATTCAAGCTTTTATTACAAAAACCTACATATCCACCCAGCCGTGGTCCCCGCTGATTTCGATGGCCTTCATGTGCTCTCCAGCAGAGAGGTACATCTGCACTGCTGCCTTGGGGTCATTGATATCCTTGGCCCAGTCTGCTTGTTTTTTTATCAGCATCTTTGTGTCCTTGGGATCTCCAGATCCCAGAAATTCCTGCAACAGTGCAATACAAAAGTCTGCATTACCTTCTGGTCACAAATGTTATTACAGCCTAAACTCTAAAATAGATAAAGGCTTTTGTAATGAATACTGTGATGCCTCCCAAGCACAGAAATACTCCGGGGAGAGCAACATGGACTGAGCCAGCCTTCAGCAGCTCATCATCAAGGCCATGTCTGGGAGGAAACACTGTCCCATTTAGACAGTTTTCAATCAAACAAAATAGCAGGAGATTGTGGTGAGGTCCAGAGAAGGACAATGCAGGTGCCTCAGAGGCAACACTGATGTCCCCTCTGGCTCTGCTAAGCCCAGTTTGGTGGGTACAAGTTATGACTTCTGCAAGCTTGTCAGGAACAGGCCTTCCCAAAACAAAAGGGTACTCATCTAAAAACTCTAATAGATCAATTCCAAGTTTCAGATTTTCTCTTGCAAGCCAAGCAGGTATGGATTCATTCTCAAAGACAACCCAGTCCCAGCCCACACCCAGTTAACAACAGCACAGTCATTTAATCACATGCTGGCATCAGGATGCCCCACCACAAATCAACTGAAGGCTGAAATAATTATCAAGTGTCTTTGCAGGAAACAAGATATTTTAAAATATATATCCATGAAATTCTTTTATAAAGACAGAACCACAGCTGCTCAAAAGTGAGAGTGCTCTAAAGCACTGCTTGGACCTGTGGAAGGAATGCAAACACCATGCCTGGACCCTCTGTTGACAACCATTTTGGAAATATTTTTAATAGTTAGTTCAGTTTCTTCTGCCAATACTAAAGCTCGGGCACCATATGGTTCACATCTGTTGACATCATGTGCCAGGAAAAAAATATAAACCCCCCCCTGAACACCAGAAGATCGATTAAGGGCAATTTTGTCTGTTAACAGAACAGGCTACTGCCCATTAAACAGCTTCTACCAAAAGAAAAATCAGGGCAGAGGAGAAATAACAGGTGGGAAAAGAGTGGAAAACTGTGTGTCCTCTGTGTTTCTGGCAAATTCTGACTGAGGTTTAAAAAACCAAAACCAAAGCAAATGGGCAAAAACCTCTACAGTAGATCTGCTTCACCAGTGCAATTCAGCAGCTACAGCCAGAGCTGCTCCCCATGTGTGCCAGCCCTGACCCCCAGGCCTGCCTCCTGCAGCTCCAGGAGCAGCCACACAGGGATCCCGACAGCTCCGAGTATGGAAAACTGCCCTGAAGACTGCAGTCAAACAGTCTCTTTGGCATTACTTGTTTTGCAGCTTAGGTCACCAAAATAAGCACAAAATCAAAAGCTAAGCCCAGCTTTTCATAGTATAAAGAGGTTTTTTGTGAATTGTCAGTAATTAGTGATCTGGTGCTGTGATAAAGAGCCTGTGACCAGATATCAAAGGACTCCCAACCTCTGCCTCCAGCCTGGACCCTCCACCCAGAACTCATCAAAGTCATGCACAAGAAAGCAGGTTCTGTGGTTCTTTGAATAATCCTGGCAGCATCAGTGAGAACACCACCACAAAAACACACCCCTCCCCCATGCATTTTCCGTGGATAAATAACTGGCAAACAAGGGGGGGTTACATGTTCTCCACATCCTGTGCACTGCCTGGACAAGAAGCTGCCTTATGAAGTACCTTAAATGTCTCAGCATGGAATCACTCTGAAGTATAGGAGACATGAGACCTCTTGGTCTCTACTGGTTAAATTTAGACATGATTGCAGCCAAGAATTAAAAGATTCTTACAGAGACTTATGGGAACATTTTCCTGTATGAATTACATTTATGTTCAAGAGGAGCCAAAACACTGAAGCTAACAAAGACTCATCTGCCAAAAATAGCGGAAGTCGGGCTTACATCAGCAAAGCCCCCAAATGTTTCTCTTGAGCTCTTGAAAGAAAAAGATCTCTCTGCAGCATGGCTTGGGGAATCTCTGCTAAAGAGTTTCTGTGCATGTCATGGTGAATTCTTTGTCCTGGATTGGGCAGAATAGGGCTCTGATGAGTGATGAATGAGACTAAACAGTGCATGCATTCTCCAGGATTTTGATAAGAAAACACCACAGAAGACTTAAAAGCCAAGTAATGCTTCTTATCACCATATAAAACCATCACTTTTTAGAATTATATTCAATTTATCTCTATATGGAAACAGAGTTTTTAAAAAAGCCAAGGACTGAATCTTTGGAAGAAATTCTGTAGTAAGCAAAAATATTCTCGGTTAGCATATTATAAAATTTTAAAATGCATCAACATAGAACTGACTTACTCCGATCCATAAATTTTTTTTTTATTATAGCATGGGTGCTGCCTGGTCATCTTTGAAGATAAACAAATAAAAAGGGACTCTTGAATGAGACAACAGAGAAGAAGGAGTCATAAACCCAAAATTTTTAGTTTTGAAAGAAGGAAAATTACTATGGATAATGCTGTGTAATCATAAAAGTCATTGGTGGTGTCCACCAAAAGAATTCACTGAAAAGCCCTGAATTTCCACAGCCATATTTGAGACTCTACAAAACACAACCTGCTGCCTTGGTAGCAGACTCCAAAGGAAAATGGCACCATTACACCCAGGCCAGAGACACTCTTCCCCTTATAACCTCCAAACAAATACCTGAGAAAATGCAATTGGAATTCAAAGCCCACACTTCTTCCAAACCTTTAGTAGGATCATTCTCTGGAAACAGTTCAGGTACATCAGTGTTTGTGCATTTCAGTGCCCAGGTACTACCTTGGCGTGGTCGAACATGCGCAGGTCCGAGTACATCTCCAGGGCCAGGCTCTCGTGGCCGCTCCTCTTGTACAGCTTTGCTGCCTCGTGGAACTTCCCCTGGTAGGCATAAACATCTGCCAGGAACAGGTCGTCGTTGTTCTCTCCCTGCTTCTTCCGGTCCTGGAAAAATAGAGAAACTGAAGAGAGACGTAGAAAATATTCTAGATGATCAGGACCTAGGTGAGAAATAGCCTTTGAGGAATTAGATTTTTCAGGCTCATATTTTAACTGTTAATAATTAAAATCTGGAACGGGATAGCATAATTATGCCTCTCCTACATTTCTGGTGAATTTATAATTAAAGGATTAAATCCCTTCTTAATTAAAATTACGAAGAGCAGAATTAAATGTCACTATACAAACTGAAGTGATGAAAAGTCAGTTCTCTTGATTTCACATAGGAAAATGAACACATGCTATCATTATGCCAGTCTATTTTAAAAAAAGGCTTCTGATGGGCTCCTCATTTTCTCCCTGCAATCTCACCAGCATATAATTTGGCTACATTAACAATATGTGCAGGTGGGATGACAAACAGGAGGATAACTGCCAGCAATAAGTAGATTCAGAAAGTATGTTAGCCTGCCTCTGGGATACAAACCAGTGACACCTCCACTGTCCCCACAGGCAAGAGCTCATGGACTTGGCTCAGCACCAGTCACTTCCAGAGCTCTGTACATGCTCTCCTGGTAACCAGAACTGCTTGCTCTGAATGCCTGGGAAGGGACCATGAGGACAGCATTAGTGCAGAGCCATGGAGAAACCCTCCATGTGTGTGCAGAGCCACGCAGAAACCCTTCACATAAATCAAACTGCAGCAGTAGCCCCACTGTGAGGGACCCAGGACAGGTCTGCACACATATGTGTGTTTGTTTCCATGTGCCTTATGCTGTGTACTGGACACACACCACTACCCTGCCTGGGATAAAATTACTGCTGCCCACATCATATGGAAACACATAGCTGTGAACTGAATTTAAAGAAAACTGCATACAAGGGGAAAAGCATTCCATGAGCATCCAAGTTCAATCCACTGCTGCCAAAGGGGCTCAGCCATCACTCCCTGGTCACACTTACTGACTGAGCTGGTGTTCAAAAGTTCCCTTCAAAAACTTGGTTAAATGAATACTCAGAGGACCTGTTACACCCTTTTTCCACAGAATCTTGCCAGATAGAGATGGCAACTATGTTTCTCTGTCATCAATTAGGAAAGAAAAACTGTCATTACTGAGAGAAAACTATTGCATTAACGGAACTTGTCTGTTCAGTTACACCCCTCCAAGCCTTAAAAGAAATCCAATCCACTGCAGGCCAGAGTAAGTGGGGATGTAGAACTCACTGCAGAAGGAGCATTTTCAGGACATGTGAAAGTAAGTTTATGCCTATTTTAGGGGGATTCTTTCTTATTAAACAGAGTATGACATGACAAATCTAGAATATCCTCAGAAGATGCAGATCTGGAGAAGCATCACTGGAAAAGAAAGGTTACTAGTGGTGAGAGAACACTCTCACCTACCCATACCCTTGAAAAGAAAAAAAGAAGAAAACCAACAGAAAAAGGGCCTCTCAATGCAGACCTTCGTCCTGTGTTAGAGAAAAGTTCACTGCAACCAGAGGGCATTTTGACAGCAGCAGACAGCTCTGCAGACATGAAGACAAGGAGTGTATCTTTTAAGAGAAGGTGCAAATCTAATTAACACAAGAAAGAGGAATTCCCTTTATGCCATCTCCAAGCAGATCTTTAGGTATTATCTTGCCATCTCTGCAGAAGGACAAGGGTGATGAGTGTATTTTCAAGTGCTCATGACAGACAGTTATTGTTGAGTGAAATTCTATCAAGAAGTGTGAAAAGAATAGGAAGGAGTGATTAGAGCACAGTATAGAAGTATGGAATCCCAAATTCTATTTCCAGTTGTCACAGACTTGTCATGAGACCCCAAGTTTGTCATTTTCATTTCTCTGGGCCTGCTTCTGTCTCTGCAAGGAGGAGATAATAGTAATTACCTACCTCCAGGGGGTAGGGAAAGGCTTAATGAACTCATGTTTATGAAGTATTCTGTACTAAGCTCTGTCAGCACCGTAGTATTCTACCAATTATTAATTGAATAGTGAACGTTTTTCCAGTTCTCCTGAAGACAGTTTCAGAAGTTCTCATCCCACACCCACATTCTTCCCCATGAAGTTCCAATCCTATGATTAGAACTAGAGTGACCTCTACTAATCAGGATTTTTCACTTCAAACGCATGTCTAACAGTCAGAAGCACTATCCAAATAAAAGTCCTTCCAAAACAGAAAGTGCTGATTTTGGCACAGTAGTAAGTTTAAGAAAATACACCTTCTTGAACATTGGCTTACCTCAATGCTGCTGATCAGTTCTAAATATCGAAGGTCTCGTACCCTGGTAAATGCCTGTTGAAAATAATTTTTAAAAAAAGAGTAAAAGGTATTAACTTGAAAACCCAGAAAACCCCAAATATTATTCTGCATGAATCAAGCTGTCTTCATGCAAAAAAGGGCAGGCAGAAGTCGGCTGGGTTTGGGTTTGTGTAGTCCCGAACCCGAAGGGCTCTGACTGTGACTGTGGCCCCTGAGTCGTGGCAGAAAAGGAGACAAAGTACAGCCAAAACAGCTCAGCCCTGACAGGAGCAGCACAATAGGGAGTGGGAGCTGTGCCTGTCAGTCCCCCAAGAAATGCAAAGTGTCAATTAAAATATCACATGCTTTTGTTCTGGCTATTTTACAGCTTCTCCATTTTGATGTGAGGTGTGACACTGACAAGGAAATTTCAGGAAACTGTTACAAGGAAGGGCACATAACTGATGGTTTTATCAAAGCCTGCTGCATATGCTCCTAGGTTTTAAACCATTCCGAAAATCCAGCATGAAAGGAGCTCAGAGAGAGGAAAGGAAGTAAGAAGACGATAAGATAAAAGTACTGTAAGACAGTGTAATATCTTTGCAAATGGAGATAAATGTGCAACCCAAAGTCTCAAATGGCAAAGTCACGTGCAAGTTGCAGCAGCTCAGCATTTATTCCTAACATGCATCACAAAACAGAATTTTAACTCTTTGGGCTGCACATTCAAGACTTCCAACCACACTAATACTTAAGACAGCAGAGAATATTCTGCTTACATCGGATTGGACTAGGAACTGTGAGAGCCTTTAATGTCAAGAAGCTTTTTGTTTGAATTAATCCGCTCTAATTCTAAGAGGGCACTACTTTAAAATTCCAAGGAGGCACTGAAAACTTCTTTTTAAAAGTATCTATTTGCATAAAGCCATCCATAAGACTGAAATTATTCTGATGCCTCTACTTAAAGAGGAAAAAAAGAAAAATAAAGTATTCAATTTCCCTTTTTAAAAAAAATCTGTTATTAAAAGATGCCTATCATTACAGACCATTCTCAGTGTATTTTTAGAATGTTTTGTCTTTCATACAATATTCATGACATTGAACTCAGTTTGCTCTCTTTTACTTGAGAAGAGCTGGTGAAAGAAAAAGTATTTTATGCCAGAGAAAACTCAGTTCTTCAGTCTATGCCCACTCATAGACCACTCCCCAAAGCACAGCACATCACACGGTAAAGGACTGAAATGATCCTATCCCACCACCGCTGCCTTCACACAACCTTAATGGGTAGATAAAAAAGAATAGGCAATCTTCACATTTGTACTGAGGTTACATTAAATATTTAGGAGGAAAAAGGGCAAGTTTGAACCACTAAGGAAGGTGGGGGCCAAAGCCAGGTGAGCATCCTCTGCTGCCACCCGGTGGGCACTGCGGAACGGCTTCCCAGTTCTGCTCCCCTAAACCCAGTAATGCATCTTCCAGCCGGAACCATTTCCTTTCCATCCAACACTTTGATTTAGAACATGGCATTTATCTAGAGAGATACATTAGATTTCAAGTCAAAACCTCACCTCAAAATCCTGAGTTTATAACAAACAATTGCTTTGTTTGTGGAATAAGACACACTAAAGACAAGCGAGACAGTAGCCCAGGAACAGCACTTGCATTCTAGTCATAAAACATGCATTATACACATACACAGACAAATATATATAAATATCACACCCAAGCTTTCTGCTAAACGAGTAAATAAATGCTTCACCTTTTTAGCAGTTTCAAACTCCAGCCCTTCCAAGGCTTCCATGGCGAGCTCCCTCCAGTCAGCATCAGTCACTCCTAAACACGCAATTTGATAGGCTTCTTTAAACATTTTTCGTTCCAGATATTGATACATGGGTGCAGACTGAGGATTGTCATAGAAAAAGACATGTATCAGGAAGCGTAGTACTGAGATATGTCAGTGACATTCTCTGCATATATTGGGATAAAAAAATTCTAATCACAGCCGTTACAAGCTGCACAGACATCTCAGTTTTGTACACAGAGAGAACAACATTCTGGGGTGATCATTATCATATCTTTAGACAAGCTGGGCTAATTACATTCCAAACTCATCCATTTTCAAATCTTCAGTTCCTTGCAATATTAGGAAGTAGTTAGGAATGCGAATTCTTCTGGGAATTGAACATGCTAATTATGACGTACACTGAGCATTTTCAGTACTCTGGAAGCAGAGCAAAGGAGGGGCAGTGTGTCCCCAAGGGCCAAGAGCATGAGGAGTGGCCCCACTGCCGGGTGTGCCACATCCTTGGGAATATCCAGGGATGGGAAGAGGGCCACGGGGAAGGAAAGTAACCCTCCTGCCCCAGCCTCAAGGACACAGCTGTTCTACCAAGGCTGTGACTGCACAGGCCCCAAAGACACTCAGGTTCTCGAGGACCTGCCCTACAGGAAATCCCGGGGGGAGCTGCCAGCTGCTGCAGGGTGACACACACAGACAGACCCCGTGGGTCTGCAGCCACAGCCCCAGTCCTCTGAGGGAACAGGGAGCCCTGCAGCACCACTGCCCTAACCTGGGTTTGCGACCCCAGCACGATGCAGGTCCGTTCCTGCGTTATTTTTATCAATTTATCTGAAAATTGTACACACTTTGGCACTCCCTCTCTCTAAAAGCACAGCCTTGGACAAGCTGCCTCTGTGATACTGCACAGTAATTCTGTGGCATCTCGGTGCCTACAGCATGCCAAAGGCAGACACGAGTGTCCAAGGCCTGGTGATCCTGTCTGTGGCTGCCAACCACCCCGGACAACCTCACCAAGGACCTGCCCAGGCCCTCAGGGGACAGAGGTCTGTAACACAGGTGTGCATTAGTTCATACAAGCACAGGACATTCTGCCTTCTTCTCCCATTCTCAGAGGCAAATCCTGCACACACTTGGATGCACAGCCACAACCCTTTTACTTTCTTTTTTTGTTTTGCTTTTTTGACTTCCATTGTATCTCATGCCACAGAAAACAGCATTTTATGGAAGGCAGTCCCTAAATTTTGAATATAAAGACCACGCAGGTACTATACATTCAGACTAAAATATTCCATTTAAATATTGCCTAAAGACATCCAGATGAAGCAACAATAAAACAGTATTTGATGTATTCAAGAAAAATGAAATTACAACGGGGCAAAGCTATACCGAGAAAACACAGTAAAAACCCTGCAGGAGGTAAGGCCTGCACTGTATTAGATTATGTGCATTTGCAAGTAGAAAGGGAGAATCAGAAACAACAATTACCAACAGCAAAAAGGAAGATAGCTTAATTAATGCCAAAGAAACAAAAACAAAATACATCACACAATATAGCTTAAATAACAACGAAGAAAGTGTGAACTGCAATCATTTTAGTAATGAAATACAACTAAATCAGAAAAGCTTCTTCACTTGTTAAACATTCATGTTTATAAGATATAAAGCAACAGTTAATGAGATTAAAGGATTACCTGCGGAACTTCAACTGCTGACATAGAGAAAACATGAAGGCAGAAGATCTTGGAGCCATTATAACCCACAACAAAACCTTGCAGTTTTTGCTGGTGGACGGGGAAGTTGCTAGCTTTGATATTGAGGTAACCCCCTCCAGAAAAGCAAAGCATATCCTCACACTGGGTATTCCAGGCCACGCTGTTAGCATTGGGTTCCTAAGGAGCAAAATGTCTCAGGATTACAACTGATGCAATCACATCTTTGCTAAGAAACATGCCTCCTTCAGCTGAAGTGTTTGACCCATTACAGCCTGGTGTGTACACACAAACCAGTTATTCACATTTGCAATATCCTAAAGCCTAGAATATCCTAAACAGATTCATAGAGATGTATTTTACATTTTAATACTCAGCTATAATTGTCTTGCCTTTTATGTATATTCACTAGTGATCTCTACAATCAATCTGTAGAACATAATACCAAATTCTACAATAATATACTGCTAGTTAGCACATCTAATTAATAATTTCTCAGTCCGTTACACAAAGGAAGTTGCAGACCCTATCTTTGCAGCACTCCATCTTTGCTATCCAGTGTGTTCTGAAAACATTTAATCAACATTAATAAATGACTGCTAAACTGCCAATGAAGAGACCATTATCATGATTCCTTTTATAGCCTATGAATACCCAACGAACAAAGATGTTTAGGCTTTAATTCTGTTTGTAGTAATGATAAAACTAAAATGCTCATTAACTGTAATGCTTCAGAGGAAAGCAGGGCAGAGTTCTAAATTAAACTGAAAAGGTCACATGTCTAAGAGCTCTTTATTCAGCTGTTGCTCACATAGACTCCATGTCTCCTCCTTCCTACCCCACCATCTCTGGGAGGGTGCTTTTGATAAACAGATCACAGCTAAATTCTACAAGATGTGATAAATAGCTTAAACGAGTTACATGAATTTCTGCACAGCGACACTTTCGGGATGCCCTGTGTCCCCACCTACTCCCTTTCCCAAAAGCCCAGCGAGTGTGAAGCTCCACCTGGAAGAGCAGCTCCTTGGTGTGGATGTCGTAGACGAGGCAGGTGTCGTTCTCGTCCACCACGGCCAGCTTGTTGCGGGACGCGCTCATGTCCAGGCAGCGCACGGCCGTCGATTGCTTCAGCAGCACGATCGCCAGAGCGTTGTCCACGAAGATCTTCAGGATCTAGGAACAAATCACCACAGACATTTCTGTCCCTAGCACTGGGTAAAAACTTCAGTGCTGCCTGAAGTGCAAAATTGCAAGCTTTTGCAGAGACAAACTGCAGTAAAATTAGGGAAATGCTTCCAGTTTGAGGTCTCTTGAGCAGACATCACTGGATTCTCCACTAGTTACACAATTTCATGATACAGGAATATATAACATACAGAAGACACACAGCATCTCAACTTCCTTGCTATGGGTACCTCTGGGCTCCAGTTTGACACTTCCAGCTGCCACCTGGTGTGTGAAACAGACAGCACCTACACCTGGAGAACAGCCACACTCTCACAAGTGGTCATCAGGAGACGTGTACACGCCTCCAACCCCCACTAAAGGCAAACCTGCTCTCTTCACCAATAACTCCAATTTTGTCAGTTGATACTAACATCTCACAGACCTCTAGACACAGTTAAACATATTTGTATGAATTTTACTGTCAGAGAATGTGAAAGACAGAAGTAATTAATTTCTAATCCCAAAATGAGACTGTCAAATAAAATTCTAGGCTGTAGAAGAGCCTGCTGCCCCTAAGGTTTCCCTCTAAGAGCACAGAACACATTTTGTTTGCAGTGGAAAGACACATACCAGACATAATGTGTTACCTGACCATTCTTTAAACCAACTAGGAGGCCTTCTCTTCCTGGAGGTCCTCCAATTACTTTAATGTAACGAATAAGAGATTCCATCAGCCATTCTCGCTCTTTAACACCACTGAATGAGAGGCACTGCAATCTCTTCTCCTAAGGACACAGCAAGATATAAAACACAGCCTGGAGGTGAAGACAAAAATCTGTGATGTGTGATGTTTATACTTATACTAGCAGGAATGTCTACTTCTACATTTAAAAATCATGAAGTCAAATACTCAATTTAATGGGTGAATTCTTTAAGATTTTCCAATCCTACGAGCAAACAAAAATAAACACCTTCAATCTTTTTCTAGTAGTTCTCTCCCACCCAAAAGTACCCCTGGATTCTGTGCTAATTGATCAAATTCACTACAAAGCCTGTTTTACTGAACCAGAGTCACCTGAGCCATGCCACAGGGGCTGCCCAGCAGCAGGTGAGCACTGCAGGGCACAGCAGGACTGCCTTGGGAAGTGCTGCAGCAGCTCCCACAGGACAGTCACATCCTGCCAGCCACTGACTGGGACAGCTCCCTTGAACACTGAACACACCCCAGGACTATTCTAGCTTTTAAGGCACATACCTGGCATAAAATAATGTGATCTGAACACACCACCAGCAAGTTACATTCGAATTTCTTTATGATCTTTTCCTTCACCCGATAGTACATATCTGCAGAGTCATCCGAGTATAACTCATAAATCAGGATTTTCTCTGGCATCTGGATGGCTAATCTGTTTTTGTAGATTGCAATTTTCTTCACAAGCTCTCTGCCTTTTATCCTAACTAGAAAGAAAAACCACCAAAATTATAAAGTATAAGCTGACACAAAAATAAGATACAGAAATTGGAAAACTAATGCACTAAAATTGAATCTCCCTAGAGCACCTCTAAAATTCAAAGCACATTCCTGCTCAGATATATTTGCTGCTCTGCATCTACGTAATCTACTATCCCTGTCACAGATACCACCCTCTATGAACAGCACATTCTGGAGCAGCACTTCGAATCCTTGCCATAAAAAACCAGCAGAAACGAAGAAACAAAATAAGCACAAATGCTTGAGGTTACAAGTAAGGAAAATAAAAGCTAAATATAACACATAGTATTTTTATCTCATTTTCAGAGATTAAAACCTTATTTTAAGAACCCCTGTCCTTCCCAGTCTCTTTGCCAATCCCCACAACTTTCATTAAACTCATCCGTGCTGAACTTGCACACTCCACGTTTGCACTCTCCTTGTGCAAAGGGTGTTCCACGGTGTGACTGCCAAAGTGACAACAGCCTGGCAGGTCCATGCAGCATATAATCCAATGTCCTGATGAGTATTAATTAAAACAAACTGCATGAAGCTTTGTCCTGTCTGCAAGTGTGGAATTACCCTTCTGTTCCGTGATGAGGTGCTGGACAATAACGTCGGTCATGTTGTCCCTGTAGGCGTAGCGATCTTTGTAGAGGCCATGGACAGTGCTGAAAATCAGCTGGTAGAAGGAGATCGTTCCATCCTGACACCCTACTGCCTGAACACAAGAAGGGGATAATTTTAGTTAATTGGTACTTACAGGTGGGAATTGGCAGTGTGTGTGGACTTTATAAGAACACCATGCCCCTTTTCCTGCATAATGGACAGGCATAATGAACACAACCAGTTACAGCTGATTCATATTTATCCATGGTACAAGGGCAGAGAGGATGAGGACTGATCTTTGCACGGGCCATAGAGACCACCATGCTGGGTGGGGGCCTTGGGTTTACTTGACTGGGATTTTGGTTAGATGTTTTGTGGAGGGGGCGTGTTTGTTCATTTTTAAATTTGCTTTAATTCTCTTCCAACTTGTACAGGACTCAAGAGTGCAGCATTTTGGGCTGACAGTTGCCCTGTACGCATTTTCTTCCCATCATGGAATTAAATTTGGTCAATTCCAGAAGTTATTAGCTGATATTTTTAATTATTTTTTCCTCCTCTTTTTTAATCAAAATGCAGCAAATGCCTTACCACTTGAAAGCAAGCGTTATGCCCCTTACATCCTTCTTACAGCTCAGGTTTTACTTTCGTGGGATATTTGTAATTCCAGTGGCAGTTCTATGACCTCCCTAGACACTGCTGAAGTTCTACTGCCTCGGTAGGAATGTCCAAGCAACTAAGTGGAAAATGTATGATCTTACTTTAAGTAGCAAACTCTTTGTGAAAATGTTAGAACAACGTCCCTACTCACCACATAGTTGGAATCTGGTTTAACTTTGCAGGTCCACACCCAGCTGCTCTGCTCTCCCACAGTGCCCAGGCGTACCCCGTCCCTTGTGAAGAGAGAAACCTGTCTATCTGAACCTCCCAGCAAGAGATACTCTCCTTTAGTAAAGTAGCTGATGCAGCATGGGTCAAAATTGAGCACTCTGTCCTTCCCGATCTACAAGGGAAAATAAAACAAACAAAAACCAATCAAAAACATTAATAAAAGGATCATTTCATCTTTCCTGAAGGCAACAAGTGCCATCACTGATACCGTTCATCTCCTCCACGCATGGCTTTTCAACACCCAGAACCACTGGCTATATTAAGATTCCCAAAGGCAGTTCTAAAATATGTCCAAGAATCCCTCCAGTCTCAAACCATCCTGCTCAGAATGCAACAACCCACAAAACCCCTTTAACCAGCTGAAAAAACCACAAAGATGTTCTCTACAAACCAGTAAACCATGAACAGAATTCAGCAGAGTTGTGAGGGCTTTAATGGAAGAACGGCAAGACAGCAGCTGAGCTGCTATGTGAGAAACAAGAGCTGAAGGATAATGGTTAAAAAAAGACTCGTAAAAGGCTGGGAAAACAGAAGACATTTAATGTAACTAATAAAGCACCAGTATAAAAACATTTAGGCAGTGGGACACAAAACAGAACCAAAAATACGCAGTGAACCTTGAATAAACTCTCTAAGACATACCTGCTTGCCACTCAGGTGGTAAAAGGAAAGCTTCTGACCCCAGTCTGCCACAGCTAAAATGTCATTACGTTCATCTCTGCCAAAAAAAAAAAAAAAGAAAAAGAAAAGTAGTAATTCTACAGCAATTTATTAACAAATTTCTTAGAGCAACAGAACCAAGTAGCAGAATAGCAGAATTCACCTGATGTTACTCTTTAAAAGTCACAAACTGAAAGGACAGCAATTTGTCATTTAAACCTGTGGAAAACAGCTTGGGGACACAAAATCAAAACCAGTCTCCTCTACAGGAATAACTCAAAGCTTGAGGTGGGGGGGTCAGGCTCTGCTCCCAGGGAGCAGGGACACAACAAGAGGAAATGGCCTCAAGCTGTGCCAGGGAAGGTTTAGTTTGGGTATTGGGAAAATTTCTTCCCTGAAAGGGCTGTCCAGGCCTGGCACAGGGAAGGTGGTGGGGTTCCCATCCCTGGAGGAAATTAAAAGCCTTGTGGATGTGGCACTTGGGGACAGGTGTTAGTCGTGGCAGTGCTGTGGGAATGGTTGGACTTGATGTCTCAAAGTGCTTTTCCAATCTAAACAATCCCATGTCTCCAATCCAAAGGTAACTTGTTCCCAGGTACTCCATTCAGCTGAAGACTGGCAGCAAAGCCAAAACCCCAATATATAATCACTTAAAGAAGGTTACATGCATGGCATTAACCTGTTCCAGCAGGGATAAAAGTCAAGCCTTTCTGCAATCAATGAGCCAAGGATTATCTATTCATCATGAAAAAAAAGGAAGCATGAAATTATTTACCTGGAAGGATTCCAACAAATTGACCATATTGGAGAGGAAGAGCCCCCTGGCCTCTCTATTTTCACTTTCTCATCACCATTTTTGTTCCTTATGCTGACAATGCCGTTGAACATGCCCAAAGCAAGGTACTGGCCATCATTTGTCCAGCTGAGAAAACACACGTGTACTGAAGAGTAAACTACTACAAACAAGCAGCAGGAAGGCAGGATGGTAAACAGCGCACACACACAGGAATGGGAGATTAAAGTTTAGTTCTAAAAGGGACTGCTGGGAGGTGGTTAGTAATCCTATGGTTTGTTTATGCATCTAAGTCCACATTTATAGCAACAGCACACTCTGCATGGAGGATATTTTATCACATACACAGAAGTAAAATAATAAAATAAAGTCTGTAATATTTGTATCTGGTGCTAAGTCAGAGATACATTTTGGGGATGGCAGTCTGGAAGTAGACCAGAATGCTTTAATAGCCACATTGAGAACATGATTGGACAGAACTGTCTGGTGTAGGACAGAGGGGGCTTAGGGTCTCTTCTGGTCTCTTTTTCAGCCAAATGAATGACCTCAGCTAATGAATCCTTGCTTCAGGTTCCCCACAAAGGTAATACCTTCTTCAACTGAAAACACCAACATGAAGTACATGAATACTTGGGAATGAACTACAAACAAAAATTGCAATTATTTTTTCTCTAACTTCATTTATTGTTGTTTCACAAGACAGATGAACAGACGGACAGATAACCTAAGACATCTGCTCAAGACCAGAATATGCCTCTGATGCCTCCAGAAGGATTTGGTTATAAATAGGACCAAGCATAACCCTACACTTTGACACTGAAAAAGAAGGAGGGAAAAGTCCATTTTTTTGAAGAGTCCATCTTACTTGAAATTATTTGTATTGAAACTAACTTAAATGACACAGATAACCCCTAAAACTTACCTACAGCAAGTAATCTTGCAGCTTGTTTTATGTTTAGAGACTGACTTCTGTTCAGGAGACCACAGACCTTGATGAAAGAAAACAAAAAGCCAATGATAAGTATGTATGTGCCAGTGTCCAGACTGGAAACTAATACTGTCAGAGAACTCAGCTGGGATTTTAGAGGCATCAAAGTCTTGTCCACTGCTAGAACGACATTTAAATACATAATATTTATTATTAAATGGGAAAGAAAATCCATCTAAATAACAGAGGGTGTCTGGGCAAAAAACTCCCGTAACAGAGCAGCACATCTGACCCTGTGACCCTTCACTACACTGTCCTTTCCCACTGAGTTTAAGTGGTTTAAATCAGTATCCAAAGTCACTGAATGTTAGGTAGCTTTGTGTCCCATCTCTTCTGGAGTTATAGAGCTGTACCTGTCTGTGGTTAGCTCGGCTTTCCAGCTTTAATGGAATGCACTGTCACAATGGAAAAGTTCAAGGGAGAAGACATACCAAAATCCCCAGACGAGCAGGATGCCAACTGATGAGTGAGAGGATTGTAAGAAACGCACTGGATAGAGTCATTATGCCTACAATGAAGTTACAATGAGATTTCAATAAATCATCCTTAAATGTCCCTTTTCTGACTTTCAGCAAGTGAGCTGAAAGCTTTAGCAGATGCCAAAATAATTGGATTGGTTTATAGTACATCAAGTAAATCTGCTATTACTGTAAAGTAAATCAGTAATAAACCTTGTAAAAACTCTCTCCAAGTAGGAGGATTTACTGTATTTCATCAAGATTACAGCAACTGTGGTTTGTGAAATATACTGAAGGTTGTATCCAAATCCTAAACCAAGTGTGCTTGTGCAGTGACCAGCTAACACAAACCAACTCCTGATAAAAGTGCAGTCAGGAAACAGAACATGAAGTTGCTGCTTCAGAGGGCTGAGTGACAACACAGCCAGATGATTGAAATATTCTAAAAGTGTCAAATCCATCTTTAATTTGATCTTTGAACCAGAATTATGGTTTATTATAGAAGACTGGTCATATTATGTTTCATTTTATTCTGACCTATTCTGAGTTTCCCTAGTTCTCCGTCAGTCCTCTAAATGCACAGATTTCTCTGGATTTCCCACCTCCTTTTATGCCTTTAATTGCTTTCCTGCCTCATTCAGATACTTCAGCCATTCTTTTCCTCCTCCCTCCCCTATCACCCCTTTTCTCTGACCTTACTGAACCTTCTCCCAGATCTAACAGCTCGTGCTCTTTAATTGCAGCAGTGCTTAATCAAAATTGGCTTTTAAGGCACAGAACTGAACAGCATCACTTACGTGTACTTCAGAATTCCTTCTAACTTTGAAGTCCAAATTATCACACTTTTATCAGCAGAGCCAGATGCAAAACGCTTGCCTAGGAATTAAGAGATAATTTAAATCCCACAGATACAAGAATCACTTTCACTCCAAATACTGAATCAAAGGGAGAGCAAGAAGTTCTTGAACTTGACAAGGCCCAAGTAATAAAGGGGCTGACACTGAGTGCCTGGATGTGCTGGTGCTTCCCCAGCCAAGTGGAGTTCCAATGGCTGTACTGCACCACTTCCAGGGCCTTCCCAGTAATCAGCCCTTCCAGTGCTGTCCAGCCCCAGGCTGGAGACTGATGGGAGCAGGGACAAGTTAAACTGGTACACTGTCACAGGAACTCCCATCACCAAAACTGCAGCAGCTGCAGGAAGAGCCCCAAGCCCACGGAGTGAGTCCCACTGAATGAGTCACAGACCATGAGAGAACTGGAAGCAGAGTGCAGTGAGCAGGTAACGTATGAAGGATCAGGAGATCAGGAAGCTCTGGGATAGGGGAACTACAGGAATAAAACTCAGAGGCAGATGAGTAGTAGAAACAGGAATCTGTGAGGTGAGCCTTCTCCTCACACTACCCCTGAATACACGCTTTACCAGTGCTAAACCTAGCACTGAGGTCAAAGAGGAGGAGCAGTGGCACCACAGCTCTTGGGTTCACAGGTGACCTTACAGGTACTTGTGCAGGTAGCACATGCACAGCAGATCACACCCTCCACTGGACAACAAACCCCAGCACTTGCTAAAGAACAAACCCCCAGCACTCCCCCTTGACTGAAACAACCCCCATTTCTCCATTTTCAGTGGGCAATCACAAACCAGACTAACATGTCCCAAGGTGCTATTTACCATCCTTGGCGTAAGCCACACAGTACACAGTGTCCTTGTGTCCTTTCAAAGGCTGAATTAGGGTTCCATCAGAAGTATCGTACACCTGTTCAAATGGGGAGAAAAAAAACAATCCAAATGTACAAACCAAAGAACTTACACAAAAAAATCCTTTAGTGAATCACAGAACCACATTTTGGTGGGGAAGGACTTTAAAGGTCACTCAGTTCATGCCCTTGCCAAAGTGAGACCTTTGACTAGACCAGGTTGCTCCAAGCCCCATCCAACCTGGCCTAAACACCACCAGTGTAAGGACTGGGATATAAAATTACTGAAGGCCAGGAGACTATGTGCTTCCTTTTGTGTCTGCTTTTTGGATTTCATACATTCATACAAGACAAAACATTTTCTAGCACAGAAACAGCTTTTTGTAACATGATACTTCTTATAAAGAAAGAAGTCAGTACTAGAAATAACATGCACAAAGGACATTTTTCAACAGCTTGTTTGGCAGCTTGTTTTACATCTTATTGGCTTTTTATCTTTTATTTTTATATTTTACATTTTGCTGTTAAAACATCTTTCTACACATTTGATGTTTAAGCATAATAAATTACTGCAAAGGAGCATCACTAAATACATGATTCTGTTAGCCCTGAAAACAACACCTGCTGTCCTGCATTGCTGAATTCCACCTCTACAATCCATCCATCATCCCTCCACTCCATCCATCCCTTCCTGAAGTTCCTACACCTGCCCCATCTGAAAGCTTTGCAGGACCTGTGAGCAGCTGGTCCTGAGCTGCTCTTGCAGCAGTCCCAAGGACCCACAAACAGTTTGAGGTGAACGTTTCCACACCTCTTCTGTCACCACAATGCCAGGACATGGGTTTGAGTCTCTCCTCCTGACACAGAGATGTTAATGAAACTTGCACCAGCACAGCCCCTGCACTCTGTGCCAGGACTAGGGGCAGGTTCATGGATCTCAAATCCCAGGCATGGCACAAGAGGATGAGATGACACAAATAACTTAAATCTCATTACTTTTGGAAATAGAGCTTAAAACTTGGTAAGAAATATTAAAAAGCTTCAAAACACTTTAGAATTGGCCTGCATTAATATGTATGTTACTGTGAGGCTGCACTGACAGAGATAAGAGGATTTCAGATAGGTTATATTCATAAGTTAATGTGAAGGAAATCATGCTCCTACAGCTGTAAAGGAGAGAGAACAGGAAGGTTTCCCTACCAGCAGCCTGTTTCCAGCAGCAATTATCAGCTGGGTCCCATCCGGCTTGAACGCGATGTCGTAAATGCTGGGGGAAACAAACAAACCAAGAACCGCGTGTCAGGAGTTAGAAGCAGATGCCCTGCCCGTCAGATGTGCCAATGGCCAGCACTGGGAAGGGCACAGAGCGTGTGTGTGATTGCCAACAACCTCCCGAGCAGGAGGAACCGCGGGACCGACCCCGCGCCGGGAAACCCCCCGCAGCCCCGAACAGCCGCTGAGCGGAACGGGCCGGCACATCCCCTGTGCCCGGGCTGGCACATCCCCTGTACCCTGGACTTTCACACCGCCTGTGCCCTGGCCGCTTACACTGCCTGTGCCCCAAGCCGCCCACATCTCCTATGCCCGGGCCGGCACACCGCCTGTGCCCTGGCCGGCAAACTCCCCGTGCCCGGGCCCCTCACTCTGCTTGTGCCCTGGCCGCTCACACCGCCTGTGCCCGGGCCGCTCACCACTGCTCGGCCCTGTCGCGCCAGGTGAGCGCGGCCCGCATCCCTGGCAGCCCGCCCCGCCGGGCACGGCTTGGCACCGTCGGGCACGGCTCGGCACGGCCGGGCCCGCTCCGCTCCCCGCCGCTGCCACGGGCAACGCGCCTGCGCCCGGGGCCCGCGGGTCCGCCGCCGCGCCAGGGGGCACTGCCAGCCTGGCAGGGGACGCTCGCGCGGGGCGGGGCGCGGAGGCGGTACCGTGAGCGGCGCGCGGGACATAGCGGCGCGCGGGGGATGGCGGCGCCGGGAGCGGCGGAAGGGCCCGACCCCGGCCCCGGGGATCACGGCCCGGCGGGGCCCAGCGCCGTTCCCCGCGGGTGGCAGCGGGTGAGCAGCCTCAGGCAGGCGGGCAGGACGGCCGGGAGGATCGACGTGTACTTCGTAAGGTGAGGCTGGGACTGTCAGTGAGCCCTGTGTAACCTTTCTGGGCAGGACCACAGAAATGTGCCCAGACATCACCATGAAAACTGTTTTTGTCCTTTGTTTTGGGGTTGTTTTCATGTATTATTAAAGATTTTTAAGTAAAGAGCAGGAGAATGAGAAAGTCATTGCTAATTTACTTTCCTTTCCTATCACAGCCCTGAAGGAAAGAAGCTGAGGTCAAAAAGAGCACTTGTGGAGTATTTACAGAGAACTGGGGAGACAACACTGAAAGCAGCAGATTTTGATTTCACAACTCCTCGAGGGAGCACACGCTCAGGGCTGAGGAGATATGGCACGGGAGCTGCGAGGACTGATCTGGAAAAGGAGGATTGTCGGAGCAAAGTGCAGGAGCTCCATGCACAGAATGGTGCTGAGGTTGGAATTCAGAACATCCAGGCTGGGAATGGACACCTGGAAGATGCTACATCTCCTGTGGAAAGCACACATTTAGTAATGGAAGGCACAAACCCAGAGCAGAGTTTGAAAACCAAAAGAAAGGGGGCAGATGGAAAAAGTGTCCAAACTAGGAAACGTGGGAATGGCTCAGAAAGGAGGAACCAAGGTGACCCCAGGAGCAAGAGGCAGAGAAGAATCTCTAACACAGGGGAGACCAAGCGTGTTCAGACCAAGAGGGGCCACAGACAGACAGACACACGTGGAGCTGCCAGCCAGGGTGATCCAGGTGCTGACCCTGCAGATGCAGGGAAGGCTCTGTCAGGAATGTCCAGGGCACGGCTGAGGTCAGTGGCTGGCTCACAGAGGGAGCTGGGTCACCTGCCAGAGGAGGGGCTGTGCCCCAGTGACACACCTGCTGCGAGGTCTGAGGAGAAATCCTCCAGACTGGAGACAGGGAAAGTGCCACATCCAGGGCATCTGGGTAGGCAGAATGTTAAATCTGGCACCGAGGTGGATGCTGAGCCGTGGGACAGGAGGAGCTTCCCAGCAGCTGGAATGTCACCAGGTGAGCAGAATGTGATGCCAATCCTCACGTTCTGCCCGGGCCTCTTGCGACTGTTGAGGGCACGTGTTCTGCTTCAGGTCAAGCTGCTCTGATATGCAAATCTCATTTTTATCCAACAGCATTTAAATTAATGCAGACTTACTCAAAACTGAAAACTTACTGTCCCAAGCTCTTAAGCTTTACAGTGTCAGACAATAATCTGGAGGAGATTTAAGGTACATTTGTGTTCTGTACATGAAAAGGATTCCTTCTGTCTCCATCACAGCATAAAGCAGAAATGGTGTGTGAAACATGACGGTAAAATATTTGGTCCTTTTTCCTAATGCTGAAGTTTTGTTTCTTTACAGAAGAGTCTGTCCCGCAAACACAAGTGCAGAGAAGGAAAACGAGTCCATATTTTTCCAGTAAATACAGCAAAGAAGGTATTGTATTTAGGGAAATATACTTTTTTTATGGGGAAGGGATAGGATGGCTCAGGGTCAAGTGATGATGTGGAAAATTCCTTGCAGCTTGACACTGGCTGCAGCTGTGCCAAGTGGGGCACAGTCCCCTGCAGCCCTGTAAAGGCTGTGTGGGAACTGCCATGGCTCTATCTACACACAGTGCCTCCACAAAAATGCTTCAGAGATCTTAATTTTATTTTTTTTTCATTAAATAGGTAAAGCCATCCTTTCCTGTCTAATAAATGTTCCTGTGTTGCCCCTGTACAGTCCTCAGCCCACCCAGAAGGAAGGCCCTTAGGAAATGGACTCCTCCACGTTCTCCTTTCAATCTTATCCAAGAAACACTTTTCCATGATCCATGGAAGCTACTCATTGCCACCATATTTCTCAACAAAACTTCAGGTAAGTAGAGTAGCAGGAGAAGGTGTGTAAATGTTGGAAGGTGTTACAGGGCTGAAACAGCTGCCAGTTTAAAAAGCATTAATGAAAGAAACTATTTTAATTTGTGTCACTGTGAAATAATAATCCTTCGTTGGTACCTTGCCTTGGAAAAGCTCACTTGAGAAAGTATATGGATAGTGCAGAAGGAGAACTCCATCCCAGCCTCCTGCTCATGGGATTCTTTCACCAGGGAAAATGGCCATTCCAGTGCTCTGGGAGTTCCTGAAGAAGTATCCTTCTCCTGAGGTAGCCAGGACTGCAGACTGGAAAGAGATGTCAGAGCTGCTCAAACCTCTTGGCCTCTATGAACTCAGAGCCAAAACCATCATCAGGTTCTCAGGTGGGTTTTCCTGACATCTGGAACAATCTTGGTTATGCTGGCAAAAGACAAACATCTTTGGTCCAAACGCTGCTCTGTGGGTTCTCCTCTGTTGGATGGGTTGGTGGGTTATTTTGTGCAGCATTTGGCATCCACTGGTGTCATACAGGCAAAGCTGCTGATCCCAGTCTGAACTGGGAAAGAAATGCCAGCCACAGTGTGTTCTGCAGGAGACCAGAAGTGTGTTGGAGTAGAAGAGACCCAAGCACCCACAGCACTGCTGCTGTGTTTGCAGCACCGTTACAGGGTGGGGCTCTGTTCAGGGCTGCTCTGGTGACCTGCAGAAGGCCCTTGGGGATAACCCATGGGGATTCATGGCCTGCATTCACCAGGAAGCACCTAAAACTTGCTCCGTGTGTGCAGGAGCTGAGTGCTGTGCCCTGCCCTGCAGGTGAGTACCTGAGCAAGGCGTGGCGGTACCCGATCGAGCTGCACGGCATTGGCAAGTACGGCAACGACTCCTACAGGATCTTCTGTGTTAACGAATGGAAGGAGGTGGGTGGTGCCCTTCAGCATCCCCCTTGTGCCCACTGACGCCCTGGCATTGGAAAACCAACACTCACAATATTGGAGCAATGAGATATTTTAAGGTGTTTTAGTAAATACTCAACATTTTCCCTGTGTCTCAGGTGCAGCCACAGGACCACAAGTTGAACGTGTACCACACGTGGCTGTGGGAGAACCGGGAGAGGCTGAGCATCGACTGAGGTGAGCTGGGGTTGACCTGGCCCCACCACCTCCCATCAGGTGCCCTCACGGTTCTGGGTGTAAATATTTGTGTGATGTCATGGTTGGGGTAATTGCTATTTTTTTAATAAACGTGTCCCTGTTTTGTAGTGCCCTGTCTCTTCTTGCAGTGCAGCTCTGTGCCCGCCGCTGCCTCCCCGGGCTGGGGGCTCGCTGGGCAGAGCCAGCCAGTGCCCACCGTTACCTCCCCCAGGGCCGGAGCAGTCGGGATCTGATCTCCCTGCTGCTGAGCAGGGAGCACACCTGGGCAGAGCAGACCCCGCTCAGTGCCCGCTGCGCAGCCCTGGCACTTCCCCCGGTGCCGCCGGAGGTACCGGTGCCTTCCCATTCTCATCCGGGGACGGGCCCCGTGTCGCTCCGGCAGGAGAGGGGCCCAGGCGGGTTCTGGCTCTCGGGAGCCTCGGGCAGTTGCCGGGGCCGGTGAAGGGCCCAGGGCGGAGCTGCCGCCGGCGCCGGGCGGTGCGGGCCGGGACCCGCGGCAATCGGCGCCGCCAAGCGCCGCCTGCCCCCCGCTCGTACTGGCGGAAGTGGCGGGCGGGCACAGCCTGCCGGCGTGACGGCACAGGTCCTGTCAGCCTCGTAGCACTCAAGCTGTTCGTGGCGGTGGGCGGGAAGCACCGATCTGGGCGCCCCCGCCCGACTGAACCTCCCTGCCCGGTGCCACCTCACTGCGGCGGCGGTCTGGGCTCCGCGTCGCCTCGCCGGTGCCCGGTGCCCTGTCTGCGGCCGCCGACCGCACTCCCCTGCAAGTACACTCCCCTGCCAGGACCGCCCGCGTGTCCCATAACCGCTTGCGCGGGGCCCCTCCCTCTCTTACCCGGGCCCGCGGTGGACGCGCCATCGCCACCGGTGAGTCCCGGCCGCGCCATCCGGGGCCATCCGGCTCCCGGCGCTTCTGGCACGGACCGGTTCCCTCCCTTTCTCTTTCCCTCCGCCGCATCTTTTCCCCGGGGCGCGGAAAGCGGCCTCCGCAGGCCGGGACCGGTCCTCTGCCTGCCGGGGCGACCCCGGCTGGGCGGCGCTGGGGCCTCCCCCGTGCCCCTTCCCGGGCGGCGGGGCCGCCTCGGCCGCGAACCGGGCCGGGGCCTGTGGAGCGTGGGCGGGCGGAGCCGGGGGGTCTCGGTCGCTGTTGATCGCGGTGTGCGGCGTCGGGCTCCGGGCAGGAGCATCGCAGGGCCGCGGGGATGGCACCGCGGTACCTCCCAGGATCGCATCTGGAGAGCTCCCAGTGCTCTGCCAGCTTCGGAGGCGGGAGGTAGAGCCCTAGCAGATGAAGACCCATTCCCTCGCCGGCCCGCCGTGGCCCGCGGGGGAAGACAGTCTGCGACACGCATGGCTCGGGGAGCTGCACCGCACCTCGGCCACGCCACTCGCTCACCCCACTCTGTCCCGCAGCCACCATGCCTGCCCTCAGGCCTCTCGTGAAGCCCAAGATTGTCAAGAAGAGAACCAAGAAGTTCATCCGGCACCAGTCTGACCGCTATGTTAAGATCAAGGTGAGGAGTTGCTGCAGGTTCCCAAGGACAGGAACTTTTGGGGTGCCTTTGGTGTAGGTGGTAAAGGAAAGCCCAGCAGGATGGTGCCAAGCTGCAGCAGCTGGGGAGGGACAGTGTGAAGGCTGGTGTAGGCAGTTTTCAGGCCAGCTGTGTTCAGGGTGATGTCGTTTTGTAACTGTTCTCTGCATTTGTGCAGCGCAACTGGCGCAAACCCAGAGGCATCGACAACAGAGTGCGCCGGCGCTTCAAGGGGCAGATCCTGATGCCCAACATCGGCTATGGCAGCAATAAGAAGACAAAACACATGCTGCCCACAGGCTTCAGAAAATTCCTGGTTCACAATGTGAAGGAGCTGGAAGTGCTGATGATGAGCAACAAGTGAGTGTATGGGGCCTGTACTGCCAAGTGAGAGAGCTGGCATGGTCAGGGTGAAACGAGGGAAGTAGTTGCCTTTGAGAGCACAGATGCCATCACAATTCCCTCAGTGCCACTGGAGGGTGGGGGCACAAAGAGGCCTTGGGGCTGGCAATCTCATCCCCTTGGCAAAAATATACAACGGTGGCGAGCGAGGCTGTGTCACGTCTCTGGTAACTACGGTCAGACCTGGGCACAAGTCTGCTCTAGTGCATGTTTTTGCTATGAAGGAGTAAGAACAATAACTAACAACTACCTCTGACTGAGTCATTCACAAGAAAAGCTGAGCTGTTCTGGAGGGGAGCTCCTGCTTCAGCCCAGATGGGTCAGGCTTGCTGAGGGGTGACAGTCATGGTTCAGTGCCCATGCAGTGATGTCCCTATGCTCCAGCTGTGTCCCAGTACTGCTGGCAGGACAGCTCCAACTCTTTCCCATGGTGGGATGGCTCTGGAGGGCTTTGCCTTGGGCTGGTGCTGCTGCAGCCAAGCCCAACCCTGTCTGTCTCCAACAGGTCGTACTGTGCAGAGATTGCCCACAACGTGTCCTCCAAGAACAGGAAGGTGATTGTGGAGAGAGCCGCACAGCTCGCCATCAAGATCACCAACCCCAACGCCAGACTGCGCAGCGAGGAGAACGAGTAGCAGCCTTTGCAGCACAGGTGTATTTAATAAAGCCTCAGTCCAACCCGAGTGCTGTTTTGCATGGGCAGAGGAGGGGCAGCAGCCTGTGTTTGGCTCTGCTGTCAGGGGCACTCAAGGAGCAGTGTCATGGTGACGGTCAGTGAACTCAGGGCACGCAGCTTCACAAGTGTATTTTATTTTCTATACCACCCAGACAACAGATGTCCTTTCACACAGCACTATAAATACTATTCACATCAACCACTCTGTCAAAGGAGAAAAGAAAGCACAGAGCAGTTCATGGCTAGAGCAGTGTGTCAGGATGGCCTCATCCTCTAGTTGGCTGTTAGAACCCTTGTCTCTTAAGGCATTTTCTCTTGCACAAAGCAGGATTTGAGCACAGCAGCCACTATGGGCTGTGTGCTTGCACCCCTGGCTCCTGACACTGACCACTGGGGCTCCTGCCGATGCCTGCTGCTGATGTGTTACCAGGACCAGTAGACCTTTGTGGCTGGTGACACCAACATCAAGGTGCTCCAAGGGGAGAGAGAAGCCAGTGTGAGTGCAAAGCAAAGCTTTTTTTTAAGCAGGGTTTGTCACTGGAACAGTCACTAATCATCCCTTGGGGAAGATGGTTGAGGTATTTTGCAGTCAAAACCATAAATATGAAAGCCAAGCAACAAAGCTTCATATTGCCCAAATGCCAAACTGAAGGCCCAGGAAGGAGGAGGGTGGGGGGTGTCAGGTAACCCCCTGCCCTGTGCAGCTTCTGCAGCTCAGCAGGTACAAGTCTCCTTTCCCAAAAGGCCTGTGGGATGAACCCAATAATAAAGGCATGGCTTCTAGTTTTTAGCCATGTTTTTTAGTTAAACAAGAAATACATTCTTGGGCAATTTAAGGTAGAAAGTGCATGTGCAGTGAATAAAAAACCTTTGTACTGCAGTAAGGAGTATTTGAGGAAATAGTTTCCATTGTTGATGGAACCACAACTGATTGCTTTGTGCACCACTTAAAACTTTCTAAAAAAATGGGAATATTCATCTTCCAGCTCCTCCCTTACATGAGGCTGTATTCCCCTGATCTCAGGTGTCATTCCAATTCTGAGGTGTCTGATACAAATGCAGCTGGATCAAGCCAGTCCCATCCAGCTGTCACATTTCACACACCATCCCTAGTTTCTCCTGCGGCTGCCCAGGGACTTGGACTTGGCTGTGGCAGGAGAGCAGCTCAATGGCATTTGTTAAACCCAGCTGGTGTCTGGCTGGGCATCCCAAGGGCAGAAGGGTGGTGGGGAAAAACATCTTAGCTCATGTCCATTGACTCTGAGGTGGGGAGGGAAGCAGAATCTTTCTGAATGCTCTCAAAAAGTGATGCCATTTCAGGACTGGATCTGATCTGGGATGAGAACTCTGCCATTGCTGGGCTTTTCTCCACCTCAGGGATGGTCAGGAGAGCAGCCACTGCCCGCATGGCTGAGCGCTTCAGCTCATCCTGCTTCTCAAACTCCTGCTTCACTGAACCAGCTTTCACCTGCAAATCCAAAGCCCCGTTTTCAGCTGGCATTTAGAAAATGCCGTACAGGCACAGAACCAACACAGCAGCAAAGCCCAGCAGAGTATTTTCCAGGTATGGAAGTGAGGGAAGTGGGTGGCTCAGCACCACTGAGGGAGGCCAGGAGCAGAGGCAGGACCCTCTGTGCTGCTCTTACCTTGGTGGAGCAGGTGGCCCGGAGGGGCTCGATCAGCCGCTCGAGCCGCTGCAGCACAGCGCTGGGGCAGAGCACCGAGAGCCGCGCCAGCATGATGAACGTCAGCATCTGCCCAGGAGGGGAGGGAAACCAGGGTTGGTTCTCTGGCACCCAGCTCTGCTGACAGGCTGGGCTGTGCCCACACCGTGCTGAGCTCCTCTGCACTTGTGTAAGGGGCTCTGCTAAGAGCTGGAAATGCACCCCTGGCAGCCAGGGGGCTGGTGCTGCAGCTAGCCCAGGTGTGCACAGTGCTGCAGGTGTCTGCAAACGGCCAACAGCCCTGGGGACACTGCACCACCTGGTCTGGGGCTGTGGGGATACACAGCCCAACTGCAGCCCAGGCCCCACAGAGAAAACATCAGTCAGGGCACAGCACCTACCCGAATGTCATAGTGATCTTTCAGCCCATCCTCCACGTGGTTCAGGTAGTCATAGATGTCCAGCCGGTCCAGGCAGCTTTCCAGCAGGGTGTACATGCACTCGAAAGCAGCTTTCCTCACATCAAGGCCATCATCCACTGTGTGCTTGAATGGCCCCATCTCCACCTGAACCGAGACAAACAGTACAGCTGTCACCAAAGAACAGAGGGACAGCTCCACCTGGCTTCACAGGCCGCTGTGAGTCACTGTGTGGCGCCCAGCCCAGCCCAGTTACCTCCCGGATGAGCTCCCTTCGCACTTTGGTTTCATTGTACAGGCTGGGTAGGACTGTGGTCAGTAAATCCCGGATTAAGGAAGGCTTGTTGTGAGCAGCAGAATTAAACAGGGCTAAAGCCACACGGCGAACATTCAGGTCTGGATCTTGCAGAGTTTGTAAGAAGTCACCTGTGGGATAAGAACACATTACTCAGTCTTGCAACCAACAGGCTGCAACATTTTTGCAGTATTTTAAAAGTATGTTGGTGTATATTTCAAGGAGGCTGGTTATGAGAGCATTTATGGTAAAGTAACTAGTGGCACAGTCTGTCAGAGCCACTTGAGATGCTTTCTCTCAATTCTCTGGGATACAGTAAGAAACATGACTATCTTAAGCATTTGGGCATAAAAACAAACAATGTGACTGGCTACCTCACTCTAAAGTCAAATCAGAAGCTTTGTTATTCAAGAAAGCTTTGTTACTCAAGTAAGGAAGGGAATTTTTCTTGCGTAGATCCCATGTGATCAAATTTCTCTGAAACAGAAGGGCCAGTTTTATACAGCAGATCCATGTGTGGGCTCCCTGGACATAAAACACTCCTCATGTAGATGATACTTTTGAAGATCCTTTTTGTGGGGTGCTGGAATTCTGAGTTTAAATGCAGAAGGAACTTAAGCACTCTAAAAAACAATGGAACATGCCCAGGAGTGAGGCATCAGGGCTTTTAGCAAGGACTCACAGTACAGTGTTGCTGTTTAATCCCAAAAGCTGAGAAACACTGATAAAAACTAACTGGACTAGATGAAGTTCACAGAGGAGTGGAAAATCTCTGAGCTGCTAACAACACTCGACCTTTCATGTCCCCAGCTCACACCCCTGTCCAAACCAGCCTACCTATGCAGCCTTTCAGGAGAGCATCAATGGGCTGAGGCTGGTCTGTAATTGTGAACTTGATGGCAGTAACCACAGTGCTCCGGGCATGTGGGGAGCCTGCAATGAAGAGGGGGAGAAAAACAGTGAAAGATCAAGAGAAAAAAATCACTGCCATAACTCTCTAGTACATATTCTGTCCTTGGTCCTGTTACATGTGTTATAAGGCAGTAGAGGATTCTTATCAACTCTGTTTGAATCTGCTCCTGCACGATCTTGTGTACTTGGTCCCTGCTCCCAGCACCCTCCTGCTCTTGTGTGGACCAGTGCTCCTCTGATGGGATCAGAGAGATCCATCTTGTTACCTGCTCTCCTCTCAACTGGCTTTGCTCCCTGTTGTACCCACAAACAATTTACAAAATGAATTTCCATGAAAAGGCAGCTTTTCTCTGCTCTGGCCATTTCCCTACCCATTACCTGCCGACAGCTGTTTCCTCAGCCGGGGCAGGAGCTCAGCGGGGTTCACCAAAGTCAGCTTCCCCAGGCATTCTGCCACCACGTTGCGTGTCCCTTCCTCTGTGCACTCACAGTGCTTGAAGAGCAGAGCCCAGATATCCTCCACGTAAGGCGCGAGGCTGTCAGCTGGAGAGGAGCTGATGACTTCCTTCAGGGAGTGTAGCAGCAGGTACTGTCGCTTGGGCTGGCTTCCAATCTCCTTCAGCATGAAGGGCAGATACTCCTTCAGGTTCCCCACACTGACGTTGCCCAGTGCGTAGGCAGCGGCGGATTTCACCTCCTCGCTGGGGGAAGCGAACGCGTCCAGGATGACAGCTCTGAGCTCCCTCTGAGCACTGAGGTTCGTGGTGCGCCCCACCTCTGCCAGGAAGAGGAAAGCCAGCACCTGAACAGCAGGGCTGGACTTGGGACTTTTCACATCCTGGACAAACTGGTTCACTGTGGCAGGGGCTTCCTTAGGGCAGGCTGAGGACAGGGCTGCCACACACTTTGCGATGGAGTGATACGCCTGTTTGTGTAACGTTGGCGAGGCCCCGGCCAAACCTGAGGAGTAAACGGGTGCTGTCAGCTGCTTCATCAGCTCTGAGTAACCCATGGCAGCTGTCTTTGTCAGGACCAGTGCCTGGAAGAAGTCAATGATGGCATTCAGGGCCCCTCCTTGAAGCAAAGGTGAGTGGACAAGCTGAAAGATTTCTTCAAGGACGGAGCCACTGATCTTGGAGATACAGGATGGATAAACCTTGGCCAAAGTCGTGAGGAACATGATGGTCACCTGGGACACGTGCATGTCATTCTCAGTAATTAAGACAGGGAGCTCTGTTAGCACAGCCTCAATCATGGCAGGCTTGAGGCTGTCGCTGTAGTTCTTCACCAGGATGTCCAGAGCATTCAGAGTACTCAGTTTCAAGGCACGTTGATTCTTTCTCAAGAAGGAAGCTAGAATGGGGAGACCTTCCCCTAGGATGGGTCTCAAATCTATTTTAAGTGGAGAACTAGCAATTAAGGTTAATGCTTTGACTGTTGTCAGTCTGGTGATTTCATTTTTGAGCCTCTCCAGAAATATCTTCAAGGTTGGCTGGAGGTCAGTGCTTAAATGATCTCCCAGGTTGTAAATGATTTGGCCCATGCAGGAGATGGCACGTTCCTTCACCTCCTGGTCGATGTCAGCTGTCTTCAACCGCTTCAGAGTACCAGGGAAAAGGTCCTTCACATAGGGCTTGGCATCAAAGGTGTAAGGTTTGTCCAAAGGCCTGATAACTTTCACAAGCTGCTGAGTTACCAGCAGAGCTTCTGACGTGATCTTATAAAAGGGGTCTCCAATACAGGTCACAACAGAAGGCAGCAGGGCTTTGATATGAGGGTGAAATACCTCAGGCTGGTGGTTGCAGAGGAGGACATGGAGGAAGGACAGCGCATCAATCCGCATGTTGGAGGAGCTGGATTTATCCGCCAAGGAGAAAACAATACCTGTGCAGAAGAAAACATGATGTCATATTTTTGCCAAAGAAGGCGGTTCATGGATCCAGCCAGGGACAATCACAGGAGACTTTTCTCATATTCACTATGCAATCACACCACTGCTGAGCCTTCCAGCAGCGGGATGCTTCATAAGCCCACAGGCCAGAGAAAAATGTGGTGGTGCAAATTAAAGAATCAGTCAATATAAAGAATTTTTTTAAACGCCCCACTGCATTTTGCAAAAGGAAATGACATTTTTATTTCTGATCTCAGTGTGCTAACAGCACAATTCCAGCTGCTTTCAGAGGAGGCTGGAATAGGCCCTCCCATCTTCTCAAGGGACTGTGGAAATGAACTTGATGTTTTTATCCTGGCTTTCAGTGCAGAGGCCAGATTTAATATGGGAGCTGTTCAGCACATCAGCACAGAGCAGAACTTCATGTGTTTGCCCTAACACTGACCAGAATTCACAGGAACAAAACTGGAACACACAGGCAAGGAGCACATGTGTTCAGAATGGATTTTGCCAAGCCTGCTGCTTCACTCCAGACCACAGACAAGCTTACCAGGGATAAGTGCAGGTATATGATCTGCCAGGCAGCCAGGAAGAACATTGGCCAATTCTGTCAGAAGGCTGAAACAACCCTGTCTTGATTTGATGCTCTTTTCTTTGAGCTGCTTGTGCAAGGCCTTGACGATGTTGGGAACCTGCAGTTTGGAGAACCAGATGAGAAGGGGACACCTCAGTCAACCAGCTGCCATCAAAGGCTCACTCTGGTACATTTCTACCACAGTTTATTCAATGAATTTCTTGAGCAACAGCTGCATAAGGCACCAGCCAGACACTTCACCCCAAAGCCACCTTGCCTCAGCCTGCACACATGCCAGGGCAGTGCTGGCTGCACCCCCACGCTCCTGTGCTGTGCCAGCACTCTTCCCCTGGGCCAGTAAACTGCCAGCCCTCCAGATGCCTGCCCCAAGGCTCCTTCAGCTAGCCACATTCTCAAGGTGGCAGTAGTAGTACCTACTCCTCATTTGTGATTTAACCCAGCTGCCACCTGCTCACACACCTGGTTCTGAAGCATTGTCAGGGGAATGTCATCCTTGCCAGAGGCATCGGCAGAGTGCAGCCAGCTCTGGGTAGGCAGAGTTTGCTTCAGCAAGGAGATGTAAGCATTGAAGATGTCAGCTTTGACATTCTCCTCCCTCTCTTTGAACCTGCTGATCAAGGCTGGGGACAGAGTTCTGTAGAAGTCCTGCAGGAGATCGTGCCTGCTGCTGACAATGGCCTCCAGGCACTTGGCCGCAGCCCTGCGAACCTTCCAGCTGATGTCGTCATCGTCACTGTACTCGTCGTCACTTTCTAGAAACAACACAAGGGGAAACAAGGTGCAGCATTATGAGAAAACAGGAGCTAAAGGATCACTTGATCCTCAGAGCTGCCCTCTCCAGGAGGAGAAAGCAGGAAGGGGAGAAATGTTAACCCCGTGTTTTGCTGAGCACAGCCATCCTCACAAGCAGGCACCTTGCTCTTCATCCTCCCCATTTTCAGTTTCCATCATGTCTTCCTCTTCCTCCTCATTATCATAGTTGTAGTTTGGGTCAAAGGTAATGTACTTCAAGCACAGTCCCATCACACTCGAGATGTGAGGGTCCATTTCCTTTGGGCACCTATCACAAACGAAAATTTTAAGAGTTAATCAGAGACTAAACTGTTTTAAATATCCAAATATTATTAATCTCAAAAGGATCACAAAGTGCTTCACAGAGCATGTGAACATTTTAATAACATGAGCTAAACCAAAGATGCTCCTTCCTGGTGTGCATGAAGCAAGGCCACATTCCCCTATTGGGAGGATGCAATAATTTTTATAAGGACAAATAAATATATCAATTGCCTTCACAGTGTTGGGAGGACTGACTTAAAACCAGAAGATTTGACAAGCAGGAGGGAACAGTTTTGCCCAAAGCGGTCTTGCAGCTGGGAATGCTAAAGATGTCAGTGTGGGAAAATTCAATTTATTATACCTACATCCTCTGCATGTTTTCAGGAGTACAGTTCCTGTGGAGAGATAATACACTCTCACAGACATGCATGAAGCCTTTGGTTAGAGTGAGGCAGGCAGCAAGCCCCCTTGCCCTTCTCTCAGATGAGATAACTAAGACAAACACAGCCTGTGTCCGCATGTGTCTCTGTCACCCAGCATTATTAGCAAGGTAATGAAATAAACCCACTCTGGCCATTTTAACAAACATGGTTTGATGGTGGCCCTTGGTTACCTGTATGTGTCAATTCACACATACACACCCTGGTTGAATCCTCTCTTCCCGGGAGAACACCCCAGCAGCTCTGCAGGGCTCCTTTTCCAAGCAGTGAATGTTTGAACAAACAACAGGAGAGCTGCAGCTCAGCAGCTCTCCTGCCCAACCCCCTTGCCTGCCTCCAGCTCCCTCCAGGCACCAGGAGTGAGGCAGGTCCCTCTGGCTAAGGAACACTCCAAGGACAAGGAAAACTCCCACTCCTACAAAACCAATACAGAAGGACAGCCTCACATGCTGAGGTAAAGCAGCTCCTGATTACAGTCCAAGCCTGCATGTCCAGAAGAAATTTCTATGTGAACTGTCTTCCCAACAGGAATACTTGCAGGAAGGCCCTCCTTCGAGGATGCTGAACGTATGGATAATTTACACCAGGAGGGCAGGGATGCACTGGATAGTGCAGAGGCAGTCCCCAAGGGTACACACCTTCTCACAAAGGACTCAAAGGCCTGGAAACAGTATTCTCGCAGCTCGTCATCATCCACATTACAGTACTGAACAATCAGAGGAATTATCTTCTCCAGGTGTTCTCCTGGGAAAGACAAAGCGAGCAGCAGTGGAAAACCATTCCAGCCTTCACTCACCTGGGCAGCTGACAGCTCAGCCACCTGCCACTTCCTTCCTGTGCCTGGTAGAGCATTCCTGCCCGAGACCTCAGGGGCTAGGAGCCAGCAGCCCATCAAAACCAGCTGTGCTGATCCCTGCTCCCTGACTGCAGCCCTTTGTTGGCATTTCAGTCAAAGGAAGAGTTGTGATTAGAGATCTCTTAGGACCTAATCTCAACTCTGGCAGGTCTTTTAGACAAGTAATACAGTATGTTGCCATCCCCTCTGTCATTTAAAAGGGAGTGAATCCACTGACCTAGTTCATAGAGGTATTAATTCAAACCAGGGAAGTGCTGCAAGATCTTGAGGGGAAGATCTTAACTCACTAGCGAAGGGCAGCCAGAGAGATACTCTGGTGTCTCCTTTCCAAGTGGAGATCAGAGAACCAGACCAGAACCACAGGGGAGATCATGAGCACAAGCCACTAATATATTAAGAACAATGAGCACTCTTTTACCACTAAGAAGAGCTGCTCTAAAATGCACATACATTTGCCAGCATCATTTCAAGCTGTTCATCCTACCTATGCGGTGCCCAGCCTGCCTGCTGATGCCAGCCACACACTGAATGTACGTCCTGGTGGTAGATGTAGACTCATTCCTCTTCAGCTCTGCCAGCAGATGCTCTGTGAGCTCTGAGAAGATGTTTCCACTGCAGGTCAAGACCAGGTGCCCCAAGGCAATGATGGCCCGTTTACGTACAGCCAGCCTGGGGCTCGTCAGCTGGGGCAGCAGGCATGTCAGGATGGAGGAATGGAATGAGTAGAGTGTTCCTCCCAACCTGCAATGAGCAGAACAAGGCACAAGCTGAAACTCAAAGGCTCAGAAAAAAGCCCTCTTGGCAGCAACAAATCTAAAAATCCTTCAGCTACGGAGACTTCATGCACATTGTGGGGAGGGGGAGGAGAAGGGTGGGTTTGTCATTTTGGTCTGAACACTGACTTGGTCTGTAAAACACAGGGAGAGGTTATCTGTCTCCATCATGGAGGAGTTTTTGACTGTGTCCTTCTGGATGACCCAAGGGTGTGCTAATAATTTCCTGCATGCAGATGACATACGACACTGTCACTCTGACTTATGCAACAAGAGGCAGCCAGGAAAAAAAAAGCATGTGTGATGGGCTCATAGGGCTAAAATAAACCTCCCTGCTTCACCCTCACTCTTCCACATTTGTGTGAGCTAAGCTTCTGCAGGATCCATCACCAGAGGCACTGCCATTCCCAAGCACAGAAAGGCTTGGCATGTTATCTCTCATCCCTGCTGGGGACCTGCTCTACTCAGATATTCCCTAGGAGCAGCCAACCAAATCCTGTGTTTTTAAGTCCCAATAATAGGATTAGGGAAATAAAGAAATCAAAAGCAGACACATCCCTGCAGCCCCCTTCTATGCACAGCTGCCAGAAGGAAATTTTCTGGTACCTGCTCAGCATATCTGACAGGATGTCAAGAGCTTCCAACTGCACGGACACATCCTCCTGCTTGCCAATGGCTCCAGTCAGCTGGGCTGTGATCTTTTTGCACACATTTGCTGTCATGGTGGAACCTGCAAGAGAGATATTTTTCCCTGCTGTCAGTTAACAAGGAGTCTTTTTGCTGCTAGGAACCATTCAATCCCTTGTACACTGAAAAAAGAAATCACCACTGGGAGATCTAATCAGGACAGATTAATGAGACGGCTGCAGAGGAAAATCCTATTGTTGGGAGCCTCAGGTATCCCCTGAAAAGCTGATAAATTTGGGGGATACACAGTCCCAAATACAGCTCAAGTTTTCATTTCATTCCATCTTTCATCCCATTGATACCTCAGCTCTATGGTCCCTCCTCCTGATTTCACAGATTGTCCTCTGGCAGGTGAGTAAAGAATCAGTAACTTTCAGGCTCTGGACTCTACATTTTCCCCATTTGCCAAAGGCTGTGACTCCCCGTTCCCCAGTGACAAATAGGGACAGACAATGTACCTGTGGCAGCTGGTGGCAGCTCAGAAATAACTGTTTTGAGGCCGATGCTGGAGATATCTCGCAGCTGCTCCTTGTCGGACAGCATGTTGGTACAGAGCGTATCCACGATGGTCTCCACCTGGTACTCCTTCACTTTGCCAACCAGCGGGCCCAGGCTGCGGGAGGAGAAGCCAGTCAGGATGAGGGGCCTGATCTAACTGTCCGTGTCCTTCAAACAGCCACACTGCTCCTTCTTAAAGATCCTGGCCACCTATCTGGGAATGACTGACATTCAGCTCTAAGCACCTCCTTAGGCATGGAAAAGAAACACTCCTGGTTCCATTCTGAGGCCTCCTCATTATCACACTCTGGATGGATGAGAGATTGCAATGAGTATGGACCTACTGCAGATACAACCAGAGATTAACAAGCAAAGAAGTTGAGAAGTTGGTCCTCTGCTCAGCGCTCAATTGTTTTGCTTTAAAACCCAGAATAAACCAACCCAAACCAGGCAGAGACAGGAGCAGGGCCAAAAAAGTCAGGACAGTGGGAATCAAAAGAAAGGGCCAAAGATAACAGGGAAAGAACAGGGATAGAAACAGCACGTGGTTGGAAAAAAGGGAATATGAATAGGATCCACAGCAGGAAAAAACAGAGGAACTCAAAGTTGTCTTTAAATGGCCCACCTTTCTGGAGCCCTGGGGTGAACTGAGCCATTCAATGGCATTTCTAGACTGAACACGCCCACTTAGCCATGCTGGGGAAAGAGATGGGAAAGAACATGTCAGCAGCAGGATCCCTTTATCAGAGGATTCACTAATAGAGGAACCTGCTGCTTTTGTTCATTTTGATTAAAAAAATATGGGAATGGTCAAAGGCAAAGCAACAGCACAGGCTGTACTCAGAGTAAACGCAGGGAAAATCCAAGTCCATTATAAAGTTCAATGAAAACTCCCTTGAAGAGAAGGATCTGGACCTGAAATTAAAGCCCATAAGGGCTGTACATGTTTAGTACCATTGCTATCAAAGACAGATTCATGGAGAAATTCAGCCCTGGATTTCAAAGCGAGAGAGAGGTCAAAAGCTTGATGACCAAAATTCTAAATTGTGCTTCTCCCTGAAGCAATAAAATCTTAGGGATCTGCCTTCCATGTGGTAAGGTTTATAACAGGAACACTGAAGTACTTCCAAAATCATCTCTTGCTGCTTCTTGTATCTACAGAGAAAGTGCAGTGCCTGCAAGTGAGGGCAAAGCCCCTTGCAAAGGAGGTTTGAGGGAGGTGTCAAGGGCCAGGCTGTGCTCTCACACACTCACTGCAGTCTGTGACGGCTTTATTAGCCAGGGAATATGGCCATTACTGTCTAGGCTCTTACCATTTGACAGCAAGGTTCTGTACTTCCCCATTTTTGTCCTCCAGCAATTTCAAAAGCATTTTCACAACTTTTTTTTCACTGTCTTCATCTAGTTTTATTGAATCTTTCTGCAGTTCCATCATCAGGTCATTGGTGGCCATAAACCTGAAAGGACACAGGGAAAAAGTGGATTGGCTGATGTGCAGACACAAATGCATCACCTTTGCATCACCTGAGACAGAACTTGGCAACTGGTGCTTGTATGAAAACACACTACCAAAGAGTAACTTACAACACTGTCTAAGAAAAAAGCAAATTACTACTATCTTACAAGTAGATAACTACCTAACAGGGGTCAGGTAAACCAAAACTCTAGAAGTGGCACTCGGCATGTGTACTTTTTCTCAGTGACTAAATTAAGATGGCTAACTATGCCAGAAAAGAAATGATTATAGGTTTTTTCACCAATTTTTCACTTGGCCTAGGAAAAGCAGTCTGGGGTCTAAGAATGCATCTAGCTCTGTTCTTTCTGGTAACTTAGCACGAATAGCATGACCCCATACATGGACAAGCCCTTTCACTTTCAAAAATGAAAAAAAAGTCATGACTCCATGCAAACTACACCTCAGAAGTGCACTAGGCTATATTTAGGTTGCTCTGAGCAAAACCAATCGAGTATTTATCATACCAGATTAGAAAGAAAAACAAAGACCCAACTGACAGTCAGGTTTCTATCAGGAACAAAATGGATATTGAGAAATTCTGGAAAGTATCTATTTTCCCAAGAGCAGGAAATGCAACAGGTACTAGCACAGGAATCAGAGGTTCTAAGAAATCTCAGTGTGACTATTGTGTGGTAGCTGCTTTCCAGTGTTAGCCCTGCACAGAATGGATGTCTAACAGGAACCACAAAATCTCTTGTTACAAAGTGAAAGCTCCTTTTTAAATTAGGCTCTGATGTCACTCATTCAGCACCTAAGAGCTCTCATGTACAGGTCATCGTTTGAGGCTTCAGTCTGCAAGCCCATTCCAGAGCAGCAATGAGGTACATCTGGAACAAGGGACTGCTGTGGTGTTCCATAGCCACTCTGAAATCCAGAGTGAGAAAAGAGCAGTGATGTGCCCTAAGATGTTAACGCGCAATCTATTTCTGATTCTGCAGCTCTTCAGCTGCACTCTGCAGTTCAGTGTCTGTGTTGAAGCAGCATGACCAATTATGGCCACAGGCTGAACAGAGCCTTCCGCGGCAACACATCCAGCTCTGGACTCGCTGCCTGCTGCCATCCTGCCCCAGGACCTTGGGATCTCACAGACAGATCCAGCTGTGAGGGGGAACAAGGGAAACTTGGTCCTATAACAGATCATGTTGGGGCATGTGCTGGGACGAAGTGGCCCTGCAGTACCTCTGTGACATGACCTGTGCCTGGTGTCTCATTTGAGTGTTAACTGTAAATTCTTTGAACAAACTGTTTGTACAACTGCTCCATCACTGACTTCTTTACAAAGTACCTATTTTAACATCTGAGAACATCAGCAGCTTCTACAAAAATCAACCTACTTTTATGCTATTACTAACCCCTCTCTTAGGCCTCACAATACAAAGTCTGGCCCAAACATCACCTTTCAGTTGGTACGGGGAGAACAATATGCTTAGGAGTGAAATCTTTCATACATGTCAGTTTTAATTACTTTTTATAGAGTGCCTTACACACCAAGTCATCCGCCTAACCTTAAAAAGATGTCAATTTTTCTGCTGACATAAACAAAGAAATAAAAGCATGTCAGTCCTGTTAGGGAGGCACATTCTCCCATCACACAGGAAAAGCTATCCAGGAAGCCTAAACATAGCCAGTATGAGCAGCATTTGTCACCCAGGGACACGGGGGTCTATTCACCCCTTTTAATGCACTGACTATCTCACAAATTATCAAAACAAATTAGAAGCATTTCTGCTACGATATTCTTTATTCACAAAACAAATAACAACTTGAAGTCCAGCTGCCCAGACTTATTCCCCCTTCCACTTTCAACAGGCACCAATCTAGGAGAGGGAAGGGAGCACCACTGGCTTCTCTACCTTCCCCCCTCAGCTAGGACACAGCTTGAAACCCTGTAAATAAAACTGGTGCAATCTCAGGTCTCCTGCACACCCGCTCCTTGCGCGGACGGACCCCTCTGTGGGCAGCCCCCTCCTCCCAGGGCCCCGAGGCGCTGCTCGCGGGGGGCTGCCGCCCGCACGGCCCGTCCCGTGCCGCGGTGCCACACCTGAAGTCCTTGTCGGTGGAGGTCATCTTCTCCAGCAGGCTGGAGATGTGGTAGGAGACGCTGGCCATGGTGGAGGGATCTGCGGGGCCCGGGGTCGCCGCCCGCTCCGTTCCGTGCCGGGCGGCCCCAAGGCGGCGGGAGGAGCCGAGCCAGAGGGCTTTGGGGGCCGGGGCGGCGGCCCTGCAGATACAGGGTTCTGTCCGGGCCCTGGCGGTGCCTCTGGCCGCTCGGCGGGCTCGGCTCGGGGTGCCCGGGGCAGGACACGGCTGTCCCCGCTCCCGCCGCTCGCCCTCTCGTGCCCAGCGAAGGCAGCGGCCGCCCCCGGAACCCGGCACGAGCGGAACGTCGTCGCAGGCGGGCGGGGCGCGGCGGGGCCGGTTGTGCGCGGACCGGCGTGCCACGTCTGAACGCGCGGGCAGAGGCCGACCGGGAGCACCGCGGGGTCGCCGCCGCCATGGTGAGGCGGGGGCGAGTGGGGACCGGCCGGGACCAGTGCTGGGGGGCCGGGGCCAGAGGGAGCGGGGCCGGAAAACCGGCAGCGTCCCGGTGCGGGGCCCGAGCGCAGCCGAGTACGGCCTCCCGTCGCGGCCCAGGCAGGGCGGGCACGGCACACGGGGCACCGGGCACGGCACACGGGGCACCGGGCACGGCACACGGGGCACCGGGCACGGCACAGGGTCAACCGACCTAGCTGCTGCCCCCGGCTGGGCGGTTGGGGATGGACTGGGGCTCCAGGGGCCGCAGCCGCGAGTTGCTGCGCTGAGCTCCTTCTGTTCCTTCTCCCCGCAGGTCTCGGTCATTAACACCGTGGACACGTCCCACGAGGACATGATCGTAAGTGTGCTGGGGAGCTGCTCCGCCCGGTCCGGCGGCTGCTGTAACAGAGCTGCTCTGGGGCTCTCTGTGAGCACTGAGGGCTGCATGTATGTGCCCGTGTAAGAGCACACTTGGGTGTTGGATGCAGAATGCCATCTGAAATCCTGACTCTGTCATTTTATACTGTGTGGAGACGAAAACTTGACTCGGAGGAAAGAGAAACGATTTAAGATCTTAACTTTCACGTGCGGGCTTCTTTCTGCCCATTTCTGTGAAATAATAGAGATGTGTATATTTGCTGGTACAAGACTTTGGCTGATAAGAATGGTTTTCCTTTACGTGGATGTTTCTGGGAGTAGATGTATTAGTCTGGGTAGGAAGAAAGGTTTCAAAGTAATTTGTTGAAGGAGGAGCCCAGTTAGGTAAGCCTAGTTCTTCAGGAAGAATTTCTTCACAGAAAAGTCTGTCAAGCTATGGAAAGGGCTGCCCAGGGAGGTGGTGTAGTCACCAGCCCTGCAGGTGTTCAGGAAGTGACTGGATGTGGTACTCAGTGCTCTGGACTAGTGACAAGGTATCACTGGTCAAAGGTTGTAGTCAGTGACCTTGGAGGTCTTTTCCAGCCTTAAAGATTCTGTGGTTCAGTGATGGTGCAGTTTCAAACATAATTAAGAGCAGTATTTGTACACCCACTTTACGTTTTAAGAAACAGAAATACATAACTGGTCACTGCTTTGTAGTCAGCAGCCGGAATTCCCTGTCACTGCGGGTGCTGTGGGCTGCTGCTCAGAATTCTCTGGATTATTTCTGTGTAATGTATAGTGATTGAAGAAGAAGCTGGGGAAACAAATTGCTTTTGTGGCATGTCTGGATTGCTTAAAACGGTTCTTTTGGCCCCACCGTGTAGGGCCTGGGGTGGCTGTGGCGCGGTGGGTCAGTCAGGAGGCCGAGCACACCGTGCTGAGCGTGGCTCTCCCTCCTCTCCTTGCAGCATGATGCACAGATGGATTACTACGGCACGCGCCTGGCCACCTGCTCCTCAGACCGATCCGTGAAGATCTTCGATGTCCGCAACGGGGGGCAGATCCTCATTGCAGACCTGAGGGGGTGAGATGTCACAGCAGGAGAGGTTAATCAGGGAAGAATCCTGATGCTTTGTCCTTTTGCCTTTGGGCAGCCCGAAGTGCAGGGTGAATTCCAGGATGAATTCCTTCAAGACTGTGCTGAACAACTTCTCAAGGCTGGAGGGGGGGTGGACAGAGCCCCAGTGGGAAACAGTGGGGCTTGGTCATTCATTTAGTACTTTGCACCTGTGATTTTCAAGAAGTAAAATGTAGTAATCCAAGTTGGAATTGTTTTCTGTGACAGTGAGAGCCCTGTGTCAGGGCACTAACATTGCCATCTTAGCATTACCCATTCCTTATGTCAGAGCTCTAATCCCTCCCAGAACAGCGATTCACAATCTCAAGTGATCTGTGAGGCAGCTGCAGCTGGAAGGGGTTTCTCTCAGCTTTTCCAAATGATGTTGTTTCTTGCAGGCATGAAGGTCCTGTGTGGCAGGTTGCCTGGGCTCATCCTATGTATGGGAATATCTTGGCTTCCTGCTCCTATGACAGGAAGGTTATTATCTGGAAGGAAGAAAATGGCACTTGGGAAAAGACCTACGAGTACACGGGACATGATTCTTCAGGTATGGAGGGTTGGAGTGTGGAGCTGGGAAGGGAGACTGTGGAGATGAGGGGATTTGGGTAAGACTGAAATAAATCTGTTAGTGTTAAGAAAGCCTCTGTCAAAAAGAAAAGGATAAAAGCTGAAGAGAGTGTAAATCTGTTCCCTGCTAACAGGATATTTCCCTAAGGTCCAATTGCTGGATAACCCACTACTGATTAATACCATAGGTGTTCTTATACAAATAAGTCAGCTTTTGAATAAAGATGGCAGGGAATTGAATTGAGAAAAATACTGTCTTTTCCAGTGTGAAAAACTGCATTTATCATGCTGTATTTTGTTTTAAAATGGAAACTCTTGTGTTCAGATGATTTACCCTCCCAGTGCAGATCTGTTACTCAGTTAACAATGCCAATTGACTGGCTTTTGCTGAAATTTGACTCATTCTCAGCTTTCAAAGCCACTTGCTTGTGGTGACTGTGCCACTGATACCAGTCAGTGGATTGGTCTGTCAGTTTTAGGTAGTCCTGTGCTGTAATCTGGTCTGTCTTGCCCTTCCCAGTGAATTCTGTCTGCTGGGCACCACACGACTATGGACTGATCCTGGCCTGTGGGAGCTCTGACGGGGCCATTTCCTTGTTGAGCTACACGGGTGATGGGCAGTGGGAAGTGAAAAAGATCAGCAATGCACACACGGTGAGTCTGGTCAGAGTTCCCAGAGCTACAGATAACACTGAGGTGATGCCCCAAAGACTTGACTAGATAAATAATGAAATTATGTGAAACATCCAGAACCAAGAATAGTTTAAGTTCATCCAGAGTAGGCAGGTGTACTTCTTAGTCACTAAAAGGAAGTGGAAATACGATGAAGTTCACTAAACAGCACTGGCAAAGCCTGTTTATTGGGCATTATTGTAAAACACTGTGCTGAAAGTTACCTGGTAAGGAGTGGCCTTGGTCCTAAGAATACCTGCACCAACTGGAAAAACTGTGGGATTGTTTTTCCCAAAATTGTGGAAATTTTTGTTTAGGCAGAACGCAATAAGCTAATGGCAGTGGCCCCCAGTAGAAGGAAATTTGGCTTAGGACCAAGGATTCCTTCTACTCCTGTATTCCTAAATCTTAGCAACTGTGTGTGCCATTTGTCTTTGCAGCTTCCACTCTGTCTCCCCTATTTACACATCCAAGATGAACTATTTTGTGTGCAAATACCCTTAGCTACCTCAGTCTTTCTGAGTAAGTGCCTTAGTGAGGCTAGACTGCATCTGGATTTCTTATTCTTCTGATATTCATCCAATATTGTGGAAGACTTCAGTTTTTATGAGACGGGCTTATTCCCCACTCTCAATAGAGAGTATGCCACTTGTTCTTCACCCCCTCAGCAGCCTTTATCTATTTATTTCATTAATTAAAATAAGCAACTTTTAACAGTAATGTTTTTCATTAACTAGATTGGATGTAACGCAGTTAGCTGGGCTCCTGCTGTTGTACCAGGGAGCCTTATAGAACAACCTTCCGGTCAAAAGCCAAACTACATCAAAAGATTTGCATCTGGTGGCTGTGACAACCTGGTCAAGATCTGGAAGTAAGTACCCTGTCTCCAGATAAAACCTGACACACTGGGCTTTGAATGTCCCTGCTAGTATCTCAAGTAGTATTTTCAGCATCTCTATTGTATCATCTTCAAATTACTGTTTTAGAGAAGTGTTTTAAAAATGGAAACGTAGTGATGCACAGTATCTTCCATGGTTCTTGCAGTTTGTGACAGCCCTGTGTGATCTGGTCTCCAAGGGTGGCTTTCTAGTGGTCTTTGGTTACCACTTAGGTAACAGCAGATTTCTGACAATAACTGAAGGTCAGAACCTCTTTACCTGTGCTACTTTCTGTCCCCTGAAAGGGATTATGTCAGTTTCAGTCATAGGGATTTTTGGGGAAGTGAGGAACACTTGTGCTTTGTATTGTATTGATGAACAAGGGGTCTGAATACTACAGTCCAAAGCCTTCCCGAGCAGAGGATGAGATAATGATGGATGCTGCCGCAACCCTTCTGACTATATAGTTGTGTTTTCAGGGAAGAAGAGGGTCAGTGGAAAGAAGAGCAGAAGCTGGAAGCTCACAGTGACTGGGTACGAGATGTGGCCTGGGCTCCATCCATAGGTTTACCAACCAGCACCATTGCTAGCTGCTCACAGGTGAGATTTCTTTGGAGTGACAGAAGCAGGCACTTGGTGCGCTCATTCCATGTGCCTCCTTCCCCTTTTCTCTGGTAAAGGAATTGTAGGGATAGAACTGCTGGAACAGGTCCTCTTGGCAATCCTTTGCTGTATCTGGGCCTCTGCATAAGAGCCTTGGATTCCTGTTCTCCCAACCTCAGAAGCCCAGCAGAAGCATTTCTGGACAAAGGTTTGTGTGTGTGTGTGCCTCTGTACCAAAGACTGACTTTTGTTTTGAAAATCATGTGCAGGGTGGTCTCACTAGGAGGAAGACCTTCCACCTAATGTCAGGTTTTAGTGTTTTGGGATCAAATTTATTGAACTTCCTTATAAAAATACTGTTTTCTAGTAACTGGCATTCTTAATCAGCTCTGATGTCCTCAGCCTTCATATTGACTGTTGTGTTCTTGCTGCTAAGCTGTAAATGCTTTCTTTTTTTTTAATATCAAGAAGACTACTTAGTGAGCTCCTACCATGTGTCTGGAAGACAAAAACTCGTTTGGGGAAGTATTTCAGCTGATATATAGGTATTTTGGGGGCTCTTCTCTGGTATTTGCAAGTCATTGTTTGTTGGTATTTTTTCTCATCAGAGCTATTCCTGCCTTGCCTTTATACATAGCAAGCAAACAGCCTCTTTGCTGTGCTGAGCACAAATTCATGCAGACACATCAGAGGGTGTTGTCTGAGCTGTGATTTGGAAATGTAGCTCCAAGGGCAGATCAGGGTTATGTTTCTTGTGCCCAGCCAACTTGGTCTCTGTGCTTTTGCAGGATGGCCGAGTGTTTATCTGGACGTGTGATGATGCCTCTGGAAACTCCTGGTCGCCAAAGCTGCTGCACAAGTTCAATGATGTTGTCTGGCATGTGAGCTGGTCCATCACTGCCAATATCCTTGCAGTGTCTGGAGGAGACAACAAAGTGAGTACTGCTGCCTTGGCTTTTACCCGTGCGCCCTGTTTCCAGAGGAGCTGAGACCATTATTGCATGTTTAACGCAAGGCTGCCGTAGAGTCTCCTTTGCTGCAATGGGGATGTTTTTTCTTCTGATTAATCAAGAGGGCTAGAAGACCCTAACCTTTGGAAAACATGGAATACTTGCACTGCATTCTGAGTCCTTACTGTAGGGCAGAAATGCAGGCTGAACTGGATTTTGTGGGGTACTGACAATTCACATACTCTCCTCTTATGACTGCAAGCTATCACCAAACCCATGCTGTGGTAAGGGGAAACAGGATGTTTTTAAAGCTGAAAGCTGTTCCTGCTCTGTTTTTGAGGTGACACTGTGGAAGGAGTCGGTGGACGGACTGTGGGCATGTATCAGCGACGTGAACAAGGGCCAAGGAGGGGTGTCTGCTGTGACAGAAGGGCAGCAGAATGAACAGTGATGACAATGGAATACTCCAGCTGCAAAAAGTGATCACTGTCCCTGATTTGCAATGTGTCTTCAGCTGGATGAGAACTGATTTTATCTAAACTGGACATGAACATGGGAAACAATTATCCAATTTTATGAGCACTCCATTACTGGGAGGCTACAATATGTTGATAATCAGCCTTAATTGATATTCCCTTAAATTTAAGGTAAACAGTATAGCCAAGTACTGTGCCTGATACTACTCCTTGATACTGTAGGAATTACTCCCTGCTTTTCTGGTTTAGGCATCAAATTTGATTGGATCTGCTGTGGTCAGAGTTCATGCACTTGAACAGAACAGGGAGAAGCTGTCAAAACAATGAGGTGTGAATTTCTTTTATGCAAGGGGACAAATACTCTGTGCCCTCAAAGACCAGAGCTTTGTTTCAAGTGAGGGAAAGGGCTGGTGCAGTTCTCAGGTTAGCTGGTAGTGTGCTAGCTAGCCCTGTTGGTAACAGTGACATTGTACTTGTGTCTTTCTGAAAATAATGTGCTTGGCCAGGTGAAAGTCTCTTTGCTTTCTTGAAGATGAAAAGGAGTAGTGGAATGCATATGTTTTCTCCTTTACAATAATCTCAAACTGGGTTATTTAACCAACATCAATAAATCAAACCATGGTTTGAAGATTTATTTTTTTTAGTCACACTTCTGTACTGTACCTCAGTTGTTTGGATTTTTTTTTCTTTTGGTTGAGATACCAACAGAATAAAATCCTATTGGTTAAAACCTGGTGTGCTGTATTAAATAATCTTTTTACAGGACTGCCGTTTCAAGGCAGTGTGCAGTCTGTCTTCAGCCAAGCCACAGTCACATCTTCCCATCCATGTAATTATCTTTGCAAGAGTTTGGGGTTTTTTTGGTGAGGTTTTTAGTTTTTTTCCTGTAATGGTACCTCATGAGACAAGGCTTTACAAAGCCATTGCTCTTCTTTTGGTCTTGGCAATTCCAAGGGAGAACATAAGCAGTGCCAGCTTCCCTTCTCTGCTCTTACAACTTTACTCGTCATAAGGGAAGAAAGAAGGACGTGAAGCTATTCGCACACTTTAAAGTTGTTTTTAAAGCCAACGTTATCCGGTGTTTTATGAGAAGCGCTGGAGAAGCGCTCGCTAATTGCAGCTGCGCCCGAGCCACCGCCCCTCACGGCATAGCCCCGCCCCGTGGCGCTGATTGGCTGTGCCGGAAAGGGCGGGAAGGGCTCCGCGCCAGCTCCCCTCAGCCCCGGCCCGCCCGTACAGCAGGAATCTTTGTATTCATCGCACCGTGAAAAATTTCTCTAGAGCCATCGGAAAGGAAAAAAATTAGCTATTTGACAGTGAATGAAGACTGAATAAACATTTTTGTACTTGTACTACTGAGAGCAATGTGACCTTGAGCTCCTTTTGCCCAAATAGGGTGGAATGAGATACATTTTCCGTGCCATAAATCATGAAAAAGCAGGCTAGAAGAAAGGAATTTTTCAGCGGTTTTTTTTATTCATAAAGCTATTAGTAAATGTTAATGCATAAACTGGCTTCTGAACTGCCAAGTTACATAACAGTGTTAATATAAGACCACACAGTGCCTTATGTATGTTATGCTAAATATTTAGGTAACTCTGTATGACTACCTAAATCACCTCAGAATATTTTAAAACTATTAGGGTACAAGACAAAGAATAACAATTCCATTTGGTGACTACAGGAGAACAAAACCTCTAAAGCACTTTCATGAAATAGAACTGTGCACAAACTGCATTTCTCAGTTTCAAACTCTCGCATTTCCCACTCAGCTCTGCACTGTATCCATGTGCATTCCTCTCCAGAGAAGACAAGGGTTTTACCATGGGTCTCCCAGAATATACCCGTGAAAAACAAGGAATATTACATTTTCAGCACCCTAAAATATCTAGATTAAATCTCCTGTAGAATTAAGCAGTTATTGACCAATCTGAGTATACAATGTTGCTTATGTCAGTACTAATCTTATCTTGCTTTGATTCTGGTAAAATAAAAAAAAACTGGTAAATACAAAGACAGTATCCAAGGCACTTATAATTAAGGAATTTTACCAGTTTTTAGTGTAGAGAATAACTTGAGAAATGAGTAGGTAATTCCAGTACTCAGGTTTTTGTTAAAATACTTTTACTTGCTCATAATAGTACATACAATGAACTAAATATTGTATAAAAATAGAAGGTTTGAGGCCCTTGTGTAAAACTAGGAATATATACTAGTACACAATTTCACTGAAAATAATTACATATAATTAATTTTATTTTTGTTCCCTGAACCGCACTGTGAATTGCAGCCATTTCTGCACATCAGGCCCTGTTCCCTTTGCTCAGGCAGCAGCTCACCTGTCTGTAAGCTGAGCTAAATACTCTGATAATTCTTTTGGTTCATAATAAACCTGTTTTTCCCTACACTGCACACAAGTGGAATATGCTAGCAATAGTGCAAATAATAAATATCATAAAATCAAAAGTGATACTTTCTTAAGGGGGCTTTCACTTGATAATAAATAACCAGCATACAAGTTTCTAATTTTTCTTTTGCATGTGATCCCTGGGCATGAGACGAAGGCTCCTACTGCTGGGTGAACCAAGGGACACCCACAAGGATTCCTCTGAGAATGCCTGGTGAATGTGAAACCATCAAAAAGTCCCCTTATTAGCTTATATTTGACCCACTGCCAAAATAAATATAACAAACTATGTTTCAAGTGTCCTATTAAAAAAATCAAAGCTATTTTAAATTAAAATCTCTTCCCTAATCAAAAATATACAACAGTTACCGTGTGAAACACAACGAGAAACATCACCATGTAAAGGACACTTAGGGAAAAGTAATTCCCAAAAGCACTTCTCTGAAGTATTAAACATGGTCTTAGAGCTCCCAAAAGTGAACTGAAAGGTTGGACTTCAGTGGTGTCACATGTGTAGGTGGGAGAGGAGCTCAGAGAGTAAAGTGGCTGAAGTTATTTACTTACACCTGTGGTCAGTGCAGTTCAAACCGAGATGAAGTCATTTACAATATCCTGAGAACTTGCATAAAAATCACCCTCTCTGGTAATGCAGTGGCCTTGAGTATGTGGACTAAGATTATATGGAATAAGAGGGAGTCACTGGGAAACCTCCCCAGTGACTCTGAGGATTCCTGTCTGCTGTCTGCAGTGGGAAAACAACAGAGGGTATTGCTGCCTGGCCACTGGCCAGTGCTTGCTCTGTAACTCCTGGGACTGTGGTTTAATGAGACCAACAGACACTTCCTGAAACACACTGCAAATGAATCATAACTTATTTTGGCACTTGTGTTTGCCATTCCTTTTCACATTGCATATGAAAAGGCAGAAGGCGTTTCTGTGTAAAGTGTGGACTGTGCTTTAATCCGCTATTGAACAGGTATTTTCTAGTGCTTCTCCATGTGGTACTTCTTGTTTCCTTCAGTCAGGGCTAATGTTCCTGATCCAAATCTGCTACCTAATCTTAAGTGAAAGGTACATTTTACCATCTTTCTAATGAGGAGACAGTCCTTATTTCTTCTTCTTAGCTGGCCACTGCTAATACATCCATCCAATTTATGATTCAAAAAGTTCAGAACTGTTTAACTTGTCTTCTTCATACAGCAAAATATTTTCCATGAGCTTCTTTTTTTGATCATTTATCTGTATTTTCCAAGATGTCTCTCTGGCTAAGGCTGAAAAACAAAAAAAGCCCAAATACTGAGGAAAAAAAAATCCATCTATTAACTAAGGAATAGATGATAGTTTTAAATTTAAGAAAAAGCAACTAATCAACCAACCAAGAAAACTGGCTTAAGAAAAAAAATCTGATAGAAAACCGCTACATGTTTTGTAGATTTATTAGTAAATTCATAACCAAGGAGAAAAGACTTACTGATATATGTTTAAAAGTAGAAAGAGGAACCCTAAGCAGTTCTGGAGAAGAGAGTAATTTTTTCCTAGTATTGTGAGATGAGGGCACTTTTACCTTGTGGAGCACATGAAGAGTCCGGGTCTGTGCTTCCCTGTGGACAGGCGCCCTGTGCAGCAGCTGCTGTCTCCAGGATGCCATCGCTTCTGGCACATGCCACACTTCTCTCCTGCAGTCCGTGGCCAGGCTTTCCCTGCTTGATGCTGTAATCACAGGCTGCCACTTTTTCTGAACTAGTACAGTTGTGGCTAGGTAACTCCTCTGTGGCTTTTTCTGGAGGATTCCATATGAAACTACTGGACTCATCTGATTCACAAGGGACCCGTGACATGTAGATGCCACACGTGTCGGGTGCCACGGCTGCCATGAAAGACGTGCAGGGGCTGCCACTGGTCAGAACTGCTGCCAGGGTGCTCTCCTCTTTATTGCCCTCTGCAGAAGGCATATCCATGCTCAGACTGGCTGTCTCATCATCAGTTTCTTCTGGAGTGTTCATGGAGAATCCAGAAGTGCTGCTTCCACAGATGTAATGCTCTTTTAATTTGTTTTCAGCCATTTCCATAATTTCAAGTACCTGTTTTTAACAACCAAATCTGTGAATGCACAGTAATTCCTGTACCCGTTTACACATATTCTCCTATGTCAACACTCACAAAAATAAGCAAGACATGATTGTTGTAGCTTTACATCCCAATGACAAGGAGACTTAAATCTTGGCCATGTATTTAAAACATTACCTCTGCTATGTTTGAATTCTTCTTTCTCAGGCAAAGGCAGATGGCTGATGCAAAATCAACAGCCACCTCTTCCAACAAGTGCCCTGCTTTTTTGTCTAGGTATTTGCAGCAGATCTCCTTGGCAGCCAGTTTTTCCAAATTTTTTACTTTGGAGTGTGAGCTTTCTTTTGCTGTTTGAATTTCGTCGGCAATCATATCTTTCTGTTCAAATGAAGGAGATGCATTAATGAAGGCAAAATGAACACAAGCATTTATTTTTGTCTGAATCTCTGAGAATCAGTATTGCTATGTATTTGTCATTTGTGCTCCTCAATGCCTGGTTCGCAGACTGAAAAGCTTTAATAATCTCTGTTCATGCAACTGATTGAAATGTTTATTCTCACAGGAGAGAAAAAGGCCAGTGGCTTTCTCTGCATGTGTCCAATGCCAAATTCCTTAAAGCAGGGCCAGCTCTTCTTGGCTTGTGCTCATTTATATAGGAATGAAAAAGAGCCAACACTGTGTAGAGCAGCATTCTTATACACGTGTTTCTTTATAACACATGTTAAAGAAATCAGAAATGTACGATCTTTGATTTTCTGAACCCCTCTGAACACTTCTGAATTGCTTGCAAATAGTGGGAATACAGTTGTTCTCCCCTCCAAGGCTTCAGCCAGACAAGAAATTAGGAGCACATCCCACAGAAGGAATGCAGGTGGAGGCTGCTTTCTACAGATGGTTTTAATGCGTTCAGTAAGTTTGGCTGTTCTTATGGCTTGTGAAAGTGGTTCACGTAACTCTAACCTCAGCTTGAGAAACTGGTGAGGACATCAGTTCCAGGCATGAGCACAAGATAAGCACCTGATAAACATGATGATGAGATTCTGCAGTTCCTGCCTACTCAGGCTTCCCCACTCACTGTGAGGACATCATACCACCTCCTCCTGGCACACAGAAAATATGCAGCAGCATTTTAGCCTTATCTCTTAAATACGTATTTATTTAGGAGTCTCTCCTAATGCAATTCAGGCCAGCACTCATGAGTGGGTATGCGAAAAAGGAGCATCTATTGTGCTTCTGTTCTGACAGCAGGCAGGCTACTGACCTTAATGGAACCAGGATATGGCTCCTAAACTTCCCTTCTGCAGGACATGTACAGCAGACAGCAATTATCAAATTGTATTTAAATAAAATTTATATTTATTTTATGACAGCAACCCCATTAATTTGTATTGGTGTTCATTACTGCTGCTTTTTCTTACCAGGTAAATTGGGTGTCTGTCTTCATCCAGTGCCTTCATCCCAGTCAGTATCTCCGCTAACACCTATAAAATGTAATTGGAAGATAAAACTAATTGTTCAGAATGAACTATAATTTTAAAAAATAAGTTTCTAACTAAAGAAATATTGAACTTTCAATGCATTTTGATATTATATTTTTACTTCAGATGGCTTAACAAATCCAGCTCAGGGCATTTATGAGACTTTAGATCTACCTTCAGAGCCAAGCCCAGATTTTACAGTACAATAGATATAGCTGAAGTAAAGAATAAGAAGAAAGTAAAGCTAAGTGTAGATAAGAAATCACACTGAACAGAGTAACTTCCTACTTAAATGGAAACACCTGAAGATGGTGACATCATAGACTATCAATTATTTTAGCTGAAATTACAAATAATAGGCAATGTTTGTAGTTTATGTGATGAGTCTGCAAGAATTTTGAGCATCTAATTTGTTTTAAGACATCATTTAAGCCATCATCAGTAATATTTTATTTACAATAAGAAACACTTTTGTTTCTCTAGTTTGAAAGATTCACCTCATTTTGCCACAAACTGAGATATATTTGGAGTGTGAACAATTAAAACCAGGATTTCAACACATTTTAGAGCCAGCAACTATAATATGAAATTGCCAGCAAAACAATCATATGAGGTACTTGCTCTTACATTGAATTTCTTGTCTAGAAGCATCAAAAAATGCAACAGAGCATGGAAAAAAGGCAACATACCACACCACAGCTGAATATATCCACTTTTTCTGTTAACTGCCCGTGTCTGACGAAATCTTCTGGCAGGTATGTAAGAGAAGCTTGTAGGACTTTGGTTTTCATCATGGCATACTCTGTTTTTTTATCAGAAGAATGCAATCGCAGGCCAGAATGCCCAAGCTTTGGTGTAAAGTTTTCATCCAACAAGACATTTGAGCTGCGATAATGTCAGACAAATGACAATATTGGTCAAATCATTACTTTATCTTGAGGCAAAGAATTAATTTTATACTTTTAAACTTAAGCACTGAAAGTGTCCAGCATGTGGCCTCCTGCATAGGACTGAAAGGATTAAGAATGTTCGAAAGCAAGAGGGGGGAAAAAAGCACCCAAAAATTACTTCACAAGAATTTACTTCCATCATTTAGGAAACAGTGACAGGTTAAACAAAAAAGGGTAAAGGCCCTATGGAACAAGGGATAGCAGAAAATACTGCAAATGGATTTCCAAACTGTATAAACTTTAGCCATGATTGTTAAAGAAATCCTTGAATTACCAGGTGACCAAGGAAGTGCTGATACACCTAAGTCCTCACCTCTTGACATTGCCCTGAAGAATTCCAAAATTATGCAAATACTCCACTGCTCTGAGAACTCCAATAGAAATGCTAATTCGCATTTCCCAGGTCAGTGGAGCAGAATCATTCTGCAAGGAAAGGAGGAAAAAATTGGTAATTAGTGGAATAAAACACTGTAAGACATTGGCAGTTTACAAAACCAAAGGCTTAGCTGAGTCCCAGTCAAACTCCAGGAAAAGAGCTGCTGCCATTCTGGTGCTTGCAGCCAAGGCACTTGGGCACCTGTTTTTTCTGGCTGTGTCTCAGAAATCAAAGAGATGCAATTGTTTTTCCTGGAATTTCAGGAGAGGATTTGCAACCACAAGTAGGTGGCAGACCCAGATTGTCACTTACGTGGCACTGAAGCTTGTTTTGCAGGGAGCCATTGGGCAGGTACGGATATATCAGACAGTGCAATCCAGTTTCCACCGAGAACCCCAGCAGCTGCAGAATGTTTATGTGACAACACCTGCAGGCACAGATCAGCAGTGATTTGCAAATGATGTAAGAGCAATGCAGAAAAATACATTCCTGAGCTGGAATAAGTTCCTAAATTCAAGGGAACTGGAATGGTGTGCTGCAGCTGGAAGCACAGCTGGAGACACTACACAGTCCTGGGCAGGAGACAGCAGGGGCCTGACTGAGGGAGAGCCCATCACACTGCAGCCGGGGTACAAGGTGGGCACTCCCCATCCCTAGGCTGCAGAGTGGTGGTGCCAGCTCAGCCAGGATCAGCAGTAGCCCTGGGCTCTGTGCTGCTTGCCCAGGGCTCCTGCACAGGCAGTGCATGACCCCTTGTCCCCAGCCCAGCACGGTGCCTGAAGGAGACACCCCGGTGTTGATGAACACCCAGCACAGACCACGAGCAGGACATGCATCACTGCCTCTGAAAGCCAACCACTCACCGAAAGCAAATCTGCACTTCTGTATGAAAGAACCTCTGGGTGGAATTTGGGCTTGTGCATTCCAGCTGAAAAATGAAAACACGCAAGAGAATGTCATTAGTAATTACCAGAACTTTGCATTTATACACATCTGGTAGTCTCTAGATGACAAGCTAGTGTAGGACAAGTACCACTGATAGCAACATTAAGTCGAAGGCAACAATTAATTGGCAATTAGAACAAAAACTGGTGTAAAGACACCCTCGATCCAATCACCAAAGCAGACAGCTATACTGCAGGCTACTCCTGTGTATAGAGTTAATGAAACTACTCACATGAGTAAAATATCCATCATGTGTGTCTTCTGAATTTAGGTTTAATTTTTTACATAGTTTCACTTTTACCTCTCCTCTTGTGTAGCTGTTCTGGTTCCTTCCCCACACAACATTAAACAACAACTGCTAATGGGCAAGTCATGCTAATAACACACCCTCTTCTAGAAAAAGGTGCAGTACTTACCTCTTTGAGTCTTTTGATGACAAACACCATGTTGTTCCTCTGACCTTTGTAGACGTCTGCAAAAGTACCTTCACAGATTCTGTTCTTGTCACTGAAACTGTTTGTGGCATTAGCAATTTCCCTCTGGGTCCACAGAAGACTACCGCTAGGGAGATCACCCATCGTCTCCTGCTGAGGAGTAGAAGAGCTGCAAGGCTACACATTTGTAAAAGAAACAAGTTTATGTCATGATAATCCATATGCTTTTTCCTTCTTTAAGTGTCCTATTCTCCTTCCCATGTTTTAAGTCATCACTGTGATTGCTGAATGAAACTGAAAGGTACTATGCAACCACTCCTTAGGGTGTAGGTAATTCCTGTATTGATGTGTTGGGATGATGTAAAACTTTTGCACAGAAGTGACTTGAAATCAGTTACCAATCTGCATTTCCACCCTTCCCAGGAAACAGACTTAGTTTTGTTTAAAAGTCCATATATTTATGTGAAGTGATTTTAGTCTGATTTACAAAAGACATTAATCTTTATAGTTGGGCTACATGTTAAGAAACAGTTGGATGAGAAAGTGGGGTCCCTCATAATGTAATTATGCTGTGATAGAAACTTCATATCTACTTTTGAAGCATCTGGCATCAGTTGCACAATACTTTGTTGCTTCCAGTGTGGTAAGTGCTAATACCAACTATAATAACAGTCCCACTGCAGCCTAATCATGCAGCTTTCACAACCTTGATGTGCACCCAATTTGAGGAAACAAAGTACTAACAACTTCTCAAGAAACTCTGAAACTACTGCACTCTGAGTCATTCTTCGTTCCTGGCTGGTACTCCTGGACCATGTTATTGTGGAAGAGTTTAAAGCCTTAGACAAAATAAACCAAAGAAAACAGACCAAGAAAAACCATGATGGGACTAAGGTGTGTCCACACATCTGGGAAATACTTTGGGGACATATCTAGTTAGACTGTATGAAAGATGAGAGAGCTGTGGGGAGGAAGGAACAGGAGACTTCATGCTGAAAACATTAGGAACATGAGGAGATTTTTTCCCACTGTGATGGTTAAGCACTGGAACAGGGACTCAGAGAGGTGATGGAACCTTAATCTTGAACGATTTTCAGTTGCCAGCTACACAAGGCTTTGGACAACATGACTTAAATTCAACACAGTTTTGAGCAGAAACCACATTTTAAGTATACAATGAAACTAGAAGAGGTATGTGGTTCTGACTAATCAGTGGTATATATTGTCCTGTCCTGCAGTCACACTAGAAATGTGAAGTCCTGTAAAATCTACACATGAGAGTCCTTCAAACACAATTGCTATTTCTGGGTGTGCTATCTCTTCTGAGCTACGCAGGAAGTAATACTGTAAATTTTTCCCTCACTGGTCCTTCACTGGCAAGAACAGTGATGCAAACCACAAGCAATCTAACTGAAGCATTAGTACTGTATTCAGTCCAAGCCCTTTGTAATCAAGCTCAACATTTTCACTACATCAAGGTTTTTGTACAAGTAAAGGGATAAACTTTAACTGAAAAAAGACAGAATGTCATAAAGGCAATTTGCCTTGTTATAGTCAGTGAGCACTAAGGGGATTTACCTTCACACTCGATAAAACAGGAGGATTGGACTGTAGGGAATTCAAAAGGTCTCTTGGGGGAGGTGGTGGAGCAGGGAGGGAATACAAGCCTCCTTCAGAAACAGCACCTGAAACTGAGATAACAGCATTGAAAACACACCTTACTTTTGTAATACCACCACCTGTGGACTAACCACAAAAGTCTAGGAATTATGAAGATCTGGGGTATCTTTTTCTAATTTTCTGACCAAGGATAATCTGTGACAAACTGTCAAACTGTGAAATTCTGTGTGAAGACAGGGAGCTCTCTTTGTGGTTCTTGTTTTGCAAGATGACCATGCAGCCCTGTCCAACCCTGGCTAGGGACATGACGTTCCCTGTGTCTGTGCTGTTGCAGATGGTCTCCCCAATATGTTCTGGGGTTCTCCCTGTCTCTCTCTCTCTCCCCCCCGCCTCCCACCTGGCTCTCTGCTGGCCTAGATTTACTGTGCATGAAGAGAGGGACATGGAGCAGGACATGCATGCACTGGTGTAGTCTTTGTATGGGACCAAGGCATTCAGAGACCTGGGAATCATCCTGAGATGCCAGAGGATAGATACAGCCAGCATCTCTCAAGGCAAGGGGGCTAAAGGAAGGACGACCAGGAGGTTGTGTGCTAAAGTCAGGAATAAACAGGAGACAGCAGTGCTAGGAAAACAGCAAACACTTGTCACGGTGAGTGGCAGTCAGAGTGCCGTGACCTTCCTGGAGAAGCATCCTCAGGACGTCTCAGAGCCACAGGCTGCCTGCTGAGTGATTTCAAGCTCTTCAGTGAAATCAGCTCTTCAGGGCGATACTGAAGGAAGAGATGAAGCCTTCCTGTGGAGTTCTGCAGGAGGCTTTATTCACTTTCTTCTTCGGAATCCAGTGAAGAAGTGCCAAAGAGCCAGGAGAAACAGGGGGTTATACAGGGAAGACAGGGAACAGGGTAAAACATCGGAGCCAGTTGGGTGGAGAACTGAGAAATGAACCGATCGGGGAAGGTTCAGAAACAGACTAATTGGCTGGGGTAAAGAGGAGGAAGGAGGGAAAGAACCAATGGGGTATAACTGATTAAAGTATCAGCCACAAAGCCTCACGGGGGGAACACATTTCCTCACCATAACAGGGAGAGCTGTCTGCCAGGGTTTCTCCCTGATGGGCTTGTGTTTGTATACTGCCTGGCCTAACTGCTCTCTGTCCTGGGGTGCATGTTCACATTACTGTCTGGTCTGACTCTTCTCTCTCCAGAGGAACATGCCTGTATTATTGCCTGGCTTCTCTCCCACGGGAGTGTGTATTAACACTGTCTGGCTTAACAGCCTCCACAAACACTCAGCTGTGCCCAACTGGGAGATCAGTGTCTTCACTGTACTGTCCTGACCACAAACACACAGCAGAGCCTTGGCTATGCAGTCATTTCATGTCAGAGCACATTCAGAGTCCAGTACTGTACTTACTGCCTGCTGAGACTACTCCCAGGTGTGAGGAGTCTGGGGATGGCATCAAACTTAGGGCATTTTCTTTCTCTCTCCTTTTGTCTTCTGTGGGAGGTACAGATATGATCTGCTTGGATGGCTCTGGTTCTTCTTTCTCAGAGCTGGTGATGTTAGAGGCCGATGTCCCTGCAAAAGAGAGCAAAGGGAAGATAAGGATAACCAGAGAAAATAGAGTCTGACTCTAAGCTGTGACCAGAAAATAATCCTAGTCAGGACATCAGACTTCAAATTAACATCAAGATGAAAATGAACATTCAAGCAATTTAGACGGCATTAAATTGAGACTATATGCAGGACACTAACTTCTACTGAAAATTAACAGGAACTAATAGCTTCGAAGAAATACCAGCAATGACTATTCAACAGATGCAGAGTCTCTTACAAGAAGAAATTAGCAATAATAATATATTTATCAGTTTCTATATTGCATCCTTCAGGTAATGATCTCAAATCATAAATACCTCCCAGCCTAAGGAAGGGATTGAGTTCTCTGTCAGTTGTCATGGGACTGAGAGGAAGATGGACAGAACTGTGTTGGGTTTAGTCAGTTAAACATTTATTTTCAATTGAGTGATTTTAGTGGCATGACTAAGTTCATTCCCAGGAAAACCTTTCATATACAGGATTATTTGTAAGAAAGAGTCATACTTTTACTTAGCAACAGAAAGAAACAAACCAAAGACAATCTAGGGAAAACTAAAAAGTGGTCAAAGCTCAAAATTTATTGATATATAAGGAAAGTTTAAAGGATGAATTATTGATTCACTACAACTCAACAGCTGTGCTGTACACAGCTTGGCAAAACCTCAGAGTCGGGCCTGAAAAAAGCAACTTGAAATCTGATTAAAATAAATACAAAGATACAGTGTAGCGGAACTTAAAACCATGTACAGCTAAGGGGGGATTATTCAGATGAGATTAGGCTACAGATAGGGTGGGAAGAAATAAAGTGCAAAAGTTCAAGATGAAGTGGTATATGAGGTTGTCAAAATCTCCAAAGCAGCTGAATTCTTATCTCTTAAAGTGCTCTTAAAACTGAGTTTGAGAAGGAGCCTGGAAATACCCAGTGTGCAGTAGGGGTGATATAACAGCTTTCCACTCCCTGATAACATTTGCCTGGTTGTAAGTCTAAACTTCTATCTGGCACCTTTTATCATGAATGCATTTAACATTTTCTTAAAAATCCAAGCAAAGGTTTTATTTTTACATAGAAAAATCATAAGCCCAAATATTATTACATGGTGATTCTTATCCTGCTGTCCTAACAGCCTTGTATCTTATCTGGTGATCTCAGACTCAAATATGCCAGGCCTCTGTCTGCATCTGAAATCAGACCAACAGCTTTGTGTTCTTTTACTTGTACAAACAAAGGCCAGGGAGTACCTGGAACAAGCAGGAAGCCCAGTGTTTCTTGTGTAATCTGGGCTACTTGTATGAACCATGAGCCAGTGAACTGTGGGAGAGAAGCCAAGCTGTGGCACATTCAGGCACTGAGACTGAAGAACGGCAGCACATGAAGGGCAATAATGGCAGAGATGGGCATGTTCTGTTTAAGGTTCCTATCTGTTTTCTTCAATGCCACCTATGAATTCAGGTCTGAATGAAACCAGGTCTGAAAATTAAAACTCAGAACACTCAAGTGTTTTTGTTACTGTGTTAGAATGCTATGAAATCCCAAATTTTACAGGGTTTTAAAACTAGCTGTCAAACAGTCTACAGGCCTTTCTCCAGGCAAGTCGCTGTAGTCTGTTTTTTCCCTCACATGGTTTAACCTAAAAACCTCAGAACTTAGCATCACTTCCCTTATTTAACCTACTTTTCAGGGTTTTTCATGACTTTTGCAACTTCCTGCATGTCACACAAACAGGGCAGCACTGCAGCTAAAGAACTCTCATAGAAAACATCATTATGGACATTCAGAAGTGGGTGCACTAGAGAGTGGAAGAAACTGTTGAAGGGAGGTAGAACTCTTTGGGAAGTAATCTGTCAGCAAAAGATCTCCCTTTGTGCTATGTCTGATTTCCTTTAAGTAGGAATGAATTGAATTATGGTGATGTAAGGACTGCTTAGTTTTCTGAAGCACCCAACAGAACAAGCTACATATCCTCTGTATCTGTCCAAGAGGGATCACCTGGGTAAGAATATTCAGATACAGAGAAAAGCTAAAAAAAAAANAAAAAAAAAAAAAAAAAAAGGTAACTGACAGCAGCATAAGGGAAAGCAGGTAATGTCCCATTGTACCTACACCAGGTGTAAATTCTGCAAGTGATGGCCATACTGACATACCACAGGGAGCAAACCAGACCCACACAGGAATGGTGAGTGCTTCCTGGCAAGGATGGTGATTGGTTTTTTTCTTGGACTGGAAGCAATCCTGGCAGGGGCTGCAATATGCCATCTCTCAGGATGTGATCCAGTGCTACAGGACCAGGCCTGAAGGGCAGGGAGCCTTTGTACAGCCTCTGTGTTCTGAACCCCTGTCTGATGTTTAAAAGCACCAGCCCTGGTTTGGCCACAGCTCATCTTCCTGGCACTTCTTGAAGGGTCCAAGAGGGGCACCACAAAGTTGGGGTGATGAGCTGCAGGGACCAGTGAGTCTGCCTGTGTCACCTCTTCCCTCACACCACCAATTTTACTTGAGTGAGCAGAAAATCACAATCAATGGAGACATTTTAGAATTGACACAGGATGTGACTTCTAATAAAAAGCTTCTTCAGCTAGCAAGGGAGCTGTCCTAGGAGGCGCCTGGGTGCTGTGAGGAACAGCACCGAGCCATGGAAGGAAGGGGCAGCTACTCACAGTCCAGGATGACCTGAGCCGCTCGGTAAAGCTGCAGCCCTTGCAGCAGGTCCAGGAGCTGCTGCACTGTCGCCAGCCTCACTCCCCACCACCACATGAGCTCCCTCGTGATGCTGATCCCCGTCTTCTCCATGCACTTGATTTTCCGTAGCTCTGTTTGATCAGTGATCACATAGGAAGCTGGTGGGAGAGAATGGATATTTCTGTTTAAATATCAGAAAAAACAGGCAAGGGCAAGCAGGGCACGCTAAGGTGTGAGACACAGTTTGCTTTTGCATTTGCATATCTTTAAAAGGAAGGATCACAATAAATTGGCTATGTGGACATGAAGAAATTTCTGTTCCTAAAGCAAGATATCCCTTTTCTTCCTTCAACTATTCTGGAAAAAAATTTGTTCTATCAGAGACACTTGAAAAGAAGACACTCACACTTTTCAGCATATTTTTCCTGTAATCTTTCTCTTTAATACTTTGAACCAAAGTAAGGTTAGATTAAACTGCTGAGGTGATTCTCCCAAAACATGACAGCAGTCAGTGGAGTGGCTGCACTCCCACTTGCAGTCCTAAATCCCTGTGCTGTGGTGACACAAACAACAACTGGATCACCTGGGTGTTAGTTACACTCCGATATAGCTAACAGGGAAATGCAGCTGTTTTTAGATTCTGTGCCAAAGCTGACCCTACACAATGTGCCCAGATTCCTGACCATGCCCGTCACCCCAGTGCATTCTTCCCAGCTCATTTACCCGTACAAAACCCACCTCCCCTCAGGCTGCCCCAGCTCCACCCCACACACCTAGACACAGCCCCAGAGCTGGAGTCTCAGAGGCTGTGCCTGAAGGAAAAAGGCCAGGGGCTGGGGTGTCCATGTGGAGACAAAGATTCCTGGGTTCTCACCATGGCTGGCTTTGGAAGGACGTCAGAAATACAGCTTTATGCACCTGAAGGTAGTGGAGATGAATCCCACCCTACATCAGGAAGTTTAACTGGGCTCAGAGCTTATTCAGCACACTGTCAGGGAAGTCATGTCAAATAAAGGAAGGCAGGCACTGGGAAAAGATTCAGCTTAGAATTGTGGCACTGGGATACCAAAGAAAGAGTAAATAACTCAGGGACTATATTTTCTGTACTTACTGACTGTACACAGCCAGGACCGAGAAAAACAGGGGCAGAAAGTAAAAGGGAATGTACATGAAGAGAAGGAGGAAAGAAAAAAATAAAACATCTGAGCAGATGTGAGGGACGTTGTGAAAACAGGCAGTGAGAAGTGCCAGGAGACACAGGGTGACTGGAGAGGGAACTGCGAAAGATTGTGGAGACTGAGGGGAAGGAACCTGGCTGCCCAGGAACCACAGCAGTCTGGCATTCCACCTGTGTTTGAAATGCAAAATCAGACGGGTGCCCGGGAATTCCCTGTTTACAGGACGTGCTCTGCCGAGCGCTGGGATGCGCGGGGTACAGCGCGCAGCCCGCCCGAAGCTCGCGTCCTTCCAGCACGTCCCAAACGCGCTGCTGTCTCTGCGCCCCCACGCCAGCCCCGCCGCCACCCCAGCTGCCGCATGCCCCCTCACCGAACCGCATCCAGTCGTAGTCGCTCAAGCAGTCCATCTTCTGACAGAAGTCCTCCAGCACCCAGGCGGGCATGCTGTGGATGTACAGCGCCGGGGCCGAGCCCGCTCTGAGGGGGAGCGGCGGCTGCTGCAGGGCCATTGCTCCGCGGTCCCTGTCCGGACAGCCCTTTGTCCCCAGCGCGGCCATCAGCAGCGGCTGCGCATGGTGCCCGCCTGCCCAGGGACCGCGGCCACGGGCAGCGACGCTCTCCGGCCTCTCTTCTCCCCCAGAGCTCCCTCTTCTCTGCGGGGCTGCCCTCACAGCCCGTCCCAGCGCGGCAGGCGGGCTCACTGCCGGGGAAAGAGCCCGCGACACTGCCAGCGATCCCCGGCAGGCTCCGAGCGCTGCTTCCTGCTCCGGCTGACGTCAGGCGCCCGCCCCAGATGCAAATCAGATTTTCCTTTCCGTGACTCTTAGCCTGGTTGCCACATTACGAGTTTCACGCGCCGGAAGCGAGAGGTGTTTTCCCGGGTGTTGCGCGCAGCTGGGAGGGCCGGCGGTGCGGACTCGGCGGGATGGGTGCGGGCCGGGAGCGGAGCCCGGCGGAGCCGCGGAGGGCAGAGCCGCGGGGCCCGGCGGAACCGCGTCCCCGGGCACTCCGCTGGCGGCTCCTTCGCCCGTGTGACCACAGACAGGGGCCGTGAACGTGGACCCCCAACAGCGTGATGGGGCCGTCCGCGGGCAGCGAGACACAGAGCTCACAGTGGTTGAGAAGAGAACGGGCACCACCAGAGAAGGCGCTGAAAAGCCGCCTGGTGATGCCGAGCAGGGATGCTCCGGCCAGGGTTTGCCATCACGGCAGCACACAGGAGCTCACTCATTACAGTATGTGTAGTACGATAGGATATGCTGGAGGTGAGAACTAAAGAACATCAGAAGCGGTCACAGGGGCAAGTCTTGCTTGTCAAGGGTTAGGTTTAAAATATGTTCTTAAAGTCAGCTTTTTTTTCTCAATTTTTTAAATTTAACCTGATTTTGATAAAAATGTATAATTTAATTTGCTACTGTAAATATTTCTACTGGCAAAAAGGAGAGCCTTCCTGCCATACTTCTGCTGCTAGGGATAGCCAGCAGATATGTAAGTGTAACCATCCTTCCTCTGCTCTTGTTGTTCATATTTAGCCCTAGGTCTAAATTTGTATGAATTGCAAGAAGTGCTGTAAGTTTTGACACCTCTTTCTTTGTACTCTGCATATATGTTACAGTACAGCTAACTCTTGTTTTCAGTATCAAACTTTCAACTTTTGCTGGTTTCTACACTCCTGACCTCAGAAATCATGCACTTCTTAGCTCCGTTGTGACAAAGAAAAACCGAAAAATGCAACGTTGTTGTAGCTATAAGATGAAAGAACAGGAAAAATATAAACAAAACTACCAAAAGTGTATTTTAAATATCTTTAAAACTCAAAGACTGCCTTGGGATGAGCTGTTTTGTCAGTAGTACCAGTTCAACAATAATAGTTGCATTTATGGGGTTTTCCCCTCCCTTTTCCCTGCTTACTGTCCCTCTGACACACACCTAAATGCTTCCATGATTGGAACCTCTCTGAAAGTGATGTAAGATGAGACTGAAATTGCGTTGCAAAGAACTACATAAAAGTAGGAAGAAAAGACTTCTTCCCCTTGGGTACTGGAAAAATTTGTGAAACCATTTGAACTATTTGCCTCTGTGGGAAACAAGGGGAAAGAACACATCCAGCTGTGTGCATGGCTTCAGTTCTGCTCTGAATGGTACAGGTAATGCAGGGTCTTACTGGGGAACTGAAATCAACTGAACAGAGACTGGAACAATCCGGTACACTCCTGCTGTTAGGCCTTCCCTTTCCAAGGTGGTGTGGGCAGGACTCTGCACTGCTGTGTGGTCTCCCCCAGCCCCTGGACGCTGCACAGTGTCAGAGGCATTTATTTCTCAGGGGTTTCTCCTGCACACGGGCTGGCCCTGGGGCTCTCACTGCTGCCCCCGGGATGGCCAGTGAGGCCGGGCTGGACTGACTGAAACCATCCAGAGTTAATGCAGCTGCCACAAGTGACAACTTTCACTCATTACTAACCCATCTGAATAACTACTAGGAGACTGCATTTCCCAATGTTCATGTGTTAAATAAAATCAGCTGGGGTTTCTTTAATCTTTTATTCTGATCCAAAGGAGCACTCCAGAACAGAAAAATACACTCCAAAAAGAAACACAAGAAATCACAGACCCCACCCAACTCAGAAATACCCAGAACATGTGTGCCATGTACAGACTGTTAAACCCAACACCTAATACCAATGAGGTTACAGGGAAAGCTGCAGCCAAGCAGGCCAGCTTTCTGCCAGGGTCTGGCAGAGCTGCCATGCTAATTGCAGTGCACAGCCTCATAGGCAGCAGGAGGGAACCTCCTCTCAGGTATGGTCAGGAGCAGAGGACAGCACTCTCCAACCCTCAGGTTCCCTAGGACACTGACCCATGTCTGCTCCAGTGGCCTGCATGGGCTCACTTCCCCCTCAGAGGTCTGTGAGAGGTGGTAAGAGCAGAACTTGACAGTAGCCCCATTCCTGCCCAGACACTGCCTGAGGCTGTGCTGATAGTTCCTGACAGCCACAACACAGCCCTGCAGCAACGGGCTGGGCAGGTTGTACAGTCCAAAGCGTCTGCTTCCTGATCAACCACAACGACTGTCAGAGTATCACAGGAATACAAACACAGAGGCACTGGGGAGCTACCTGACAGAATTTCAGTCAGAGAGCTAGCATGCATTTCCATTTTTATGTCAAAGACCAACTTCTTCATGTAAGAAAAACAAGTTTACAAATAAGGAGGCATTCCATACTTAGGAAATACATTGAGATTCTTGGTTTCACAGCTACTCTCAGAATGCACAACTGGAGGGAAACGTATTCACAGAAATAACGTGCTGTAATCAATCTCCAGCCAATCTGCTCCTAACCTGAGCTGTACCACATCTTGCTCAATGGACAATCAATGTAACTCTAAACTATGTTGCTTTGAACTCTCTGTGTACATTCACACAAGAGCACATTCCACTGAGCTGTGGGGAACAGAATACAGGCAAAGAAGTATTATCTCTCTTTCTCCAGCCTGCCACTAAGCACGGCCCTGTTTGTGAGCTGACTGTCTGAGCCGATGCAGCTCCCATTGGTCCTGAGAAGACACAGGCAGCTCGAGAGGCCCATACTCCCTGAAAAGGCCTCCTACTACGACCTGAACAACAGCACTGCAAGGGGAAAAGACAGAACTCAAAGCATCTACCTCCTATGAACCCTGTACAGGCTGCTGGGGAAGCAGCTGTGGGGAAAATGGGTGTCCAAAACTAGGATCTGGTCTGTGTGGCTGAGATCAGCCAGGCAAGAATCATATGACAAAGGCAAATAAGGCATTTGAGGTATGATGACAGTAAATACATGTCAGACCTAGAGCGGATCTGACACGGCTTTGTATGTGGAAAGGTAAGAGGCAGAATAACCTCCAAGCATTTACATATCATCTTTCCACCAATGTAATGTTTGTCAGACCCTCAGGCACTGCTGGAAACGCTCATGTACAAACCACCCATGCTCTGTGACCCACAGGCACATTGAGGCTACCTGTGAAAGGGAAATTCCATCAAAACAAATTACTCAAATGAAACCAATGACACAACCATTAATCTGGGCTATATTAATCTTTGATGTAATTTGCTTTCTAATACAACGAAAGTTACTTTGTATGAATATTTTCCATTTAGCTGCCCTGATCTTACCCTACAGTTTGCAACACAAGTAATGAAGAAATGAACTGAACCATTAGAACCCATCATGCCTCCAGGTGCTGTTCAGTCTTTGACTATTGATTTGACTATCACCAATGTTATGAGTTTATGTTTCAAAACTTTAAACAGAGACATCAGTTCTGGGTGTGTTTCCTGGAGACTCTCGCTGCTCAGACTCAGTGGTTTGCTATGGAGGAGTCTGAAGTAATTATGTCATTCCACAATTTTGTTCCTCAGTGCTTCATTCCTCTCCAGAGAAAGCCGCTGAAGATCCTTCCAAATATCAGGATGATCCTCCAGCTCTTCGTATAATGACTGAACAATGTCCAGTTTCCTGTAGTCCACTGGGCTGACCAGACTGCGCACAACCTGCAGACATCTCTCCTTCAGGGTGAACACTGCAGTTAAACACAAGCACAACACACGAGGACTCTCAGCTGCAGCTCCAATGCCAAAAATGCTGCTCTGAGCATGTGAACACAGAGCACAGCCTGCAGCAGTGACCCACGACAGGCTGGGCTCTCCAGACAGGCGACAGATGTGGTTCCTGTCATGAGGCACCTATAAAAACCCCTCAGAGACCCCTTTAAAGGACAGGTCTGCCACTAGTTCCATCCAATACAACAGCTCTACCTAGAACCCCTCACCATCTCTTTCAGTGTCTGAGCAGGTTTAATTTCATGAGGATCTGATTTCTCACTAATCCTAACAAGTCCAAAGAGACCAAGTTCAGAATTCCCTAGGGCACATGTGGTCCTGTCCCTTACCTGGCAGTGTGATGTCAGCTTTGGTCACATTGGGGGCTGCCACAAACATCTCCTGCTGGTTGACGAGCAGCCCATCATTGGTCCCTGCATCCCGGAACAGCCAGAGGTGCCCTGGCAGGGAACAAGGTGGGAATGCACCAGTTATAGAACTTTTTAATGAGTGGCTCTGAAGGGCATCTGCTCACAAGGAACCAAGCTCTCCAGCTCAGCTCTGTGTGCACAGGCTACTACCGTGGCCCCTGTCACTGGTATGAATTGGGAGGGGAAAGGAAAAAGGTGAAAAGGAGAGGAAAAAACAAAGAAAAAATAAAAAGGAAATGGGAAAAGGAGAGGGGAAAAGGAAAGAGCAAGGGAAATGGAGAGAGAAAAAAGGAAAGGTAAAAGTGGAAGACGGAAAAAGGGAAGAGAAAGGAAAAACGGGGGAGAGAAAAGGCAAATGGGTAAATTCGACCGCCACCAGCTGACCCGCCCGGGCCCCGCGACGCCCCGTCCCGTCCCACCGCACCCACCCCGGTAGCTGTGCATGACGCGCCCGCTGCGCGGCTGCAGGACTGGGTAGTGGCGCGGCTGGCCCTGGAAGTCCAGCCAGACGGGCAGCACGCAGCGGGGGCTGTAGTTGTTGAAGACGACCTTAGAGACCTCCCGCGTGTCGACAGAGCGCAGCACAGGCCCATCCCCGGCCCCGGCCGAACGCCCCGGGCCCGGCGGCGACATCACGGCCCCGGCCCGCCCCGGCCCGGCCGCGCGCAGGCGCCAGGGGGCGGCACCCACCCCGGGCAGGCCGGCGGCCGCAGCGCCCCCTGGCGCCCGCTGTGAGGGGAGCCCGCGCCGGGACCGGCGAACGCTTCTAACAAACGGAGGGAAACGGCGACAGGCGTTGGGCAAATCGTCACTTCTTTGTCAACTCTTTGTCGTGTCTTATCCCCCGCAAACCTCATTTCACAGCTCTTGTGACTAAAGGTGCTGGGCTCACCAGGGCCGCCACAGACCAATTCTTCCTCAGAAACAGTTAAGCGGTCACTTCCTTCCTCTCCCGACCTCTGGGTGCCAAAACATTGCTTTATCCTTCAGCTGTAGATTTCCAAACGCTATATTATCTTTCTCACACACGCATGAAAAGAGTAAAATTTGAGAAAAATTAACTAGATATTGGGAAATCTGGACATGAACGAGAAAAAGAACACAATTGAGACTCATCTCTATGCAAAACTTCTAAAACTTTAATATTTGTTAATTCACTTCTGAACAGTTACACATACTTAGCATGAACACACTGTAATGGAAAAGGGCACACCAGCAATGTGTTTTTAGCCTCTGATGAGCAAAGTAAGAGGCCTGAGAAATCACAGTATTGTCACAGAAGAATAAAATATTTGCAACAATATTTTTGTGAATACTGTGGCAGCATAACTGTGGTAGTTATATTACCTCAGAAATTCAAATTGCCACCTTGATGCATCCATGGTAGACACACCAAAACCATGAACTTTTTAATTTAACTGCTAAAAGAATCTCTGACTGTTTTCTAAGGCTGTGTGTTACCCCCTCATCTGTGGTGATGCAACAGTAAAATACGGATCAGACATTTACTGGTAATTAGCCCGAAGGTGAGGTAGCAGGCAAGAGAACCAGTAGCACAGCATACTGTTTTTGCCAATTGGAATTTTTTTATCAGACCACAAAAACCAGATCCTGGTTTCTTATTAGTTTACATTTGAGCAATGGTATAAATTAAAAAACTACATTAGAGATACTAACTTTTAACCCTTTAAGGTGACTGTCTTAGTAGTACTGTTAGTCATTTGAAGATAGAGCTTGGTAAATAAATTAACTGTTACCCCCAGAGCTGCCTCAACATGTTTACTGTAAGCAGAAGACATAAATGTTTAACTGAAAAATACAAGAGAAGATTCAAGCCAAGGAAAGAACTACTAATTCCACTAACGAATCTAAGTTCGGGTGGAAAGGAGCAGAGGTGATTTGAATAATATGGTTTCACACAGTAGAAGTGGCAGCTCTCAAATTGATCCCTGGTTTAATATATGTGTGACAATTTCTCCACAGCCTGTGTGGTTTTGAAACTGACAGAGCTGTGCTCTCAGGTGTCTGCTTTACCAGCTGGCTATTGAACAAAGTCTGGAGGTGTCTCCTGTCCTCTTCAGGCGTTTACCAGAAGGACTTTCCCTCCTCTGCTCTCTCCCAGGTGCGCCTCAGCAGATACACGGCGGCATGGAGGCCGCCCACGTTCACCCACACGGTCTGAGCCCTGCGCCAGATGTGCCCCACACGGGACAGGGCCTGCACACCAAAAACAGACAAAGAGTGGCAGTGAGACAACAACATTATTTTTTATTATTCTATATCACGTCTGACGGCAACATCAAAGGACTTTTCAGGTCCAAACCGGAACTTAAGCGTTACTAATTATTGGTCTACAAATGGAACATCTTTCGTAATGATGACAGCTCGCAATTTTTCCCTCAATGTATTTTCAAGTGTAAATAGGTTTGATTTTCTCTCACAGAACAAACCTTGGCAAAGCATTTCTTGTCCTGGGTAAGCAGCACAGCCCTGCCTGTCCCTGGGGTGCAGATCCGGCCCATCTCCATCAGGCAAGCTGGGTAGAGATCCCAGTTCTTCTTCTTCGACCCTATCCTGCAAGATACATTCAGATCCCCTTTGTGATCACTGGCACCACTTCAGTGTTGTTGGTGTCTCAGACATCAATCTGCTCACTCAGAACCACAGTCACTTTCAAGCTCATTTTTACCACAGGGTTCATGACTCCTTCCCCACCAGGCCCAGTTCAGAACCATCTGGGAGAAGCCCAGCCCTGGCAGTGGAGCGGTGCAGCCCCGGCAGCGAGGCACAGCACCTTCCCAGCACAGCTCACCTCTTCCCAAAGGGCATGTCTGTCACCACGATGTCCACAGAGCCCGTCCGCAGGGGCAGGTTGCAGATGTCCCACTGGATGATGTCCAAGGGAACGCCCAAGGCAGTGCTGCTGCAAGAGCAAAGGCAGTTTCCTCAGACACGAGCACTCTAGAACGTTGGCAATAAAATAAACAAGAAAATATGAACCAGACACCCAAACGCATCAATGCAAAGTGGGTTTCTGTGCACACAACACTGCAGCAAAGGTAAATCCCTCAGGCTCCTCTCACCTGTCCTTACTCTCATTTTTCCTCAGTAAGGAGCAGATGTTGTTTGCTGCTCTCTTCACTGCCTGAGGGCTGTTATCCCCTGCAATGTGGTAGCAGTAGGGCCATTCTGCAGCTCCCTGGGGGGGAAGTGATAATAAGCAACATTAGCATCAACATTGCTTCAATGAAAAAAAAAACCACAAAATAATTTCTCAAACATGACAGAATACGATAAAGTGACTGCAAGCGTATGGCAGGAAATTTAAAATTCTGTAACAGCTGTATTTTGCACCTTTAAAACTCAAAATACTTTTGGATTTAGTCTCTGCTACATACTATGGAAGGAAAATGAGGTAATTTGCATAAAGTGTATTTGCATCTGTTCAAAAATTGGTGATATTGGAGCTTACTATTCAGTCATTACCAAGAAGACTTACACATATTATTCAGCTGCAGATATGGATAAGTTTAATTAAGTTTAAAAAATCACAGAAGAATCACCTCTATTGGTATCGCACCTGTACCACACATGGGATCAACTATGATGTCTGTAGGCTGGGGATCACAGAGTCTGAGGAACAGAAGAAAAGACATGGTGAGAAATGTCTTGAAAACATTAATTTCTGTAAATAAGGGAAAGTGAACTGTTTTAATCACTCTGATTCTACCCTTCTAACAAAAAACTTTATGTGGGTTTTTTTTCCACTAGTTAATTACTGTTTTATAACCAGCCATGCAGTGAAATTCTTTGAAAACTCTGGTACACTATTTTGAAACTTGGCTAATACAGCAAACGTTTACTTTCCTTGGCTGGGAAACACCCACTGTTATTACAAGGCACACAGTGTCAGCAACTTCAGGGTTTTCTAATTTCTTTTTCTTTAAGAATTAGCAGAAATGGCTTCTGAGGAAGCAGTGGGGGATATAAAAGGTTTAATTTCTGAAACAAAATGACTTGATAACTGAGCATAATACAATGTAACTGCCCTGACCTGAGCATGCCATAAGCCAGGGTGGAACGCAGCGTGGTGGGTCCAAAGTGTGTGATATTCCGTCTGTGGAGACTCTCTTCAGTTAATGCAATCCCCACCACGACTTCATTGTTGTGAATATTCAGAAGAACCTAAAGAAAAAACCTGAAGTGAATTTCAGAAGTAACAGAAGCTTTCCACAGAATGCCTAGTAAATACATACAGGAATCTTAGATGGTAATTTAAAATCCAGGAATGACATATAAAAAAGCTTTTCTTCTTGGAAGTAAAGCAAAGCACTATTTTAATAGGACAGAATTCAGGTGAGCATTCACACACTGTCTCATTCACACCAAACCTGTTGCACAAAACTCCTCAAAGTGCTATAACCATTGCAATGGCTTCTTTAAAGATTTGGTGTTTAAGTCTGGGGCAGAAGTTGGGTAAGTCCTGCAGGACACAGTGAACCATCTGCAAAAGCAGCAATATAAATATTTGTGGTGGGGACTACATGAACTAGGAAGGTGAAATCTCACTCCAGGGCAGTGGCCAGCCCTTACTAAACCTAAAAGAAAAACTTGGGTCTTTCTGCCCCTCAAAAACGGTGGTTCCTCACCACTGAAAGGTCAGGGGTGCTGGTTGTGTTTTCCCAGCCTCTGTGTTCCCCTGACAGAAAATAAACGCCTAACAGTTATTGTTAATTCCTTTTGCCCCCCTCACCCCAAAACCAGGTTGTAATTGGAGCATTTCCTGGTAACTTAGACTGCTATTAAACAATGCATTAGAGGAAAGATTTACTGAAGGTGAAAGCAAGGCAAGTGTTTGCATCAGAGGACACACATAATGCTGCCAGGGAAAAGAACACTTCAGAGGAGGCTGATTTCAGCATTACCAGTTTTCAGTTCCAGAGTCTCTGGAAAGCAGTTTGGGGATCTTTAAGCATCAGAAGTAAGAACTAAAAATGTGTACTGCAGAAAAACAGGTATTTCCAAGGCACACCACTATACCTCCACATCAAAATTAGTCATGTCAGCTTTCCACTGGAAGTGCTCTTGCACAGCTCCACCAAAGTCTCTTGCGGCCTCATTGGATGTGAAGCTGTGCTTGTCTCCAGCTCTGTTGCACGTCACTCGGAACCTCAGCACCTTCGCCTCTCCTTCGCCTGCATGAGCATCACCAGCCTTGGTCCCGCTCTCAGAACTCGCCTGCACTTCAGCTTTCACACCTGACTGCTCATTGTCTTCCTCCTCCTCCTCCACCCCATTTCTGGATGTCACTCCTTGGGGATTCTCTGTATCCTGGCCACCAGTGGGTTCCACAGACACCGGGGTTTGGGCACAGTCCTCCGGGTCATGAGTGTTATTTTGGTCTGCTCCTCCCTCTTCTCCACCATCACTCAGCTTCTCTCTGCTTGCAGGACTCTGTGGATTGTGTTTTTTGCGTTTTGTCTTTTTCTTTTTCAGGCTGTTGTTTAACTCCCAAACTTTCAATGGATCGGTCCAGGGCAGCTTTTTAACCAAATCTTCCAAATCTTTTAGAGCATCTTCCTTTAAAAGACAGAAAAAGTTGTGCTTTGAAGATTTTCCATCCTTTTGAAAGTTATTCTTTATTTTGAGGTCTCTCAAAGTAGTTTATTAAGCATTAATCCACTGTATGTTTAACCAAAGCTTACAGGTTTTTGTCTGGCTTTTGCCATAACTAAATCGAATTACACTGAAAATCACAAGACCCACAGGATTTCATAATTTATCTTGTAAAACAGACAACTAACACTGTATTAAGTGACCAAAGTGACACTTCACTGTCCTATGTCTGTGACCTACAAACATAACATCAGCTCTTTTTTTGCCAATGTAAAGCATTTAACTGCAGAAATTACATTAGATGACATGACACTTCCATTTACAAGCCAGAAAAAGGAAACTGGAATAATATCACAAATGAAAAACTTTTTGAACAAACAGAATACTTTGATGCTAGTCTTAAATTAAAAACCCCAAACAACACTCCAAAGCCCAGAACCGACAGAAAAAGTTGGAGTAACTCACCTTATTTTCTTTAAATTGATAGTCTTTGAACTCCTGAACAACAACAAATAAATTATCCACTGACCGCAGACGATGGACCTAGAAGAGATGAAAAGGTGACACATTACTAACCGTGTCCCGTGGGGCCTGTGTTTACTGTCGTTACAATTTTCCCATCTTACGTCGAGGTTTCAGAGACTACGGTTTCCCACCTTTAGTCCCCACAGGAGTTACCAGTTTACGTCTTTGCACTGATTTAACGTCCCCATCTATCATTTCATGAACCCTGAAACCCGGTAAAGGCGGATACAGCTGCTGCACGCAGGCCGGCCGGGGCTGGGTGCAGGATGCTGTCCGTACCGGGCGCCTCCGACAGCGAAGCGTTCCGCTCGAAGGGGCAGGGACCCATGAACCGAACCGAACTGCCCCAGCCACAGGGGGAACGGCGGAGCGGGGAGCGGCGCGGGGAGCCCGCACGGACCTGAGATAGGCTCCGGGCCGGGACCTCGAAGTAGATCTTGCCCCGATCCCTGCTGATCCTGGAGGCCGAGCCCAGCTTCTCCTGCACCTCCTCGGCCGCCGTCTGCTCGAACCCCGTGGGCACGGTGGCGCCGATCACCGCCGCCAGCTCCGCGCCCTCCTGGGCTGCGGCCGGACCCGGCCCCGCGTCGCCGGCCGCTTCCGCCATGCCGGGCTCCCGGGGAGGGCGGGCGAGCGCCCACACCCACCCACGACCGGCCGACCGACCACCAGATCACCCACGGCCGCCGGTCACACCGCGCCAGGTGCCGCCACCGCCCGCCCTTTCCGCTTCCGCGCCGGGCAGCGCCGCCCCCGCTGCTCCCGGTTCCTGCTGGGCGCGGGAGGGACGGAGGGGGCCGAATGTCGATCCTTGCAGACCCGTAGGGACCGGTGTCGGTCCTTACAGACCTGCGGGTACTGGTGTCGGTCCCTACAGACCCGCGGGTACCGGTGTCGGTTCCTGCAGACCCGCGGTCACCGGTGTCGGTCCGTGCGGCCTCGCGGGTACCGGTGTCGGTCCTTACAGACCCGCGGGTACCGGTATCAGTCCGTGCGGCCCCGCGGGTACCAGGCGTGGGTCCGTGCGGGTACCGGGTGTCGGTCTGTGCAGCGCCGTGGGGAGCGCCTGTCGGGCCCCGGGCCGGGCTCGGAGCGCGGCTCAGTGCGTGTTCCCACTCTGTGACACGGTCATTCATTTCCTTCGAGGAGCGCTGGCGGGCCCGCGGGTCATTTGCCGGTTCCAAGCCCAGCATTTTGGGAGTGTGGGTGTCCCCGCAACCCCTCGGGTCCTAGTGCTGTGCTCCCGAGCTGGGATGCGGGGTTCTGGCACCCGAGTTGGCCCTCGCCTGGAAAAACTGTTTGGCTTGTATTAATGCCAGAGCTGCAGAATGAATTTGGTGTGACCTGATCTGGTTTGTCTTGCAGTGACAGGCATGTGTTGTATAAATTCCATCCAGCACTTGAGTTTGCAAGGGTTAAAGTTCTTCAGGCTGCTTCCTGTCTCCAGAGGTTGCTTTTAAAAATGTAGTTTTGTATTGCAATATGTGCACAGAGAAGTGAAATCAAAAATTTGCCGTTCCAAAGTAAAAATGCTGAGAGCAGTAAGGAAAGCTTTCGAGACAAAGATGTTGTGAGGGTGCCAGGCTCCTCCCGCCTGTGACCTCTTGAAGAAGCTTCTGCTTTCAGGGGACTGTGGGCATGGCTACACCACTTCCTCCTCAGTGGTATTCTAGCTGCATGCTCTCTGGTCCTGGAATTACTCCCTCTTGTGCAGTACCTCACTGCTACTCAGAAGGTTGCCAGAGATTTACTGCAGGAGTGAGGGTTAGCATGGGGAGTTGTTCAGATCCCCTTTTAACCTACAGCCTCTGCTTCTGACCTGACACTCCAGCTTACTTTGAGACAACTTAGTAAAGAGAAGATTCCTACACACATAATTAAAAAAGCAGGCAAAGATTAAGTAGCTTACAATTCAGAATTTTTCATGGGATTTTAACCTCAACTGGTGCTGGCAAGGTCTGAATGAAGTGTGGGTAGCCAGCCAGTGGTGTGAACTGCAGATCAGTCAGACAGGGCTAATGAGGTCGGGTGCTTTGTGCTGTCTCAGTGGCCTGTGTGGGGAAGGGAAGACGTTGCACAGTTCAGGATTTCTTCCTCTTCCAGCCAGGGATACAACTTTATCGTCTTGACTCTGCTTTGGCAGCTGAGAGACTGGGATTGCTCACAGTGCTGGTGGAGCTAGCATGAGCTACAGTCATTTTTAACAGATCTGGAAACACGATTCAGGAATATATAATCTCATCGTGGCCCTGCAATGTGCATTGTTGTATTTTTCTGTTACACCTGATTAGCTCCTGCCTGAGTCCAAAATACCACTGATGCTAAGAATATACAGCCTTGGGAAGCTACCAGGGCACTGCTCAGCATCTTCAGAGTCTGCAGCTGTGTTTTACTAATGCCTTTGATCTGAAGCTTTGTTTTCCTAACAGCTAATTTATTAGTGAGGAAATTGAGGGTTTTGCATATTAACAGACTTGCCAAGTATCACTTAGGGGCCAGAACAGAGGCTAATGGAATTATAAAGTCTCTCCTCCACACCCGAAAAACTGCCCCTCTTATAAAGTCAATTTAATTATTCTCTAGGATGGAATGTACAAGATGCACGGTGTATTGCAATATCAAAAGAGTTCAGTTAATTTACCTCCGTTAACCTCTGTGTGACCCTGCTCTGGGGACTTGAGGATCTGTCACCCCTCTCGCTGTTGGCTCAACATCTGTCATGTTAAACCACACATTCAGAGGCTGCATTAACTGCTCGACACTCCTGCTATTGCTGATATTTTGAGCTGAGAAGAAATCAGTTTCAGGCTCTTTTCCCTAGAAGCAGGGTTCTGCATTCCAAGCAGTGGCACACGAGTGCTGTAACGTCTTTCCCTCTGAGTCAGCATAACCAGCACCTGTCAGTGAGATTGCCTGTACACAAGAGCTGCTGTTGAGACCTTTGTTCCTGGCTAGTCGGTTGTTTCCAGCTAATCGTTAGTCATTGCTGTGGGAGGAAAAGCAGGATGGTCGTAGTGCCTGATAGACCACAGTGACATGTGAGGTGCTGTGTGTCAGCGCATGAACATCACCGTGTCCTGTGCACAGCAGCTTGTACGGTGTGGGGAGCTCTGCTGCATTTACTGGGAAATCCCAACTCCTTAAACAGCTGAAGCGTGGCAGAAATTGGAGTGTCCTTTGTGCCGGTGATTCTGTTGGGAATTTCTTTCGCCTGCATGTAACCTGTGTGGGCATTGCAGCTGGATATTGCAGTGGACAGCTCAGCTGAATTGTCAGCGAATTTCTTCAAATATCTCCTGCAGAGAAGATTTAAATTATGTTACTGAATGGAAATCCTTCTGTTGGAAATATTTGAAAGAAGACTGGCATACACACTCTTAAAAGGACATTTTTGGGGAGCCTGAGGGTTTGGGTTTTATTTTAAAAAGTCTGATCTACTAGTAAAAGTTCATTTCAGTTTTAAACATGCTTTTTAAGTGGGAAGACTTCACTGTCTTTTACCACGTGAAACAAAGAGTTTTATCTCCTCCTTAAAGCCCATTCTGCACAAACCCACCCCTGTGCTTGGGATTTCAAAGCGGAGAGCTGCTCAGAGCTCTTGAGGGAGAGGGGGAGTGTGTGGACAGGAAACAGCCCTTCCTCTGCTAGGAAAAGGAGTAATCCTGGATAACAGGTCTGCTTACTGCTACACCTTCATCCTAAATAATTTTAAAAGGATGATGTCAGTAAGATGAAAACTCAGATTTGATAATTAAGTTTCCATTCCAAACCTGCAGTCCCCGGCAGGGTCTTGTGAGGCACCACTGATCTGTGTTAATTCTTCATGCAGTTACATGGTATTCCAGGCCGGAGACAACCTCCTGCACATTCTGGTTCACATGTGAATTTCTGGGTATTACTGTGCTGTGATCAATGTTCTGTCTGACCAGATATCTGACTGATTCCTTAAAAAACTCTGCAGCACTGGGTTTTCAGAAGGGAGATGCCTTCCAAGTTAGACAGTGTCAAACTCAATCTGTGAAGTCAGCCATGGGGAATCCAGGCTGCTGTTGAAACCCAGCTCTTTGGCATTAAATCACAGAGATATTTTAAAGTGAAACTGGGAACGTTGTGCAACTCTGCAGAGAGCAGAGTCCAGAACAAACTCCAGGTTTATATTTTCTCACTGTTTTTCTGCAATTTAGTGATTTGTTTGTTCTATATCCATGACTACATGGCTGCAGACATTATCATCATATGTGGCTCAAATGAAATACTTGCAGCCATGGCAATAATTCGAGGATCATCAGTCTCCTGGGCTGTGGATGCCAATCCTCTGGCTAGGTTGTCCTGCTCTCTAGAGCTTCTCCTCCAGCGTGCCTCACCCTGGGCTGGAGGGAATCCCTTCAGCAGGAACAGGGATTTGACTGAGCTGTAAAACAGTGAAGTCAGAGAACCAAGGCTTGTAGTTTTGGAATTCTGAAATGTGATGATCTTCAAACTCATTTCATAAGAGGGGGAAGATAACCTTTTGTTGGAATGAATCCAACTTAAGCACTGACACGGGTCCCTCACCCAAATTCCTATCTGTAAGATTTTGGATTGGAGGATATGGGACTCCCTCCACAGTGCTGAACCCATTACCTCTGTGTGTTCATTGCTCCTGTGGTGGGCCTTGGCAGCCAGCACTGCTTGTGATGTGTCAGGTGTGTGGTGTGCAAGGGCTGTGATACCACAGCCTCCAGGGGACCAACAGTATGTGGTGTGTGGGTCCTGCATGGGGATGACAGGATCAGTTCAATCAGTTGTGCCTTATTTTGTGGGGTAAATTGGTAGGTGGAAGTGAGCATTAGGGAGGTGCCAGTTGTCCCAAATCTTGGTTTTCCTTACCCGGCAATTTCCCAGTTTCTCATCATAGGAGAATGTGGAGGTGTCAGTCACTGTGTCTGCTGACCTGGTTCTTCTCTTTTGACCTGGATGTGCTGTGAACTGGAGCTGTTTTGGATGAGAAGTGACAGCTGAAGAGGGAGCAACAACTCATCCCCCTGTACCAACCTGAACCACACTCACACCGCAACCCATTTGTGGATTCAGTTTAGTGTGAAGTATGTCAGAGCAAAGATCTTACAGTGCTGGTGCTGAATTTTTGTTGCAGTTTTGAAGCATTTACAAGAGTATTTTATGCTGCCCTCCCGTCGTCTTGCTCAAGCTGATTATGAAACAATGACCTTGTAGGTGATTTGCTCAGGAAATGGGGCTCCCTCTCCTCTGGCCCAGGTCCCTGTGCATGCAGCAGTTTCCCCATGAGGCTGCAGCAGGCTCTGGTGCTGGTGTCAGCTCAATTTCCTCCTCTTAAGAGCATGCCAAGGCCTAGAACTCAAACACTGGCAAGGAAACAGCTCTTGGAAGAACTTAGAGCAGGAATGCAAGAGGACACGGGAAGGATGCCAAGGCTACAGAAGCAGGAGACAGTAACTGCCCACATGGTGCTTGGGCAGGACCACAGCCTCCAGTGCTGCTTCCCTCAGTCCGGCAGGGAGGAAGGAGCTCTTAATGCTGGACACCACTGTCAGCCTTTTGCTGTAAATATTTCTGAGCTATCTGCACATCTGCCTGGGGGAAAACTAGCCAAACCCCAGAGAGAAGAGGTGAGCAAACCTGAGATGAGCATGCTGGGAGATCCCATAGAGCCCAGGTCATGCTCCCTGGGAACAGCAGATTTGGGACTGATTTGCAAAGAATGGGGATCTAGATCTTCAGCCAGAGACTGGCAAGAACTCTGCAAGTAGCTGTTTTGAACTGAGGGAATGAAAGAATGGAAAAATAATATCCTGAATGCAGCTAAATCCTGATGCAGCATCTTGTGATAAGATGAAATGCAGGTTTATATCTACGACTTGGCTGGCATTTGATGTGTCCTACAGAAAGTCAGACTGTGAGCATTGGGGAAGCTGTGTCCTTTGGACTAACAAACTTACAATTAAAACAACAGCACCTCAGGATTTTGCTTGCCGTTGACATTTGAGACTTTACCATGCTCTTGGATTGTATTTTTCAGGATTTTTCTCTGCAGCTTTGAGGCAGGGGAGCTTAATTAAAACCTGAAATGAAAGGTCACTCCAGCCTTTATTTCAAATTAAAATCCTCCACAACATGTTGCCTCTCATACGAGTACTGGCTGTGAATGCCTGGGAGCAAGCAGGCTGTGCTGTTTGTATTACAGTTGAGGTTGCCAGTTAGATCTGACAGTGTTTTGCACTAATTCTGGGCACACAGACAGCTGGCACGGTTCAGCTGAGTTCCTGTTTTACACATGTGTTCTGCTCTGCTCCTCAGATCTGGGAGCTGCTGGATCCAGCCTCATCCCTGCAGTGCTTTGGAGCAGGAGCCCCATAATGCAGGGTTGTGTCCTCACTGGAGAGAAGCTGTGAGAGCTGACAGGAATCAACCTCTGCAGAGCTGCACATGAGTGCCACAGAGCATGGAACCTCTGGAGTCCTGCTGCAGGGAGCCAGGGCCACTGCTGCAGGGAGCCAAGGTCGCTGCCTTGTCTTTTGGCAGTGGAATGAACAAGAAAGCCCATCTGGCTCTTTGAGAAGGTTAAACCCCAAGAATGTGGGCTGTGCTTCTGCTTTGCCTTTGGAGATGACTGACTCAAGCTTTTGCTTGATATTTTCAGGTCAGCACCTTCATTCCTGCTGTGTTTTTGGAGACCCCTCAGGATCTGAAGTCTTCCCTTCTGGAGCAGTGTGCTCCTGATCGGTCTGTGCCTCAGGAACCCACACAAGGCACACACCCCAGTACCTCCCATGTCAAAGGTCCTTTAACTTGCACGACTTACAAGATGCAGCCCATTTTGGCAGGGCCAATGACAGGCAGAGCAGCATGGAGAGCTGAGTGCTGTGCTGCCACGGTGGTGCTGCAGGAATGAGAGGATGAAGAGGAGGGGTGGGAGGCAGCAGGGCAGTGCAGCCCTCACAGCAGGGGCGTGACCATGGGCTGCTGAAGCCCAGCATGAAGGCACGGTGACTGTCTACTGGCTCAACACCTCAGTTCAACTCAGAGTTTGCTCAGGTGCATCTCAAGCTGTGCCTCTGCTTTGCTCCTGTCCTGGCTGTCTGATCACCACAGTTCTGCCTCAGCTTTCCCCTCCTTGCAGCACCACTTTTCTCATCTTAGGAGGGTGGGCTTTTTCCTTCAGACTGAAATTCACAGGGATGAAAAGTCCACAGTAATTTTAAAAATATTTTCTAGTATTGTTAAAGCAGTAGATTATCTCATACAATGAAGTTTTTATTGTCTTGACAAAGTATCTTTTTGTCCTCATTTCCTCCCCAAGGCATTTGAATCTAAGTACTTTTAAGCATCTGTGGATGCGTATACATTTAAATAATAGCTAATGGATATTCCACTATCACTGTAAACCAGATTTTTCTTACTGCAGTGATTGGGGGAGGACAGGAAAAGAAAATGTATCATGATTGGCACATGAGAAACCAGTGCCAAATCAGTGCCAACACAAATTAGTGCAGCTTTTTTTTTCTGGAAAGCAGTCGTGGCTATACTTAGAACATGCTGGGACATTCCTGATCCTGTCTAAAGGGAAGGATTCACATGCAGCTCACTGAGTGGCATCACAGGAGGAGCTGGCCCATCCCAGCAGTGCAGGTTGGATGCACAGCTCTGCTGGGCACACCCACAGTGCCTTCGGGGGCTGCAGGAGCAGACCTTGGGCCACCAACAGCTGCTGCTCTGCCACCTGCACATTTCACTGGGCTGTGAGGGCAGCACAGTCAACACAGCATGAATTTAGAAAGAGGGGAAGGAGCAATGAAACATCAGGGTGTAGCTGAACAATAGCAGGCCTGCTATTTCTGTTGAAGCTCTTGGAGCCACCCTGATAATTCCTCCCCAGAGGCTGCAGCTCCAGCGACCACAGTGCTGTCATTGCAGGGTGCAGTTCTCCAGCTGGAGGAACCTGCTCGCACACAATTGGTTTTACTGCTGTTGTTGAGAATTGTAGTTTTCTGGGCCTCCCTGTTGTGGGAGCCTCCCCCTTATCGATAGCATATCTGTTATGTGACACTCGTCTGTGCTCTGAGGCTCTGCCAGCACTGCAAGGCAGCTCGAAGCACACAGCAAATCTGCTTTAACTGCCTTGGAACAAAAGCCTAATGTAGTGTGCAAAATAGAGGGAGACAAAAAGGATAAAAATCAAATTAGATTCACTGTGCACACAAACTCTCAAACCCAAAGCACAGTGATGCTGGTCATAGAGGGAAGAAAAGAGCTTTAAAAACATGGCATAAAAGTGGATTGCTGCCCTTGCCTCACTCTGGGAGTCTGTGTGCCCTGCAGGCACAACCAGGCTGAGATGTGCCTGCAGTGTGTTGCTGTGGTGGTTCAACACACCCTCCCTGCCTGCCCCAGGCAGCTCTTTTGTCCCCATGGTGCTGATTGCAGGGGTGCTGCCAGACCTCACTCCGTGCAGGGCAGCCCCATGGCTGACTGAAGGTTCAGGATTCCTTGTGACTGCAGCAGCAAACCTGTCCTACACCTGAGGCAGGGCTGGGGTGGCAGCCTGGGGCTTGGCCGTGGGGACACCTCACTGCTGCCAATGCTGCCCAAGCCCTCTGCAGATCCAGGAGGGCTTGGCCAGGTCCGGACGTGCTGACACAGCTCATGTCAGCAAAGTGCTTCTGCTGCTTCAGCTGTTCCAGGAAGGTTTGACTGATGCTGCTCCAGTAAACAGCCTTCCTTCTCCAGGGAAAGTTTCCATCAGCAGATCTCCCTTGCTTCAGGTGCTCCCTGCAGGGCTGTGACCCCAGGTTATAGGCCAGAGCTGGCTCCCCTCCCTTCTCCTCTCCTCTCCTCTCCCCTCCTCTCCCCTCCCCTTTATTAAGCCAATCCATCACAATGGGGTTAACTGTGTCACTGTATAATAGCAATAATAATTACCAATTTTCTCCTGATTTTGCCATGTGAAAGTACAGAAGCAGATGCACTAATGCCTTGTACCAAGAGCTGGCTCCACCTCCCAAAGCAAGGCTGGGTGTCATTTAGGCCTGAGCAGAAGACAAGGTCTGAGGAAACAAAACTCAAGAAACCATGTGGTCCATGGAGCAGACAGAGCAGTTTCCTGGCAAAGGCCCTGGAGCCCTTGAACACACTGGCCATTCCCCTCCTCTCCAGCCCTTCTACTCCTATAGCTGTGGTTATCCCAACCTACTTTGCATTCAGCTGAGTTGGTGGAGGAAATCAGAAAATCCCCGCCTGCTAAATTAGTGCTGAAGCCAAGAGCCTGGGAAGCAACTTGTATGTGGAAGTGCTGGTGTTTTCTTGTGTCTGCCCAGTGGTAGATGATCCATGGGATGGACAGTGATGACTAATGCACTGAACCCATTTCAGTGTCCCTGGCCCGAGTTCCTAAGAAAAGCTAAAAATTCCCTCTGGGTGGGCTGCTAATATGTGACTGAGACCTCAGATAACAAAATCAACCCTCAGTGTCTCAGCACTGCTGTGGTGCACAGCAGGTCACTGGGTCTCTGTGCCACTGCTGTGTCAGTGTGCAGGGGCGCTTAAAAACACCCCAAAACTTTCCACTCCTTCAGGAACTAACACTTTCATCTGGAATTTGCAATGAAGTTGTGAATGTGGCTGGAGCCCGGGGCTTCTCCAGGAAAAGGCCCCTTTGGCCAGCTGTATTCAGCTCTAATGAGAGCTGAATTCTCCCTCAAAGCTGTGTTTTCCATTTGGCCCCTTTTCCCTCATCAATCGCTGTCAGTTCAGACAGAGGCCCCACATGCAGCTTCCCTTGGGCCTGTGTGCCGCCCGGGGCAGCTCGGGGAGGACAGCCTGCCCTACTAAACTGCATCTCTGAGCCCCGAACAATAGCGCTTTGTGCGAGCACACAGTGCGAGCTCAGTTTCCCAGGCTTTTCCTTTTCTCCTCTCCCCTGTCCCGCTGGAAGCCCCCGGCAATGCAGGAGCGAGCAGGGGCTGCTGGCACTGAACAAAGGGAGTGGGGTGGGCCCCTCTGCCACTGGCTCCAGCTGCAGGTACTGGATCGTTTTCCTCAAGTACAACAGACCTGAGTAATTTGAGCAAAAATGCACAGCAGGATGCAAGCGGGGCTCCAGCCGCTGCTTCAGCAGGTCCACAATCAGGCTGGGGCCTCGCTGCAGCCCTGGAGACAAGGTGATGGCACCAGGGGTGGCTTTGGTGAGGGCAGTGCTGTGATGCCCCTGTGGTCTGCTTCGGTGAGGGTTCCCTGGCAACAGGTGACACCAGGACGGATGGAGATGCTGCAGAGAGGAGCAACAGAGTGAAGCTTAAAAAAAATCAAACCAGGCTGAATCTCTGCAGCAGGTTGGTGGTGCCCCTTCACAGAGGCAAGACTGTAGGGCCATCCAGTCTGCACAGAAGGGGATGTTCCTTTCTATCAGCAGCCATGAAAGTCCCCTCAGGAGGAAGCAGTGTAGCTCCACTTACAGATGTGGAAATGGAGATGTGGGCAAGACTTTGGTGTCCCAGATCAGCCTGTTTCTGTCCCACTGGGCCCCATTTCCACCTGCCTGCCCCTCACTGCTGCCAAGGACTCAGGGTGCTTCTGGAAATGCTGGGCAGGAACGGGCTGTGTGCCTCAGTTCTGTGCCCTGCTGGCAAACCCAGTCAAGCACAGTGTCAGGCAGACATGCTGTGAGGTACAGGGGCCCTGTTTTGGGGCAGGGATGTTCAGGGCCATGATGGGCAGGCTTGCTGGTTCTGCAGGGCTGTGGAGGGGCCTTTCCACAGGGCACACAGGGAACGCTCCCACAGCTGCTGTCCAAGCTGCCTCCTGCACTTAGGAGTTCTGCATCCCAAAATGCCTAAAATTGCTGTTAGTGGGCTTCACACTGCAGATGGAGATTTGGAGATAGTGTGTGACTAAATTAATTGGGAACAACAAACAGCAGGGACCCAACTATTGGAAAACACTGACAGCCCAGCCACCACGGATGCTGGAGCTTCCTTTGCTTCAGCATGACCAACTGCACACAGCTCCTGAGGCTCTGCTCTGTAGAGCAGATCTGAGGCTGCTGGCATCATTATCCTGGAGCTGCTGCCTTCTGCTGCCCCATGGCCTGTCCTTCCTGAGCTACTGTGCTGTCAGCATTGTCCAGAAAGGCATTGGCAGGGAGAGCTGTCTCTTATTTATAGCTGCACAGTCCCACGCAGTGCTGATCTGCAGAGCCCCCAGTGATGGAAAAGGATCAAGGAATAGATGTATCTTGCATGTGATAAGGATGGGCTCAGTTCTACAGAAAAGAGTTTCCACCATGTGGCCTGCAGAGAGGAGCCACCGTTGTGTGTGTGACAGGTATAATACCTGCAGGCTGTGGCCTTGTCCACAGTCATTGATACTCCAGGAAGCGATTGATTGGCCATAAACAGTAAGTCAGGGAGGGTAAAGAGATGTTGTTAAAAGAGCAGCAAGCTCCTCCTCTTGTGCAAGTTCTTTTTTTGGTCTGTTGCTACAGCAACTCTCTACCAAGAACAAAGATGACAGCAAGATATTAAATTTTGCAGCAACTCAATTGACTCCTGATTTCCCTTCTTTTTTTTTTTGCCTTTGGTAACTGAATCCTGCTGCACTAATTGTGTTAGATTTCAGATGGAAATCGTGTGACAAGAATTCCTGTGTTGGTCTTTCCGCCTTCCCTTGAGAAACCAATTAAATCAATTTATTTAAATCCAGTGGGTGATTATAAACACTGGATTTCTTGACTTTATTTCTTTTGCACGTGAACATCATTTTACCCACAAATCATATTCCATGTGAAAATCCCCAAAGCCTTGATATTCTTTAAAAAGAAACAAACACTTCTTGGCAAGTACTGTTTCGGCAAAGTTCAACGTATGCCAGTGGCACAGACCAGAAATGTAAAATCTGAGTAACTGCAACAGAAGTCATCTGGATTTGGGAACGTTAAAATTGGGTTTAAAGCACTGCTGCACTTCAGTTCTCCCTCCCCACAGCTTGTGCTTCTTGTGGGGCAGACCCTGGGGAGGCACAGACCTGCATCTCTGGGTCAGGTCTGCACATGCAGAACCCCTGGGAGTGGTGGAGCAGAGCCTGACCAGGACCTGCCTCACGTGAGAGCCCATCACCTTCAGAGCTCCTGCCTGGGCACAGCCCGGAGCCCTTGCAGCAGGTGCTCTGTCACTTTGTGTCTGACTGTCACCTGCCTGCGCCAGGTACAGCAGGGCTGCTCCACACAGGGCTGAGGGAGCTCAGCCCTGCAGGGCATGGGGACAAGGGCAAGAAAGGCCAGTGGAGTTGCTATGAGATGACACAAAACATGACTGCTTCTGGTGCTTGGATGAACCCCTGGGAGCACATAACCAGGGGAGAGCAGCACATCCTGCGAGAGCAAAGCATGGGCCAGGTCATAACCAAACTGCAAATCCAACTGCAGCAAATGGTAGAGGTTTGTACCCAGCCTTGGAGAGAACTGTGCCTGTGTGGTGGAAGAGGAAATGGTGGGACCATGCTGGATGGTGGAGCCACAGCTTCCAGGAGCACAGGGTTGGACATCCTCACTCCTGGGGGGGAAAGAATGGGAGAAAATGGAAAAAAATGGAGGCAGAGAGGAACAATAACATACAGAGAAAGGGGGGTGACTGATGCACATGAAATATTATGTATTTAGCTTTCCTCTGAATCAGTGGGAGTATAATTAACGATCTGGTTCTGGCAGCTTCGGCTTCAGCATGGTGTGCACAGGAGGGATGGGCCCAAGAGGAGTCTGGGTTTAGCACAAGATCAAAGCTATGGAAGCAGCCCAACAGAGTAAACAGCTCCTGTTGCTTTTCCTGGAGACCTGTGTGCAAAAGCACTCCTTTGGGGGCCTGCACAGTACAGGGCAAAGGGCTGCAACCCATCCCATGGGCAAGGCTTAAACAGCTGCTTGTATTCAGATGCACACCTTGGATATTAACATGCAAATGCCAGCATTGTGCAGGGGATGTCCTTCCTGAAGAGCCTGGGTGTGGACGCTGAGTGCCCACTCCCGAAAGCAGTGGCTGCTCAAGCACCAGCTGAAGCTGCTGCTTGCACCAGGAAGATGAAAGTGCAGCTTTGACCACAGAGCCCGGGCAATCTCCCTGAGGAAACAGAGGTAGCAGATCTCTAGCAGGAAACTGCTCGCAAGAGCCTTTTCACCACTGATAAGCACCGTGCAGTGAGACCACGGCCTTGTGCAGTTACAACAGGTTCTGAGCAGCTTGTGATTCCAATGCCTTTTACAGGAGAATTAGAGCTACTGGAAGGAATTGCTGTTGCCTTGCCAAGTTGTTTATCATAATTCTTCATGCATTTAGTCACACATAAATATTCCCATTTCTTACAGGGACTTGAATTATTGACCAGTGTAATGCTGAATTCTACTGGTACCACAAGGGCTTAAGATGGCTACAGTGGAAAAGGCTGGGATGGAGAGGAGTGTGTACTTTAGAATGCTCTATTTCTTCTCTGAATGTTCATGGCCTCAAGGCTACTACACATGTATTTTTGGAAGATACCTTTCTACTTACAGCTGAGCTACTGGAGACCTGAATAAAATAAAAATCAAAAGCAAACTTCTGGGATGTTTTAGCTGAAAAACAACATGCATTTCCACATACAAAAATCTTTGGCTGCAGGTATTTTGGCTGCAAAGGCAGGACACATCGATACAGCTCTGTCAGTGCCAAGCTACAACTGCACTTCACTATAGAGACAAAAAAGGGAACAGAGTGAGAAGCAGTTCCCTGTTAATATGACAAGGTAACAGCACTTTGCTGGCAGGAAAGAAGATGTAAGGTTCAAAAAATGAAGGTGATGTAGTGCAGCACCAACAGCTGCCATGTTACGTGTCTCCAACTAGTTTACTCTTACACTAGGAAACGTGTATGGAGGCCTTTCCCCAGCAGTCCAGCGTGCTGTATCAGAGCCATGCCATTCCCACAGAGGGGACAGCCAGCAGGGCTGGCTTCTGCTGCCCCAGCTGACCCCGCTGCAGCTGAGTGCTCTCCTGCATGGGCCAGCTCTCCCAGTCTGGCTGGTTTACTGCAGGTCTCATGAGCCTGAGGCAGAGCCCACACCTCCTTGGGACCCTCGGACCTGGACTGGAACAGTTTCTATCACCAAGTAGGGATTTACAGCAACTTCCCAGAGAGGCTGCAGAGAGTTTAGCCACACATCAATGGCCAAAGTCATCCCCATTCCCCAGCTTCACCAACTCAAGGAATGGCACAAGGGGTTCTGCCTTTCAGAGACCAAAGGAAGGCAGAAAGACCATGGGAGAGTTGGGGTGATGTCACAAGCTGGCTTACTCTGGGGTGAGTAACTGGCGCCGTGCTGCAGCTCTGGCACTTGCCTAAGGTTGTGAAGGGTTTCAACAAACAGCTTGGTGTCTGTATCATCTGTGGCCTGGTGTGGCTCCAGCCTTCCCTGGCAAAACTTCACTGGTGTGACAGTGGGTATGATGGACATTCCATCTCTGGAAGTATTCAGGGTGAGGCTGGACAGTGCTTGGAAGCAGCCTGGTCTACTGGAAGGTATCCCTGCCCATGGCAAGGGCTTGGAATAGGATGAGCCTCAAGGTCCCTTCCAACCCAAACCAGTCTGTGAATCCATGAGCAGAGGGCCTGCCCAACTCATGGTGACACACGTGAGTGTCTCTGGAAGCAGCATGTCAATACTCTGCTGAGGCTGCTGTATGTTCAGCACATCGTGAAACACTTACAATTTGAAGCTGGAAACAAAGAGTGCAAGACAGCTTCTGCTTCAAACATTTTCCTTAATTTAGGAATTGCTTTAAGCCAACATTACCTCTGCTTCCTGAACACACACAAGGCTACTGCTCTGGAAATAACCTGCATTAGCCTTACTGGAGTGACCACGTTGCCATAACTACTGTTGGTTTCTCTATACCTCAAGCCTGAAGTGTTTATTATGATTAAATCCCATCCCATCCCATCCCATCCCATTCTTCATTAAAAAATTCTGAGTTGAAAGTGTCACAAAGTGAATGACAATGTAATCCTTCCTTTTAAGATGCTGTTTCAAGTAGAAATCCACAAAGTATCTTAGACATTGATATTTATTAAAGATCATTAATTCATGATTGGATTATTTTTCTTCAGCCACCACTGCTTCTTTACTCTTCATGATATCTGAGTAGCAGAAACCCCTAGCACTGTTGGATCATTTCATGACTGGGAATTTTCTTTCACCACTATATTGCAGACCACTCTGAGAAAAGATGCTTAACACCCTCAGACTCTCTCTCGGCTTTGACCTCAGAGATGGACTCACAGGTTTGAACCAATTTGGCAAGAAAATCAAAATGTCTCTTATGGCACAGCTGGTTATCAGGAATGCTGGTCATTGCTCTCTGAATCCCTGTGGGTGTTGCAAGGAGAAGTGACTGCTGCTAGGACGAACCCTTTATCAAATGGTTTGTGCTTCTCTTTCCTTGGTTAGTTTGGTTTGTTTTTTCTTTGTGGAGAGCGAGCTCAGGACTGTATGGTCCCTCCAGAGTATTCTTGGCTGTGAAGGAACGCAACATCGTTATCTCTGGACTTTTCTGGTCATTGCGTAAATTGGCTTTTCCTTACTTTGGGAGATGACACACCACTGGTGTATACCGATCATTTCACACCCCAATGGCACCCTCTCCAAAGACCTGATGTTCCTGGATGATCATTCTTTGATACCTCTTGACTCTGCTTGGTGTTGCCTTTCCAGCCTTGCTCCAAGTACAGTTTAGGGCAGTCACACACAGCATCCCAGCCCTGCCCTTTCCCAGATTCCCTGGCAGGGGATGCAGCAACTCACCCCACGGACTGGTACATGCTCTCCAGCTGCTGCTCCTGCCCTGTCACAAAACACTGACCCACACTCACAGCCACTGTCCCTGTGCCTTCCCTGTGGTCCCTGTCCTCTGCCTCTCCCTGTGCCTAGTGGGGATCTGGCACAGACTGTGCTTTCCCTAAGACTCTGAGCCTCTTGGTCCACCTGGAGTTGTAGTAACACTGCTCAGCCCTGAGCCTGGGCCTCACCTTCTGCAGTGGCTGCATCTCCCTGGAAGAGTTCGCTTTTTCTCCCTCTTCCCCAGGCCTTTCCACAGCCACTGAGATGCAGAATGCTCCTCTGTGCCGCCTGCTTGCACTAGGTAAATTATTTGTGTAATGGGCTGGGGTTATTTTTTAAAGTTGGCAGAGTAACTGTGAATCATCAAATCTCCCTGAATTCACTCCTCACAAGACACCCACAAAAGACCCCATTGTGTGGAGGAGTGATGGGAGTGCAGCCGGGGCCGGACAGAGGCCCCACTCAGTTGATTGTGGATCCGCAGAGGCTGAGTCCGCGCACCGCCTGTCCGAGGGCTCGGATGTGCCGTTGCATACGCTGCTGGCAACCGTGTGAGGTCTCACGGACTGGGTCCCAAGCGCTCAGCCAGCACCCCTGACAAAGTGCCTCAACCACTGATGTTGCTATTGCTGGAACGAACACTTCCTCCTTTTTTGCTCAGTTTTAACAAAAAGTGACAAATCTGCTCCAGTGCATCCGCGCTGTTCCAGCGGTGACCGGATGGAGCCGGAGCCCCGCAGGAGGGGCCGCTCCGGGCCGGGGTGGATGTGCGGGAGAGCGACAGACCCCGCGGCGGGGCGGGGCACGGGCCGGGCGGTACCGGGGGATGCCCGAGCGCGGCGGAGCTGCCGGCACGGGGGGCGCAGCCGAGCCGAGCCCTGCGGGGCCGGGGCGGAGCCGGGGCGGGGAAGGGGCTCCAGAACGCCCGCCCCGCGCGCAACCTGAGCGCAGGAGCGGCGCCACGGCCCCGCCTCGGCCGGCGGCGGGAGCGGCTGCGCTCGGCTCGGCCTGGCCCGGCTCGGTTCGGCTCGGCTCGGTTCTGCCCTGCCCGGCTGTGCCCTGCCCGGCTCCGCTGCGCTGCCCGCGCTGCGGGCGGAGCGCGCTGTCCCCGCGCCGCGCGGTGTCCCCGGCGCCGCCAATGACGGCGGCCGCTGGCGGCGGCGGGGCCGCGGCCGGGTGAGGCGGCGGCGGAGCGCGGCGGGCGGCGGTGCCGGCGGGGCCCGCGCCCTCCCGCACGATGTCAGCGCAGGGCAAGTTCAAGAAGGACAAAGAGATCATCGCCGACTACGAGGCGCAGGTCAAAGGTGCGGAGCGGGGGCCGGTGCGGGGTGCGGCGGGGCCGCCTTTGTGTGCGGGGCGGGGCGGGGACGGGCCGGCTCCGGCTCCGGCCGCGGGGGCTGCGCCGCCGCCCCCCGCCCCTCCCGCGCTGCGGCAGCGCCGGGCGCGGAGCCGCGGCCCCGCGGAGAAGCCCCGGCCCTGCCCGCCGGGCGCTGCGGGCGCTGCCGTCGCCGTGCGAGTGCCGGTGATGGGCACAGATCGTTCAGCCCCCGGAGAGGCGCTGGCCGGGGCCGCACAACCCGGGCAGCGCCCCGCGCCCACCCGGGCAGCGCCCGCCCGCGGGAGCGGCGGCTGCGGGGGGAGCCCCGCGGCTGTGCGGGGTCGGGAGCGCTGCCCGCGGCCTCCCGGCGGGGAGCGCATCGATCCTGCGGTCCTTATGTAAGGAAGTTCGCCTTCGTGCTCCGGCCCCTCGCCTCCAGGCCCGCAGTCATTATTATGCAAGTGCCGGTAGTGGTGCGGGGTGCGGAGCTGTGCGGCAGTCGCTGCCTTCATGAGTGTTGGAGAAGAATAAAACTAGAGGTTTTGTCTATTGACATCACTGAGCATCAAATCCCAAGCTCCCAGTCAATTCTTGTTTCGAAGGAAAGTTGGTAGCCTGTGACACATGGCAGCTTTGCAGCCCAGAGATGGGCTGAGCGGGTTGGAGGCAGAGGAAAATGAGCCCGTGTAACCTTCTGTCCGTTGCACACCCAGGGATTGTCGTGTTGGTACCAAACTCTATTAACGGGCATTGCTGGATAACTTAATAAATCCACTCTTTATTGCAATAATTGCTAATTCTGTTAGCTGATGACAGTTCCTTTTCCCAGCTTCAGATGAAGGATACTCTAAGCTGCTTACTTCATGCCTTTTCCTTGCATTGCCTCCTTCAGTCCCCCCACTGTTATATAAAACCAGCTCCACTCTCCCTTCACTTGGTTATTTTATATGGATATGTGTTCACAACTTCATTATATTTAAGTCCAGGACATGGTTAATTAAAAGTATAAAATAGCTTTCCTGCAGATTAACTTGTGCTTGTGCAAACTCAAGAGCTTCCATTTTTCTCCAGCTCAGCTGGGTGATGGCTCGTCTGCACAGACTCCGCTTGGAAAAGTCTCTGCCTAACTGCGGCAGCGCGATGCCAGAGGGAGGGATTCTGGGGAAGGGGCTGGCTGTTGGTTCCGTGCCATTGTTTACTTTCGTGAATTTCAATCTTTTGTAGCTGGCCTCAAAGAGTGACGGAACAGTCACAACACGCCCTGCTCGGTGCCAATTACCTTTCTGCTTGTGTGTAATTTGGGCAAATTGATGTTATTGCACCCTGCAGTTAAGCAGATGAAATATTCTTTTAGTCTGTGGTATTGTTCGTTTTACGGGAGGGGATTTGCATTTGTTCCCAGAGACTGTCCCATGGTTTCACGGTATTCTCAAAGATGTTCTGGGCCGGGTGATTCCTGCCTCTAGGGTGCTCGGTGTGCAGAGTGCTCACTGGGGACAGGACTGGTTCTGAGCTGTTCCAAAAGCTTTGCTGTGGATATCTCCAGTGTTTTTTTCTGATTGTTGTTTGTAACTGGAGTACTCACGGGCCGTGATCATTCTTGGCCTGGCTTCTGTAGCCTCATGGTTTCCATATGTGAGGCAGTTAATGTTGGAGTGTGTGTGAGGGTGTTACATTACACCACAGTGATCACGTTTTGGGCAGCTGTAATGCAGACACTTTGCTGATGGGCCAGTAATAATTTCCTTGATACTATTCTGTGCATAATTACACCTCCAGGAGTGTCTGATTCCTGACCCAAGGCCCGTGTGTGCTGCTGCCTTTGAGGAGGTGGCAGCTCCATCCCTGGACACACTGGGTCTGTTACAGGACCAGGGTGGTCTTGGGGTGACCATGGTGAGATGCAGGGGCTCCAGTGCTCACAGCTGTGACTGGAGAGCCATCGCTTGCTGTCACCTCTGTGCGGACCAGGGTGGTTCTGGTCTTCTCACCTTGCTGAAGTGTTGGAGGAGGATAACCATGTGAGCTAGGAGGGATTGGTGCAGAGCTCTCCTGTAGCCTGTGCTTCCCCACTGAATAGGAGCAGTGTAAACAAAGGTGGCTGAGCAGGCAGGACAGCAGTTGGTCACTGCATTTGTAGGGACCCAAGGAGGGCTGGTGGCCAAGGATGCACTGCAGAAGGAGCGGGACTTTTCTGTGCTCAGTTAAGTGTGCCAGCCTGTCACGGGCCAGGGTTTGTGACCATCTAAACCTTCTCTGAGGCTGTGACAGTGACCATGAACACCCACCTTCATTTCTGCAGTGTCTGGTCTCTCCTGCCTTGACTGAAGGATTGGATGTAGGCTACCTCATTATCCCAGATATGCTGTATATTTTCTTTAAGGATTGAGTCATTATGCTATTCATGTCTAATCCCTTGCTACCCTTGTGAAGATAGTTGCCCAAACCTCCAGAGAAAGACTAAAATGGAAGAGAAATAGGGACAAAGAAGAGGGCAAGTGGTGGCAAGGGGGACTAACAACCAAAGTGTTGATACAGAAATGCTGAAATATGAAGATGATAATAGATGAGAATTTGAAGCAGTGATCTCATACTGTGGAGGCTGGGCCTGGAGTCTGAACATGGCACAGTCCTTGGCCCCATGGCATGGACAGAAAATGGAAGGGAGAAAGATGGAACCCTGCATGTGAGCTCCAGGGCATATGTCAGCATGGATGGAACAGAAGTAACCCCAGCAGAGCTGCACTGGAAATGCACTTGAAGATGAGATCAGAGAGGACTGGAACTGGGCAGGGTGCTGCTGTTGAGGTGTCAGCCAGTGCTGAGTGAGACGATGATCTTCCAGCAGTGCCTCAGGTGCAAAAAGCCTCTGTACCAGAGAGAGGAGCTGACAGCACACCTGGAATGACATGGAGGGCGGAAAAAGTTACTGAGACTGCTTTCAGGGAAGTTTTGCTGAAGGCTCTAGGTCGGGTTGTTGGGAATTAGAGCAGAGGCTGGGGTGGTTTGGGGATGGCCTGTCGGTAGCTGCAGGGTGGGAGCTGAGCCCTGCCCGACCTGCGGGTGCTGCAGCAATCGGGGAGCCCACGCGCTGTGTGGGGAGTGAGATTGGAAGGAGGAGGGTGGAACTGGGGAATTATCTTCCTGCACAGGGTGATTTATTTGCCTTGATGGCTCTGTATCTCCCTTCCTTCCCTGGAGTTGTCCTGAGAATGCTTGGAGAGATAGCGGGGTGTGTGAGGTGCGTGTGGGTCTGCTGCACACGCTGTTCCTGGTGTCTGAGGGAGGGCTGGGGGCTGGTGGCGGGGGCTGGCAGTGCTGCAGGGTGCAGGAGGCTCTGGCTCGGTGCCATCTGCCTTGGGGAGCGGGAGCAGTGACGGCCGCTGCCCGCGGCTGCTGCAGGCGCTGTCCCCGCAGCTCTGCAGGGTGTTACCCGTGCATGGAGACCTCTCTCTCACCTCTCCTGCACACATCGGTGCTGCCAGGCTCCTTCCCAGTCTGCTCTCTCCTGTCAGGTATCCAGGGTCTGTCCTTCCCTTCTGCTGCTGCTTTGCACCCTCCAGCTGTCTGGGAGAGGGGAGAGCTGCCCCCAGCACTGGCAGGAGATGCTTGCTGGTGGTACCAGAAAGAAAATATTTAAGAATACTTTTAGGAGGCAGGTTTTCTTATTTGCCTTAGCCTTGCAGACAGGAGTGGTGGTGTTAAAAATAAACACCAATGGAGATATGGCTGCAGATTTACAACTGCCACATGACAGCTGCCTGCGGAATACAGAGCACAGCAGATCCTTGGATGCACAATTTAAAGTGCGTGTTTTCAGATGTACGGTTTTAATTGGTCTATCTAGCCAGAAATCTAAATAAATGTCTCTCCCTTATTATGGTCACATGCCTGATTTGTGGCTTTAATGCAGCAAAACGAACCAGTTTTAATTATGCAGATGCAACTGCCTATGGTCCAGCGTTGGCAGTCTTGCAGAAAATTGCGCATTGTGTTGATTGGCTGTTGGATTTTATATTGCTTCCTGCAGTTTGCCTTAACCCTGGCAAAACACAGGTCCCTGTGTGATCCCTCTGGCTGCTATTGGCAGGGGACTGCTGTGAGGCAGCAGCATCTTGTGTCGTGTGACTGGCAGGTGACGTGGTCTTCTGTGATCCTGGAGGTGGGGCTCTCCAAATGGTGCATCTGGCTGCATAGTGGCAAAGGGATCATTCCTTGGCTTCTGGGACTCTTAGTTGCTGTGTAAATTGATAATAAAAGTAGGGTTTTGATCGTTTTAGCATGTAAAAACACTAAAGAGATTTGCAGACTTGGGCCTAAGAAAATGAATGTATTCTTTTCCATTTTCATAAAGTTTAGGTTAATTTATCATTGCCCATTAACTTCCTTTGACTTCCATTGCAGTAGTTGCATCCCTTCTTTTGTGTCTATTTTCTTTTCCTACCTCTTGCTCTCTTTCCACTTTGCTCAGAAAATGTTGGGAAAATTCAAATAATTTTCTAAGATACTGGTTTGCTCAGGGGAGGAGCTTTGCATCCCAGCTAGGAGAGGCATCAAGGCTTGAACTTGACGGCTCATTCAATGAAATGGTTCAGTGCAAGAGAGAAAGTTGGACCCCTTTGTGGGAGCCGGTGAGAAACTGCTAAGTATTAGTCACAGAAACAGATAGAAAATGTCTGTTGGCTTAATTGTTGTGCTTAACAAAATGTGGGGAAGTGTGACCCAGTGTGCCTGGCATAGCTCAGCTGGCTTTGGTGGAACTGTGTGCAGCAGGCAGCAGATCCTGGTGAGTCTGCTCTGGTTTCTGCTGTGAGACTTCGGGAGAACTGCTCTACTCTGGTTGTTTGTTACCCCTTCCCTTCCCNTTCCCTTCCCTTCCCTTCCCTTCCCTCACAGCCGTGGCAGCAGGGTTTTACAGAGCCCTCTGTGTGTAGGCACTGGGCCATGAGCAGGGATGGCAGAGAGTTCAGATGTGATTCCTAATGGAGATTAATTGTCAGTTTCCAATGGAAACAGTTGGAATTTATCAGAGAGGTTCCTGCAAAGTGCAAGTCCTGAGCGCTTCAGCAGAGGCCGGGATGGTTCAGCTGAGTCAGCAGCTCCTGTGTGTGACTGTCTACCACCAGCTCTGTGCAGCAGCTGCTGGGATGGTCCATCCATCCATCCTCAGCAGCTCCTCCTGCTTCTGGCTGCTGAGCAATATGCCCAGGGTCATGGCTTGTCCCAGGGCAGGGGTCTGGTGGCAGGATCCCAGCTCCTGCCATGCTCTGAGGTGATTTAGATACAGAAGAGGATCCCGTAAGCCTGGCCGTGTTCTTCCCTGATAGTTGGTAGGTGCCTGGGTGTGCAGCTGGCATTATTTGTCAGTCTACCTCTCCTCCTGATAACAATAAAAACCCTCTTACAACACTTATTCAAGGCCTGTAGCTAGTCCTCGTTCCAGGTGAAGAGTTTTAAGTGCAGCACCAAATGGGCTTCAGGTGCTTAGCAGATATTTATAAGCCTCTGTAAGGGGGAATGTAAGTTCTGTGTGCAGTTTCAGCTCCTGTCAGGGGCAGGATCTACTCTCCTTTTGCTGGCCTTTGGAAGATGGGGGAGATCCCTCCTCCTTGAGCTCTCAGATTTTCTCCTGCCAGGGTTTGGCTTGGTTTCAGTAGCTGTTCATCAAGCAACCACGCCTGGCAGCAGCATCAGTCACCTCCTGAAATGCCTTTGCTGCCCTGGGAGGTACCTGTGCTCCTGGCAGGGACAGTTCACACAGGTAACCCCTGGCTGGGTTCAGGGTTCAGCAGCGTGTGCAGGCGTGTTCCTCGAGCCACTCAACAGCAACACTGGTGTGAAGTAATCTCCCCTTTCCTAGAGCCTGGGTGGCTCTGTAGTCCTGACTGTTGATTTAATCCCAGGAGGCTTTGGCTGAGCTGCCAGCAAACCCTCCTCCAGAAAAGGTGAATATTTCTTACTAATAACTAATGTGCTATGTGTGCCCTACCTCTGTGTGTTAGTGCCACAGCAATGACTGAGGACATGGAGATGGGTGAGCAGGTGAACCTGTGGGGTGATGAGGGGCTGTACCTGTCCCTGCTGACCTCCTTAGGGCTGCCAGCCCTTGCCCCTGCTGTGGGCCTCTGGTTACTGGATGCACTTTATGCTGGTCACGTCTTCAAGAGCCTGATTTGTAAACTTTTCCCTGACACACTGGCCTGAGATAACTTATTTTAGCCTCCCTTTTCTCTCTGTAAGGCAGTTGCAGTGGTTTGGGCAGAGGCAGCCGCTGAACAGCGTATTGCAACATGCAATTTTAAGAGAGGAAGTGGAGTATCAAAATAAAATTAGCGAGGGAGTTCTTGTGGCCGTGGTGTGTTCCCTGGCCTGGACCCAGTTGGTGTGATGGGGCTGTGTGTTCCTTACTGCCAGGGTGCTGTGGGAGTGTGTAATGTCTGTGATTTGCCAGCAGCTTGGCTTTAGAGTTCACGTGAGAAATGGCCCCATCACAGTGCAGCAGCCAGGCCAGGGACATACAGCCCTGCTGATTATCCCAGCGTTGTGCTGCTTCTCCCAGGGTTGTTGGCGCTCAGCAGTGAGGAGACAGCTGGGAGGATGGCCATGGTAGGGGAGGAGAGGGTTTAAATCCTCCATATTTTAAATATTCCCCTTTGTTTTACCAACAAAGACATGTAAAAAAGGTGTGGTAACATAATCCCAGAGTGGAAATTGGTGCTTCCCAGCCTCTCGTGGAGGTGGGTCCCCAAATTCAGCTCTGCAGGCACAGCATTATCAGAGGGGAGCAGCAGCAGTGCCTCTGGCTGGTGTTCATGTGGCCGTTGGATGTGGCTGTGGGGTGGTCTGTCAGTCTGTCTGTACAAGGCGGGTTCCCCAGTTTGGGAACCTCTGCCCTGGGGGAGACTGGGGACCAGAGAGCTGGAAACTGGGAGAAGGTCAGTCTCTTGCCTGCATGTCTTGTGCTGTTGAGCTGCCTTAAACAATCTGCCTCCCAGAAGTGTTTCTGTTCACTTTCCAAATGTGCTTTCCTGACTATGAAGCTCCACTGATGTTCAGGGAGGTTCTCTGTGTGGTGCTGCAGGTTTTAGTCTGGAAACTGCAGAGTTTGGGAAAATTACACAGCCACACTGTGTCCGGCAGCTTCCAAGAAGAATTTGCATTAGCATTGGTCAGTCTTCTTGCCTTTGAATTTGGAGAATAGTTTTGAAGAGGGGAAAAATACCTTCAACTTTTTCACCTCAGCCTTTGGGAGGAACAGTTGTGTCTGTGGCAAGAGATGGCAGTCCCTGGAATGTGTCTGGCTTCCCAAAGTAGCTGTGTCTTGTAGCAATGCAGGTGTGCAGGACAGCTGAGGAACTTGCTGCTAGAAGGACTTTGAGGTGAAATGGTCTCAGTGTCTGTATCAGCTGGGAGAGGAGAGGAGGTTGCTCCTTTGTTGAGCTTCTCTGATGTCCTGCCTCAGGTAGAGGAGAGGGAGTGCTGCTCTTTGGGATTCTGTTCATCTTCCTGCTTCTGGGAATGCTCAGGGCTGCAGCCCTCCAGGGCAGGGAATTTATCCCTGTGGCTTATGCTTTAGTTATTACCGGAGACAGCAAAGCGAGCTGTAGTGGTGGGGTGAAGCTCGGTGCTGTTTTACTCAGGCTCCTATTTTAAGTGTAAATAAATGTACCCTGGATTAAGTGTAAATATTTAAGAAGAGAGAAGGATACAGACGTGTAATTGACCCCAGTTCAGGAGATGGAGAGCTGACTTTAATGATTCCCATTAAGGGAAGAGGGAATTTGGTTTTCCATGGCTTTTCTTCATCTGTTAGTCCAGCTTTGTGGAACAGTGTTGCACACAGCAGGACTGCAGTAGAAGGCCCTGTCATGGACTTGCTGAAGTGGTGGCTTCTCCTTCACCACAACAGAGCCTCAAAGATGCGTTTCCTTCATGCTGCTGTGGTGGTGCTGCTCTGTTTGTTTGAAGAGTCGTTTGTGGTCTTGTTGCTTTGTTTGTTTGAAGAGTTGTTTGTGGTCTCCGGGCACTTCTCTGGCATGGTGAGAGCCCGAGGGGATGTTGTTCAGAACAGATCTAAGCTCGAGATCATCCGTTTGATAATTTTAGGTTGCTGGCCTCATGTGTGTGCAAAGTTTTTCTCTCGGTCAAATGTGCTGATCAGTCAGTAGTTGCTTCATGGGAATTACATGGGTGTTGGTAAGAATTGAAAATGCTTCCCCTGCCCAACATGCCGAAATTCTGCTCTACTTATGGTGCAAGCTGGGTACCCAGATCAGCTGAATGCTTTCCAGAGACTTTGTGTGTGTGTAACCTGATGGCTGCCAGCAGCTGGGGTCCAAGGGAGCTCACACAGTGAGTGCTGTGGAACATCACTATCAGTGTAAAGCTCTGGCTCAGAGCCTGGCTACAATAAGTGGCACTGGCTGTCCAGCCCTAGTGACCTAATGGCTCTGAATGGGCTGGGTTTGGTAAGGAGTCTGTGTTTAAATCTCCACTTTTTTTTAACTTCCTGGAAATTGGACTGTCATGGCACTTTAATCATTGAGATTATGGAACTCGTGGAAGAGTAAGGACAAGAGATCAGACTGTTGGTGTGGCAGCCTGAAGCTTTTGTTTTGGCAGAGACAACTGAAGATTTTCTCTATGTGAAAACAGGTTAATTGATCTTTGGGAAAAGCCTAAAGGATGATTCATTTGAGACAGCTTGTTAGTGTTGGAAATTAGTTCAAGATACAGACTTGTATCTGAGCTGGAGAGAGCAAAATCCTGCTGCCATTTTGCAGTATTGGCAGGGTAGCAGGACTGAAGCTGCAGGAGAGCTGGAAGATGGGAGCTGCATTGCCAGAGGGTGATGGTCAGGAGGCAAAGCCTTGTGCAGACAAGTCCTGTTTGGGAATGTTGCCCTGGAGTGGAATGCAGTGTGGATCAGTGGGCTGTGGCTTAGGACAAGGTGGGAATGGTGTGAAAAACACCGTGTTTAGCTGCTCAGTTAGTGCGGGAGGAAACACTGCTGGCAAGATTATTCTGCCAACAGCAGAGTATATTTAGCTTTTTCTTAAAATCCCCATCTAATGCTCCTGCCTGCCCTCAGAGGCTGATTAGTCACTCCAGACTGATGCTGGTGCTGAGCAGGTGACCTGTGTTCACTGTGGAGCTGGATCTCTGGACCTTGTAAGCTGGATGGGGATGTGTGTTCAGTGATGTCCCTGGAAGGGTGCTGGGGACAACTGACCAGCAGTGACTTCCACTGGAAGGAGATGTGCCCCCAGCTGATGAAGATGTATTGGGCCTTCTAAGAAAACGTTACTGTACACACCTGTTCTTGCTCCTCTGTTGTTTGGGAGAGTGGGCTGATTCCTCTGGGAGGACAGTGTGCCCTAAATGTCCCTTAAGTGGTGAGGAAATCCTGCACTGGCCAAAAGAGAGAGAGTTTAATTTGAAAATACCCTCAGCTGCTGTCAACTGTGTCACTGTGGGTTTAAGCAAGTCCTCTTGAGTGGGTGGGATGTCTTCCATGGACTGTGGCCTGTGGTGCTTCATGTCCTTGGGATCGTGTGCCAAAATCCCTGCTCACATGAGGGATCATGCAGTGTTAGGAAAGAGTTATGGTGATCTTCACCTTGCTCTTCATCCTGCAATGGCTGAAGCTTGTCCACACCCTCTCCTCCAGCAGGACCTGTAAGGGAAAACTTTGGGATGTCCCTTCCAGTTAAAAAAGGTAAAAAAGATTTTACCTTCCAGGTAAAAATCCTTGGTTGTCACACTGAGGATCTCAGCAGTCAGGTGTGTGCCCCTGGGTGCTCCCTGCTCACCAGAAGGGCGTTTGTACGTGGCAGCTCAGTGCAGTCACACTGAGAGTACTGTGGGGTAGTTTTGCTTTGCTTTTTGTTTTGCTTTTTGTTTGGTCTAATGGCTATTTCTCTTCTGAAAAGCCTTTTCCCAAAAGGCTGAGTACTTTTACCATCAATATCATGTACGGTGAAGCACGCTGAGGCCAGCACAAGTGAGTACCATGCTTCAGGATGGAATGTGATTGCTGGAGAGATCAGAAAACAAATTTCCTTGTGCGGAGTACACAATTGGCTGGATACGTTGGAGTTTCACCTGCAGCATTGAAGCAAAGCTCTGAGAGGCCACTGGATTAAGTTACCCTGGCGCGTCTGTAAATACCCGTGTAATAGCTTCGAAACAGTAAAGAGCATTAATGGCTGTGTTGTCCCAGCACTTCCAAGAGGCAGAGGGGATGAGGCAGCAGCGTGGGAGTGGGGCAGGAGGGCAGTCCTGGGGAGCAGGACAGCAGTGGGGTCCCCACCCTGCCCCTGTGTGGGGTCTGGGCAGTGTGAGCCCCACGGACTGTGCTGGGCTGGTCAGCCGACATCGGTCACCGCGGTCCGGCTGTCCTGCCGGGCTCCCAGCTCAGCTCCTGCCTCCTGGATGGACAAAGTGTTCCTGTGGGGCAGACACAGGTGGATCTTCCCCAGCATGTACCTTCGGGTGGTGGAGATGCACTGCAGCTCTGGAGAGAGCAGGCTGCACCCTGAGCTTGCAGCCCTCGGGGATGGGAAATGCTGTTCCCGATCCTGATGGCCTGGGGGAGAACGAAACCTTTTGTTGTGTCACACCTTGGGGAACCTGAGCTGTCTCTGGATGGGGCTGGGCATCACTAGGGAGAGATGGAGGAGCCAGGGACATTGCAGAGGTGATTCTGCAGCTGATGCCCTGTGAGTGCCCCGTGAGGATGCGAGGGCTGCGTGCATTCCGTGCTGCACCCAGTGAAGGGCGACGTCCTGGCCGGACCACTTGGAATTGACTTTTACACTCTTAGACAGAAACTCTTGTGTTTTGCCAGCTTTTCCTTCAATCATTCTTGATTTTATTTTCCATTAAATACATTAAATGTTTTGTAAGGGATTTCCTATTGCCCTGTCTTTTTTACCAGTAAAGTGAATGGGACTTCTACTCTGGTAATAAATGAACATGGAAATCAGGATCTCCACTGTAATTAGATTTTTCAAATAGCTCAGGAAGAGCCTGAGGAAGTGTGGCAAAAAAGAGTTTTAATTTGGAATAGATCAAGTGACCTGGGAATCAGACTCTCAGTAGGTTCTTTCAAAGCATTTTTTGTTTCTTTTAACATCCTTGCTGGATCGTGTTCTGAGTGACTCATGGCTTTAAAAGCATTTTTTTCCTGCATGTTTTTTCCTGCTTGTGTGCTCTTGACCTACTCTTGCTAAAATTCCTGAAGAAATACTAAGTAAACATATTGTAAGTGAAAATGTCGTATTCTAAACCCCTGGAAGTGAAACCATTACAGAGAGTACACATATAGTCATTGTTCTGCAGGATGGAAGTGTGAGATGCACTGTTGAAATAACAATAATCTGTTCTGTGGGTGAGGTCAGCTCCAAACTAAGGGGGAGTAGGAAGAAGAGGAAAAAAGAAATGCACACTCTTTTCCTCTCCTCCTAATCACACAGCATGTACTCGTGCATCCCTGGGACTGTGTTGTTGATGTAGCTGCCTACTGCTTTTAAATGCCTGTCCAGGCCAGTGAGGAGACATCTGTGTTGCATGGCAGAGGAGCCTGGAGCAGATGGTGTACCTTTCTTAAGGCTCTAGATGGAAGGAAGTAATTTTGCAGGTCACAAAGCCAGAGAGTAATTTCAGAATTAAACCTTCATTGGGGATTTAGTGGTGGTTGGTCATGGGAACAGTCCCAGGTTGTGTCCCCAGGATTTCCCTAGCTGTGTGTGAGAGCTGGGTGCAAACCCAGGCACCCTGCTGGTTCCTGGTGCCTGTAGTCCTGTCAGTGTGCCAAGAATTTAGGTGGAGGCTGGTCACGTTGTCACTGTGAGTTTGCTGCAGTGTCCTTGTCTGTGGTGCACATCACAATGACAATGAAAAAGACATTTATGGTCACCAAGCTAACTACTGAGCCTGCAGCAATTCATGGTGGCAGTACACCTTTGGAAGAAAGAAAAAGTCTTCAACGTCCTCTTCTTTCACTTTTCTGGGGTCTTCACCTGGCTGCACGTGTCCAGAGTTTGTTGGGGAGAGCGCCTTGTCCCCAGTCTTTGTGTGAAGTCTCAGGTTTCCCAGTAGCTTGACTGCTCTTTGTCAGCCTGCATCCAGGTGACTTGCCAGGACAGCAGGTCCTTACGGGCTCTGAATTGCCAGGGTGGTAACTGTGGCTCCAGATGCAGCTTCCATGGGCACCCAACATCCTCTACTTCTGGGATCAGCCCGGCAGTGCTGCTGAGCTTTCCCGTTCTCCTGCATTGCCAGGCCCATCCCAGGATGAAGCCCCCCGTGTGTCTTTGGTGGCACTGCCACTGCTCCCCTTTGCTGCTGTCCCCGAGTGCTGCCTGCTCCGTGCTGGCCCGTGGGCTCTGTGCTCTTTGATTGTTGTTTGTCATCGTGGGAATTGCTTGTTCTAAAACCAAATACAACCTGGCAAAACTGATCTGCCTTATTTACAAATACATCCATCTGGTCGTGGATTGCCTGGTAGCGCTGCCAGAACAGTGTGGAGCCTGGGTTGTTGCTGCTGACTTACCAAAGGGCTCCTGTGCAGGCATTGCCTGCAGCTGTGCAGTGCTGTGCTGCAGGGGTGCTCTTTGTAGGACCAGGGAATTAGTGATTAGCATAACGAACGCAGTGAAAAGCAGGCAGAGTCAGCAGTGTGATAAAGCAGATAAACCCGAGATAGAGCGGTGTGTGCTGTGTCCTGGCCCCAGCCCGGAGCTCTGCAGCCCCTGTGGAGCGAGCGCTGTGATGATGCAGGTGCTGGTGCAGCGGCTGCGGAGCAGCTCCATGGAGCACCAATGCCTGCTGTGTCTGCCAGCATGCAGGTGCTGCAGGAGCTCTCTGCCCTGCACGGTGGAGCTGTGTCAGGACGAGGATGTGCTGCAGCTGGAAACCTGGGCTGTTTGGAGGGGGCTGGTGGGGGTACAGCTCGGGTGGGCGTGCTGTGCCCTTTGGCTGTGGGAATCCAGGTTCTGCAGGATCCCCACCCGAGGGAAGTTGGCATGTTCCTAATCTTCCAGAAACCTGTGTGAAAATCGAGGCAGGACTAGATTCCTCCTTGGAAGCTGTAGTCTCAGAGCAGGGTTCAAGAGGCAAGAGGAGGTGGCAGGTGCCTGGGGTGCGAGACTGATTTCTGTGTGTTCCTGGAACTCAACTTTGAAAAGGCTCAAAAAAGGAGAAGAATGAATGGCTGGTGTCAGGACATTGGAGATAAAAACCATCACATCTGGTAGCTGAAACTGTTTCAGACTATTTTCATTTTCTTATGAATGTTCAGTTGCAGCTCAAAAAAGAACTGAGACATTATGAGTCAGTTCTGATTTCACCCTTGGGCCAGCAGTTCAAAGCTGAATATAGTGAATTTCAGAAGCCTTCACTAACAGCCTCTGTTTCTTGTTTACTCTGTGGGTGGCCCACAGAGGGGAGGAAACATACAGACATAGGTATGTTTGTTTACGTACATATATAAACAAATATAGCATGAGGAAAACAGGGAAGAGTTGCCCCGCTAAAATAAGTAATTGAGATTAGTGTCTGGGTTTTGGCAAGTTCCTGGAGGTGAGTGAATTAGTTCTTGTGAATAATTGATATGAGAAATTCAGACCTGTTTTTGTTTGCGATTTATCTAGGAATGAACTTTAACTTTTATATTTATGAATAATCATTCAGTTTTCTCTGCCTGGCTGAATAACTGAAAATTCATAAATTGGGATTAGCGGGCAGTACGGAGTACCGTAGTCTGTATATGAAAACCTGTGTTTACATGGATCTAAGTTTTTTCCATTCCCTGTCACCATAGTAACAAGAGATTTTCCATAAGGGTGAGCTAGTCTGGCAATGGGAGTGAGATGGGACATTCCCAATTTACCTCCAGATCTCTGAACATTCTTTGACCTCTTAGCTCAGATTTTTAATACCACATTCATGTGGACTTTTGGTGATGGGCTGTTGTAATTGATGATGGCTACTGTGCTGAAACTGGTGTTTGTGTTACAATCCATGGTTTGCCCAATTCTCAGCAGTGCCTGTTTCCTGTTCCTGATAACAGGTTTTTCATAAGAATTTTTCTGAAATTCATTAGAGACAAATAACAGCCCTTTGATTTTTTCCCTCCTTTTTTTCTCCTAGTACCAGACCATAGTTTGAAGCTGAAAATCTGGGGGCTCTTCTGTTCTCCCAGGGGTTATGGCCAGTCTGGGGCTGTCCTGGTGAACCCTGGCAGGGGTTATGGACACTCTGGGGCTGTCCTGGTCCCCAGTGACTGCTGAGGGGGTGTTGGCTTTGGCCTGGTTCCTCACGGCCCCACCATCCAGTGTGTGCTGGTGCAGCCAGCTGTGGAGATGCTCCAGATTGGGATTGTACAGTGCTGTTCACATGGGGACTGGCTTTGTTCACTAGCTTTAAATCCAAATAGAAAATCATGCTTCCGTGTTGATGATCTCCTTGAAACATAATTATAGCTCTGTATAATGCAGCTGTTCCTTATCTCAATAAAATATTCTGGCTGGAGGCAACTTATTGGACATAATTTATGAGCAGAGGCATCTTGTGACAGTTTTTGGGGGAAGGAGAGAGAAAATAATCCATTAAAATTTACAGTAAAATTGCTAGGATAAACCCTGCGAATTTAAAAAAAGTTCATTTGCTTATTGTTATTAATGACATCTGTGGCTAAATTTAGGTGAGTTCTCTACACATTCCTTAGTTTGGACAACCTCTCTGCTTTATTTTATTCTGTTTGAGCGTTTATTTGAATCAAAAGTTCCTAAGTTAAAGAGAATTTTTTTCACTGAACTAATTCTGCTGAGTTTGGAATTAATCCCTAATAAGAGATAGTCACATAATGTATAGATGTTATTTCAGGGAAATATTAATATGTAGCCTTCCACCTTTTCACTGAAGTAATTGTATTTTATTTGTAATTTACATTTAAAAACTTACAATAAAAGTATGCATCTCGAGTTTGATCTTAAAAGTTCCAGCATGTTAGAAATACACAATTATTTGTAAGGGTCTTGGATGTTTTCTTTCCGGTACTTTGCCTTGTGGTCAAGCTGTCCGTAGCCTGTGCCTTCCTCAGCTCCGATGCGTCTTCCTTAATTAGTTCCCTGAAGGCCATACTGTGATTTTTCCCAAACAGGGAGTGAGACAAGGCCATGGAATGATAAAGCCCCGGGAGCGCTGCTGGGGCTCTGTGTGCTCGGATAAACGAGATGTCCCTCCTTCCCTGCAAGAGCGGCACGTGGCTCCTGGGAGAAGTTCCATGTGTGCTGCACTAAAATATCTTCAGCTGTACCCTTTTTGTAGCAATAAGTGTGATTTTCTGGGTGTCTGCGAGGGGATTTCTGTGTCTTCCCTGCGGATCTGCAGCGTGGCCTGGCTGCCCTGAGGGCAGTGCTGTCCCCTTGGCTCTGTGGGAAAGGTTGCCCAGCCAAAAATCTTCCCTAACTAACGCCTCTCTTCTGTGTCTTCATATCTTGCTGGCAGAGCAGACGTCTTTGACAGATGCTCATCTAGTCTGTTGATAAAATCCTGCAGTGCTGGGAGATCTGACATCCTCCCGGGGTAGTCTGTTAACTGATCTGATACTTTTCCCCCGGTACTGAAACAAAATTTTATTTTGCGTGAAGGAGGTGACTTTGTTCCTGCGTTTTCCTTGGTGCTTGTGAAACGGGATTCTCCGAGGAGAGGATTGCTTCAGAGCAATCACATTTTTGTGCGGGCCCAGCTGTATCCTAGGTGAGGCAGACTGGCTCTGGCAGCGCTCCAGGTGGAGTGTGGGGTGGACACTCGGGGAGGCCGCGGTGTGGTCAGCGTGGCTCAAGGATCGTGCTGCTGCCCACAGGCTTGGGGACACGGGCAGCAGGAGTCCCGCAAAGTTCAGCAAGGGAAGTGCTGAGTCCTGCAAGTCTTTTTTCTCCAAAAGATGGGGAAATAGCCCTTTTAGACTCACTGTACTGTTACAAGTTACATTTCTTAAAAAGCATGCTAATAAAATAATGGTGGGCTGGTCTCTAACTGGATTTAAAATGCTTCTTGTAATTCACTAATGTCTTTCCCGACATGTTGCCAGAATGTATGCTGTGGCTTTGAGGAGGCAGCAAATGCAATTTGCAGAGGATTCTGAACGGCCATTTGTTTTAAGCAGTCTCAGTTCTCACTTGGAGATTCCTGCCATTGCTGAGAAGGCTTAAACGTTTCTCCTTGTTCTTGTGTGCTGTTTAATCCCATGAGTGTGCTGGAGGCCCCCCTGAATTGTGCTGTGTGAAGCCATTCAGTTCAGTACAGTTTAAAGGGGGTGATAAATGTTGGATGCTTGCCTGGGGCACAGCCTGTGGGGCCGCATTCGGTGGTGGGGTCTGGGCTGGTTCCAGCCCTTCCTGCTCCTGTCCTGGAGACCCAGCGTGTGCTGGCACCAGGCTCTGCCTGGCCATCAGTGAAGCAGCACACTCAGAGTCTATGACAAATGCTTACACAACCCTCTGCTTGCATCCTCTTGTTGGCAATATCTTCTGTCTTTTTCTTCTTCTTCTTGGTAATACCTTCTTCCTCTTTTTGCAGCGTCCTGTATCTTTATTAATATAGATGCCTGTAGAATTTTGTGAAGAGCAGACGAGCCGGTCTTTGGCGAGGTGGTGCTATGGACAAAGAGCAGGAGCTGTGTTTCTGTGTGCTCTTGGCTGAGCAGAGTAACTCTGTGCTCCTGCAGGAAGGACACAGCTGTCCTGCCCGTCCCGCTGTCAGTGCAGGAGGTGCCCTTTATCAGGGACTGTCATCGGCAGGAACAGTCAGTGCTGCTGAAACTTAGCATTTGGTCCTATTTTTGCATTTATTAGCATATACTGATTATTCATAGGAATAATTACCCTTTACCAATTCGCATTATTTTAGATGGCTTTTGAAAAGCAATCAAGAAGAGTGGGAATGATAATGCATCAAAGGCATATGGCACAAAAGAAATAGGGTGCATTTTATGTAAGTGACCGTGTCGAGACACTGTCAGCTTTTCCCTTCAGAGTGCCGTTATTGGAACACAGTTTGATGGTTGTGGCTAAAGGCCACAATGTGTTCGCTGCCTCAAAAGTCAATTCATGCTTTTTGTCTCACTTCTGTGTCCCTTCAGAAAGGAACAACATCATCTTGGGGGGGGACAGCATGAAAACAGACAACACTACATACTAGGTTATTTCACCATTCCAAAGTGCCTTTCCTGTCCCTGCACAGGTAGGGTTAAATTCTCAAGTGCTTTTATTATCCGGGAGAACATGAAGCTTGGAGGATACAGCAGATTCTTGTCCACCCTCAGCCACAGGGAAGAGCACTGGAGTCTTCTTCATGGCCAGGGCCAGCATGTTTCTTTTGCAGGGGAGAAGGTCTTGTCAGTACAGTCAGATCTTGGGCCTGTTTGGAGGGTCACACACCTGTGCAGTGCTGTGGAGTGTTACTGTCTCTCGATCGTGGTGAGTCTTCTCTGACTTTGAACTAGGCAATGGAGATGAAAATCCGAGTGTCACGTGGGACTCGTGGCCTTAACGTACTGCACTGACTGTGTTCTTTTGCTCTGGGTTACAGATACTGCTCTGAAAGCCAAATGTGATGTGATGAAATAAGAGTGCCTTGCTAGACAGAGATGTGGAGTGAGTAATCCTTAGAGAAGGGCAGGAAAAGGCAGGGTTCAGTTCAGGTCAGAGGACAGGCTGAGCAGTGGAGGGGAGATGGGGCTCCAGTGGTCATGCACATATTGGAGGAGAGCAGCAAGAATCTATAGGGTTGGTGTTCATGATGCTTCAGTAGTTAAAACCTTGTTTTCTCCGTTCAGGGAGATAAATTCTTCTGGTTTTCAAATGAGCTTGAAGCTGCTTCTGTGCAGATTGGTGCAAGTGTTGATCAGCTGGTGCTGCTCGGCAGGAACAGCTCCACAGCCCAGTGTGGTTCCAGTCAATACTGGCTGCTTGTAGTGAGCACAAGTCATCCCTCATTGGGAGTGTCTCACAGAAGGAATGGCTCTTGCACAGAAAACAAGCACCAGTGAGCTGTGGCAGATACAGCTCCAGGATTATTTTGCTGACATTGTCAGAATTTTAGTAACTGAGAAGGAATCTCCATTGAGGAACGTTTGCAGGGGGTTGGTTACACACTTCACGTGCAGGGAGGGGTGGGTGTCAGTTCTATTAGTCTGGAATAATGTGTTGTCAGGAGATCTGAAACTGGGATGCTGCTCAGGCTGGCTCTGTGGATTCTGCTGTACGTCATTCATACACTGTTCCACATTCCACCTGCATTATTTTTGGCTAAATAAGTGAGCCCCTAAGTTCATCACTGCTTCAGCTTTGTGCTGTCAGATTGGAACGAGGACACGCTCTGATTCTGTGTGACAGAGTGGGACTTGTTCCACCAGAGGCTTGTGTTAAAGGAGGGGCACAGTTATTGTAGGATTGGAGGCTTCTGTTTATTGCTGACACTGATGGCAGGATGTAATCACAAAATTAGGAATTTGTGTGAGGAACAGTGACAGCATGCTACCACCTTTATTTGTTTGAAATTTGACATTTAAAAGAATCTGTGTACAGCATAAGGAGTAGAGGAAAATGCAGTTTTCTACCAGAAGTGCTTCGGTACTTTACTTGATTTATAAATTATTTGATTATCAAATAATGGATGTGCAATAGCAAAAAATACTTTTAAACAAAAACATTCCGAATGTTGTCTTTCACTTTCTTTCACTGGGGCCTGAACTCATGAGATCCCCTATCTGGGACCTCAAGAATTCCTTGGACTATGCCATGCCTACTCCTTGGCAGCAGTAGGTGCAATTCCAGGGGGGATTTTAGTCCATAAAGTGCTATTGAGCGTTGAGGGCGAGTTTATCTGGTTTGTGCCAAGACAGGCAGAGACGGTTTCAGAGTAGGGGAGAAATGTGTCCCCAGTGTATCTGAGATACACTGCTGTGCACAGGGGGTCTGGGCTGAATCCCAAATGTGCCGAGGCCAGCTCCTGCCCCGTGCACGGAGAGAGAACAGACCCATCCCCACCTGTCCAGGCTGCTTTCCGTCTGCCCACACACCTGGTTTGCTCATCTTGCTGAGAGACACGAGGAGGCATCTAACGGTGGGGAGGTTTAGGCTCCAGTTCAGGTCTAGCTGAGTGAGGAGATGGTGCTAAACATAGCTCAGAGTCACGTAAATGGGCAATTTGATGTGTGGGAGAGAATGAGAATAACACATGGAGCAAAGGAAGGAAAGGCTGGCTCTGGGGAGGAGCCCACGGCACTCTTCAGAGAGTTCATCCAGGCGGGTGGTGATGTGTGTCTCAAAGGCAGAGGTTAAAGGTGCCTCTGGAGGAGCCGCAGCTCCCCGTGAGAAAGGGGCAGCCCCTTTGTGATGCTGTTCCCCGGGATAAATCATCCCAGAGGGAGGCACGAAGGGAGCTCTGCCCCCGGAGCACACAGAGCTGTGAGGTGGAGCCTGGTGGTGGGCAGCTGCACTCAGAGAGGCTCTTGTGCATATTCTGCCGTCTTAAAGGGGGTGAGATTGTGGCGGATGCCTTCAACACGCAGCAGGGTTAGAGCAGAAGAGAGAACTCGTGTTTGGAATGCTCCCAATGTGTAACATATTGCACATGTACTATGGAGGCTCGGGAAATGATGCTTAAAGTAGCTGAGCCCACAGGCTACTTGGACAAAGCAAATATCAAGACCATTAAGTTCTCCCCTTGCTAAGCTCAACTCGTCCTTGTTATTAAGGTCATTTCAGTGCGTATTTTGATAACTGTGAGGTTCTTGTGTAACCGCTTTGTGCTTTTTGAAGTTTTTTTAAATTCAGTTGGAAAACATTTTGCCAGTTTTTTGTCAAGCTGTCAGTGAGGGCTTTGTTACATGCAGGAGTGATAGGGAAACACTTTTGAAAGTAATTTTTCTTCTTTTTCACTCTTAGGCTGACAAATCAGGAGAAGCAGCTTTTCTGGTCATGCAGGTCAAGCAGAGAAAGGGAATAGTTCTCAGAGGGACTGCAGGTGTGGTTCTGGGTTGGAGGGGTTTGGGAACCTGTCAGTCACTGCAGGGAGTGCACAGGGAGCATCAGTTCCATGTGTTTTTATAAGCTTGTTCTAAGGTCAAACCCTGTCCTAAAAATGTGCTAAAATTGCCTGAGGGTATTGACCCCTCAGGATGATCCCAGGGCCAAGGGAAGTTCGAGATTCCTGCTCAGAGAAACTCAGCATTTCAGAAGGGGATTTTGGGAGGGCTGAGGTAAAAAATCTTCCATATGGAATACAGACTCATAGTTAACAATAACACTTTAAAAGATGGTGATGTGTGTAAGGCACTGCTGCTGCCTAAACCCTCTATGTTTTAGTGTATTTATACCAGCCTGTAGCAAATCCTTCCTCTGTCTTTGTATCTAAGTGCTTGCTTTAATCTCTTTCCAGCTAGCTGGAGTTGGTGTTGGCAGTGGTAGCGTGGTGTGGATGGACATTCTAAGGCCACAGATGGAAGGGTACCCAGGGGAGAGGGCTGGGGAGAAGCTGCCCATGAGCTCAGGGCAGGGAGCAGCAGCTCAGCTGCCCTCACCTCAGACCAGACATCCTGAGCTGGCTGCCCTGTTATCTCAGCTGACCTGCCAAACTCATAGATTTCTATCAGATTCAGCCAGGTTCTGTTCCTCTGAACTCCTGAAGTCGGGACAAGGAAAGAAAGTGGAAGGCAAGGAGATCATGGATGTCCCCACCCATCCGCACTGGGAAGCAGAGGATGTCCCTTCTGGGTCATTTTTGGAAGGGCAAAGTGTCAAAATTACAGGCGAGAGTGATAAATGTGACACTGTCAAAAGCAAATGTAGTTAAAGCAGCTTCTAAATAAGCCAGGAGCAGTAATGAGTCAGCAGAGAGGGGCTATAAATACCAGAGCTGATGCAGCAGCTGCAGCTGGGGGGCCACCAGGGGAGAAGGGAGCTGAGAGGCTCTGGGATGTACCAGGATCCACATGTGTTTGGAGAAGCTGTCAGAGAGAAGAGAACCAGAACTGGTAATTACAAGGTGCTCTCCAGATGCTTAGTCTAGAGTTAAATGGTTGATTTTCTTAGGTCCTCACTTAGATTAAGAAAGAAGCAGAAATGGTGACTCAGAGCTGTGCTTTTGGCAGGGGGAGCTTGTGCAGGTGTGTGGACACTTCACCTGCACTGGAGCAAGCCCTGCTGTTGCTTTTGCATCTGTATTCCCAGCACTCTGGAGGGAGAGTTCACAGCAGTAAACAAACCTTTAATTAAACAGTTTTAAAATGAAGTCTGTGGTATCTTTCTCTGTGTGGTGTTTTTGGGAGGTACAGAAGCAGGGGAGCAGTGCCTGCATGGAAGTGGCATGGTCACACCTGACAATGCAGAAAGATTAAGGGCAAAATAATGTTCTGATGTGCTTTTGCTGTTGAAGATTATCTGGTGATAAAGTCCTGAGATGTTTATTTGTGGGGAGGTTTGTGTATGTAATTGCTTCCTTTTACACCTTGGACATCTGCAGCCATGTATTTTTTAAATGAATGGTAGAAACCAGGGGCTGACAGGTTTAATTTTTAATTCCTCTCTGCTCTCCCACTCCTGCAGGGCTGTGCCCACTTACATGCTCCCCTCTGCTGTCCCCACTTGCCAGAATGATTCAGTGTTTCTTGTTGCTTCCGTTTAGTCTTTGTTTCCAGTCCTTAGTTTAGGTAGAAATCCATGGTTTTGTTTGGAAGTCCCCATGTTCCCCCTTGCTCCCTGTCCTCAGATGGGGTGGCAGTGGCATGGTGAGGGTTGCCAGTGGCTCGTTCCATCCTTCTGTCTCCTGTGTCTTTTGCTCAAGTCTGAATTTCAGGTGGGCGGGCAGTTCATTACTCTTTCTGCAGCATTTATGCAGATTGCGGTCTGAGCTTATTTTAGAAGAGCAGAAATCAGGAGCAATTAGCAATCTGCTCAGGAAGGAGCTGGGAAAGAGGCAGACACCGGCTCTGTGGCATTCAGAGGACTGAGCTCTTTGCTGAGCTCGGCCAGTGCTGTCCCCATGGTTTGTACATCAGTGTGGCCTCTGTGGGTGAGCGCTCCTGCCGGCAGCCAGCAGCTGGAATAAAGCCACTGCAGGTGGTTAATGTGAGAGTTCCTGGGGTACTGGAGCTGCAAGGTGCAGGCTCAGGGGCTCAGGGAACGAGGCAGCAGTGCTGTGCTGTACAGGACAGGCAGATGTGTCCATAGCCCAGGGCTCAAACCAAACCCCCACAAGGGGCACAGGCTGCCCCGGGACATCACCCAGCACCGTGGGCAGCTGAGGTGGGTCAGGCCATGGCACATGCCAGCTGACCCTGTCGGGGAGATCTGAACAAGGGTTAGGTCTGCCTCTCAGTAACAGTTCACATCAATAAACAAATGCCAGTCTTTATCCGCTCACCCTGCCAGGATGACGCATTACTTCATTTTTGGAGTGACTGTTGTTAACCTGGCTGGTATCTCAGCCAAGCTGCAAGCCCCGTACTTTTGCCTTGTTTGAGGGGATGTGAATTCAGAGAATTGGAGAACTCTGCACATCAGAGTGGGAGCAGAAGAGAAAGAGGGGATTTTTAAAAAAAAGACAGTGCCTTGACAGAAGGAATGCTGGAATGTTTACATCTATATCTTGTTCTCCTGTACACGTGTGACACAAGGCAAGCAAGGCAAGAGAGTTCTGCAGGAGCAGTGCTGCAGCAGCTCTGCTCTCCATACCAAGGGAATCAAGTGAAGTATTTGAGGGATTATTTTCTGGAAGTGATGGACACCTGCAGTGACAGCTGATTTTAGCCAGAGCTGTAGCTGCAGGAGCTCTTTCTGTCCTGATAGTGCTTCAGGAAAAGCCGTGCACACTGATGCACATGGATTGCATTTGTCTGCTGGCTCGCTTCCCCTGGAGCTGCCCAAGTACATTTAATGCCCTTTCTTATTTCTGGGTGGGAATTTAACATTCCTGTACTACAGCAGGCTATTTCTGTGTTTTCTTTGGTATTGTTTATCCATAACCATCTGGTCCTGCACCCACTAATAAATGGGATGCTGGGGAAGATGGTGAGAGCAGACAATGTGCTTTATGCTGATTTACCCTTCTTTAGAAGGCAGGAACACAATCACTTCGTACTGAAGGAATGAAGCAAGCGAGGGCGATAATCTCTGCTTTGTGGGTGGCAGCTGCACAACCCAGTGATCCCAATGTAGAACATATTATTAGCCTCAAGCTAAGCTGTCTGCAGTCTGGAACTTGCTCCAGGTCTATAGTAAATGATGAATTCATAAGGAGGTTGTGGAGTGTTGGGCTGGATCCTGTCTGGTGTGGAAAGCCCTTTGGAGACAGTCTGCCCACAGCTGTTGGATTCTCCATTGCATGCTCGTTACCTTCTCAATATCCACGTGGTCCTTCTGCACTGCAACAGTGAGGTTCTGCAGGTCTTTATTCACCCTGAAACAGCCCAAGACCACTGGTGCCTGAGGCTGCGTTTGCAGTCATTGGGGAGGGTGGTGAAATTCCTCCCTACGTTTATGCTTCCTGCCTGCAAGTTCCAGGCTGGCTGGATCTGGTGACAGATGATGTACTTTCACTGGTCATGGCACAGCTTTCCCTTGCTATCCCAGCATTGTGCTTTTTCTGGCAAAGGAGGAGGAGTGAAGAGCAGTGTCAGCCTTGGGCTGGTGTTTTGCTGATCTCTGAGGCAGAGGCTCTGAGGGAAGCAGCACCATTGATTCCCTGGCAGCAGCTGAGGCTTTCCTGTTCACTGCTGATGAGGGCAGTGAGCAGAGCATCTGCACTTGCCTTTGGCCTGGTCCTTCGTGGTGGAATTGAAAAAGCACGGTGGAGATAGTTAGCCAGGGGGACATGGAAGAACAGCATTTCTGGGTGATGAGGACATGCTCCAAAGGAAGCATGATCAGGCTTCAGGAATGCTCAGGAGGTTTTGGTCTGCAGGCACAGCAGGGAACTGGATCAGACCCTGGAGGTGCACAGGAGGTTTTGGTCAGAGGCACAGTGTGAAATGAAGCTGGCCATGCCAGGTACAGGCTTCAGGGAGCCAGCTGCCCATGATATTTTTAGGAACATTAAATCAAACCAATAAAAGAAATTGGGCAGCTGCTGCTGTTGGACTTGCTGATTCCTACAGGCTCCTCAGTTTGAGTCTACTGCTTTGGAATTCATTTTTCTTGTGGTTTTCTGTGTCCCTTTGGACTGGGAACAGTTTGGCCTTGAAATGAAGTTCGGGCCCATCTCCGCCACAGAAAGGCACAGTGGGAAACAGAAACAGCAGAGATGCCCAAGGAAAGACTTGGACATCTTTCTTATCTGTAAAATTAGGTTGTAATCCATCCCTCTTTCTTGAACGTGTTGAGGCTTATAGTATGCTTTGTGATGTGACATGAAAAGTTCTTAAAAGGAATTATCCTGTATTTTTAATGCTTGTAAAGTATTACTCTGGAAGAGAATTGGTTCAGTGGATCCGTGAATGCACAGATTTTTCAGGCCAGAAGGCACTGCTGGGTAATCTGATCTGTGTGTATAATATTTGATCCTGTTAGGGCTGTACAGAGGTTGGGGAACTTGCACAGATACGCGGGGCTGGCTCTAGGAACTGTCTGCAAAGCTCCACTCTCTTAATGATCTGTGAAATCTTTCCATGCCGGGATTAAGGAATGTGAGGTGCTGAAGTGACCCGTTTAATGATCTTCTCCTTTATTCCATCTCAGTGGCTCAGGGCAAGATTCACATTCTTGTTCAGTCCTTTCTTTTTCAGTTTGAATACATTCTCCTTTGCATCTTAATAGCCGCAAGCCCCGAGCTCCGGTTACATCATTTCAGGGCTTTCATTTGGTAAAAGACTTTCTGCAGCGATCCCGGTGCCTCCCAAGTGCTGTTTCCAGGCTGGAGAGCGGACAGATGAGGGATCCGGAGCTCCTGCCGGCTGTGCAGGAGGGCAGTCAGAAGAGCTGTTTTCTCTGGGGAAAAAGCCACCATCTGCTTTTGTGAAGCTTCCTTTGCTCTTCTTAAATCACGAACAAACACAAGAGATCTGTTCGGCTCTTTCTTTTTAATGCTCTTTTGCATCCTTTGTCTTCCTAACAGGCAAAACCAGAGGGGGCACAAACTCAGCAGAGGCAGCTGTTCCACCTTCCCCTTTTGGTCCTGCTCCTGCTTGGGAAGCAGCTGGGGACAGAGCTCCCTTGGGCAGAAATGCTGGTTGTGGGGCACAAGGGATTCCCCAAAACACACAGGCAGCCAGCAGGGGACTGCCAGGGATCTTGGAATGCTGGAGGTTTGGACCTCTTTAAAGTTTGGCTTTTTTAATATAACACCAAAACCCCCAAAACAAACAAACAAACCCAAATCCAAACCCCAAACAACAAAACCGACCCAAACATCCTGAAAGTCTTTTTTAGTGAGTATTTCTGGGGTCTCGCTCCACGTTCAGTCCTGTAAATTCTCCTTGCCATTGATCAGCGTGATCAGTGCAGGGCCACACAGCCCAGACCGCAGGGTGTGGGGGCAGTAAATGAGATTTACTCCCTCGGTGCTGCTCGCGGTCAGACAAAAGTGGCAGCAGATGTGACCGGTTCAGGCTGTGAATGACAAGTGGACGAGTCTCTGTTCCCAAGGAAACGGGGAGGTGCCAGGGGCTGTGGGAAAAGGAGCAGGAGGATGCTGCAGCCCGGGCCAGGGGCTGCCCCCATGCCCAGCCCGGGGCTGCTGCCGGTGTCCCTGGGCAGTGTCACTGCCCGGGCAGGAGGGGCACAGACCGCTCTGCTGACACGAACCTTTAGCCACAGCAGGCAAGGGTTGAGAGAAGCAAAGACCTGGAGTGGCTCTGGAGCTTTCAGTGCTCCCTGGAGGAGGACTCGCTGTGGAGCTGTGCTGTGCCTGTGCCCTTCACCCTGTGCAGGGGCTCTACCTGTGACAGGGGCTGTGGAGACATCCAGGGTGGGGCACTGCCAGCAGGGTCACAGCTGCTGTGCTGCTGCCTGGGCTCTGTGCCAGCCAGGAGAAAACATGGAAATATGCACTTCTGCTGCCTAAATTTAGCCCCTAAACTTTGTCTAGTCCTGGTGGCAGCTCCTGTGGTAAACCACAGCTCCAAAGTGAGGATTAACCCCATGTCCAGCATCTGACGAGGATGTGGGTCGATACCTACTACCAGGCTCCAGCTCTGCCCATGCCTCTCCTCACAGAGGGAGGGAGGGAAAAGAACGACTTTGGGTCAGTCTGGCTCATTTCTGTGAGTGGTGCAGGATGAAACAAACCAGCTCTCTCTCTCGGGCCCAGTGAGGATTTCTTCTGCAGGCAGGTTTGCCTCCTCCTTAGTCTCAGAAAGGAAGGACCATGGCCAGCGTGGAGTTGCATGCTGAGAGCACCTGGGGAGGCAGCTGTGCCCAGCTGTTCCCAGAGCCAGGGAAGCTGTGGTTGGCATTGGTGCCTGGTCTGGGCACTCTCTGGCCAGCTCTCTCTTCCCATCTGGCACACATGATGTGTGGTTTGAAGTGCTGTTTCTGTTCTTAAATTGGACATAATTGCAACACACCATTATATCTGTTCTCACTCTTGATCTGTGGGAAGTTTGCCCTTGAGGCTCAGCTGAAGTTAACAATAAACACTGTTTGGANGGTTGGTTTTTTTTTGTTTTTTTTTTTTTTTTTTTTTGTTTCCTTGGGTCCCAGGAGCACAGGCTGTCATACAGGCAGTGCTGCCTGTGGAAGGGAACTGGGTGCTCTGCTTCACCCAAAACACTTGTTGTTCCCTGCTGCCTCCTCAGGAGCCAGGCTGGCTGCTTCAGAGACAGTTTTTAAGGGAAAACTTCTGTCAGTAGCTCCTGTGGATTTGGAGTACCAAAGTATATGACAAATGCCACCCCCTGGGTCACAGCAGCAGTGGCCACTCTCCTGTGCAAGGACAGGAGAGGGGACTGTGTGAGAAGCAGCATGTGGGACCTGCTGCTGCTGTGCTTCTCAGTGGCAGAGCTTTGCCACCTTGTTCCTGTGCTTGCTAAGCTTATTATTAATAATTTCAAGGCTTCATTGTCTCCATATCCGCTGTGATATTTGTTCTTGGACAGTGAGGAGCTGTTCTCAGCTTCCTTTGCATTAAACAAGGGGCTGCTCCAGGGCAGGGGTTTCCCAGCAGGGGAGAAGCCACTGGGTTCAAGGTACAGTTTCTTACACTTTCACTTCCCTTCTGAGTAGTTGCAGCTGAAGTTGTTGCCTCACAGCCCAGCAAGTCACAGTGTGGGGACCTGGTGTGGGTACGAGGGAAAACTGGGGCTGTGCATGGCAAGTGCTGCTGCTCAGGGATGGGCTGGGGATTACAGACACACAGGAAAAAAAACCTGAAAAGTGCCAGTGCCACAGGAGTTGTTTCCATACTAGAGAGAAGTGTTTTCCTTTCTCTTATTTTTTTTTTTTTTTGAACTGGGAACATCTAGTTTCAGATAAAAGGCTTGTCTTGTTCTTTGTTTTACCAGGAGCCATATCTCTTGTCTTTGTCTAGGCAGTGATGTTACTAATCACACGGAAGGAAGGAGAGGGGAAGCTTGCTTTGGGCTGTTTGCTTTCACTGCAGATCCCCTCGGGATGGATGTGCCCCGGCATTTCTGTCTGTGGATGCTCCAGGCGATGGGCCCTGCAGCTCCTTGGCTGTTCCAGCTCAGTGGTGTCACTGCTGGGACCTGACAAAGCCTCTCCTGGGTGCAGCCCTCACAGGGAAGGTGGATGGTGGTCTGGCAGCCCCATCCTCCCGGCCCCGTGTGGGCATTGGGAGCTCACTGTGTAGGAGAGCAGAGCCAGAGGCGCTGCCAACAGGAGCATCCCATGGACACATCTGGGCTCTCAGACTGCCCTGCCACTGTCCCCTGCCTGCAGGGACTGAGCCTGGCTCTGGGGATGGCACAGAGGCTCTGGCTGCTCTGGGGGCTGTGCTGCCAGCACCTGCCCACAGCTGGGGTTTCCTGTGGAACAGCTGGCTGGGGTCTCAGAATGGATCCAGGCTCGAGCTGCATTAGGTCTGTATGTGTGTGTGAGAGCTCTCCCAAGGGAAATGGTGCGTGCTGGGAGGACAAAGCACTGGAAAATACATGCGAGGTATTTCTTTTACGAAGAGGTGTGGACTGTTAGGGAAGGCAGCACGTGGATGCTCTAAAGGGGGCATAAAAACAATTGTGAGTCAAATGGCCTTGTTGGTGTATTCTGTATTTGTGTAAGAGTTGGATCCTCCCTGAGTCCAGCTTGCTGTGCTATATTTGCAATGAGCTATTGGGTCTAATCCCAGTTGTGAGAAAATAATGGCTTTTGTTGCCAAGCATATTTTCTCACTTGTCACAAATCAGTGGGGTGAAGCATATGTTAGAGGAGCGGCTGTCTCAGGCTGCCCGGCGGGAGGATCCGTGACAACGCTGTTCTCCTGGATGGATAATTCGGGTAATTCAGCGTGGTGCAGCAGCCAGGCCGGGGGTGGGTGGGCTGCACCCGGGGCTCTGTGCCGGGGGCTCGGCAGCAGGGCTTTGTCCTGCTCCCGCCGGCAGGGAGGAGCAGCAGGCTCCGGCAGCTTTCATCCCAACCCGTTGCTAGAGAAACCTCTGCTTTTGTCTGCCCCTGTCTGAGCAGCCGGAGCGTGGCTCTGGCCTGGCCTGGGGAGGGGTGTTGTGCCAAAACCGGCATCTCCTGGAGGAGGACGAGGAGGAGGAGGAGGAGGAGGAGGAGGAGGAGGATGCTCACTTGCAGGGTCTGGCTCCGGTCTGCAGCTGCTGGGGCAGGGCTCTGCAGGGCTCTGCAGGGCTGGCAGGGCTGGCAGGGCTGTGCAGGGCTGGGCAGGGGCAGGGCTGTGAGGGGCAGGGCTGTGCAGGGCTCCCAGCCGGCTCTGCTGGCTGCACCATCACCAGTCCCCATGGCTTCAGCCTCCCCGAGCTGGACCATGCCTGGCTCCCGTGTCAGTTTAGGCTCCAACCTTTGCAAGTCGTAACTATCCAGGATTTCCCGCTGCCTGCTTTTCACCAGTGTTTGCCTGTGTAGAATTGGGTTGATTCACTAACCCATCCTGAACTCCACGTGTGTTGCCTGTCCATAGGCTCTGCAGGATATTCTGCTGTCCTTCTTCTGGGGTTGGCTTCCATGGTGGCTGATGCTAGTTGAGGAGCCAAAGGTAGAGTTTGGGGTTGGATGCTGAAGAGAGGATTATCTAACATGGAAAACATAATGAGCAGTTGGTTGAAGGCTGGAATTCCAGGCCTGTGAATCCCTCACAGTGGACAGGATGGATGTGGCATGGCTGCAGGCAGTGCAGGAGCTGTCAGAGCAGTCCCCAGGAATTCTGACTCCCAGGGACCCTTGGAGGACTGAGTGATGTCCTTCTCTCTGCTACCACATCTGTCTGTGCATTGATGATGCCAGCAGCTTTTCGTTTTGTTTTCTACACAAACCATTTAGCATGCAGCAGCAGCCCCTGGGGTCAGTGCCCATCTCCACTGTTGGTGTGATGGCTTGTCACTGCATGGCTTTAGGGTCGTGGCTGGCAGCTCCCTGTGCCTGCCGAGCCTGTCCTTTGCCTCTACGTGCTGGGCTGGCATTGACCTGGCTGAACTCCTGAAAGAAAACTTACAAGTGTCAAATCAACACGTTATAGGCATAGCAAAAACAAAGAATTTCTGCTGACAAAGGTCAAAGTGTACCAGGGACAGAGAGAGCTGGACTGCTGTGAACTGGGAACAGAGAGAATAAAGACTGAGGCACTGATACCAGTTGTTGTGAAACCTCATTTGCAATATAGTTTCCTTTCCTGCTTTCTTTTAGCAGAGAATTTAACATTTAAAGGTATCTCTGGTGTTCTCTGTGGAGTGGGATTGTCCTTCATTTTGAAGTTTCTGTAACTTGCTGTGAGTGAGGGCCAATGTCTGTATGTCTGTGTGCAGCAGATGCCCGAGTCCCAGGGAAAGCCCTGTCTGGGCAGAGGCAGCAGCTGTGCTGAGCATCCCTGCTCTGCCTTGCCCTTCCTCCTCTGCCGGGGCCTTGGCTTCTCTCCCAGTGTCAGGTGAGCAAAGTGAGAAAAACAGGCCTACTTACAAAGCTTAGGGAAAGGCAAAGGACATCTTGTGTATTATGGGTTGTTTATTCGACTATTGGAGCATTAAAGAGGCGGTTTCTGTAGGGAGACTAAACCAGTGCCGTGGCTGGTCTGGGCACTGTCATGGGGGGAAGAAAGTGAAGGGTCTCAAGGAGAGCACATGCAGGAGCTGCCTCACCTTGGCTGTGCCCACCTGCCTTGTGCCAGGGGTGTGTGGTGGTGGGGAGCTGGGGGCTGCTGTCCCCTCTCCCCGAGGGCTCTGGGGACAAGGAGGCAGCACCTGGACCTGTTCCATCAGCTGACCCCTGCCATTCTAACTCCTCTGATCTCTCCGCCGTGCAGCTGCCCCCCGCAGCCAGCTCAGCCCAATTGTTCTCAGTTTGAATAGATTTTTCTACCGTCGAGTCTCATTTTTCCTCTCCTTTCAGTTCTGCACACGCCCTCCCGTGGGGCTCCCCGTCCCTCCGGGCAGAGCTCAGCTGCTGCTCCAAGAAGAGCGAGCAGCTCCTGCACGGGTGTCCTGGCCAGGTGCACTTCACAGAGCTGCAGAAACCCTGCCTGGGCTTGGGAAGGCTTGGGGAGGTGTATTTCCCTCACATCCTGTGCCACAGGTGCTGTGTTGCTTCTCTTGCAGACAGGGCAAGGTGTCTGCCTGTGTCTGTGAGCAGCGCTCCCTTCCCCACTGCCTGCCCTTGTCTTGTGGGATCCGAATCCCCCGTGTGGGGGATTTGCAGCCAAGGGGGTGGGTTCTGTCAGTGCCAGGGCAGGATCAGTGCTGGAAACCAGCTCTGTCTGTTGTTCCTGCAGTCCTGTTCCCTGCAGGACACAGCAGGGACCCAGGTGCTGCAGGAGACACCAGCTGCCCAAGGAGCCCATCCCCACACTGCGCAGGCACCTCCAGGCACTGCTGAGCAAACAAACCTGGAACAGATGAAACCTTTGGTGTTTTTGAGCTGGGTTTTGGAGGGTGTGAAAGGCCCTTTAAGCCTTGAGCCAAAGCTGGGTTGGATTTGTTGGTAAACCTGGCGGTGCAGGAGGATGGGGTGAGAGAAGGGTGCATGGCAGTGCCAGCTTCCTTAAGGTCAGTGCTGGCCATCCAGGAGGTATTCACATGGACATTGATCAAATTGATTGTGTTAGTTTATATGAGAGTAGTATGTGATTTCAGGTAGTACCAGGCAGATAGAAGCATTGTTTCTGGTTTCAAAAGGCAATTGAAAGCTCTGAGGTTGGTCTCAGTGTTGTAACACGGTTTGTTTTGACAAAGAATAAGGTTTAATGTGAGGCTGGTCAGTGGCACTGTTCTGCTCTCTCTTGGGAAGCAGATCCTTTGGCCTTATTGAGCCTTCATTCACCCCAGGGCTTGGAGGGAGCTCCAGCAGCGCTGTGCTGTTTGCTCTGGGACAAGGAAGGACAACCCGGCCAATGTCTGTAGCTGATGTTCTTTCCCCTCTGCTGTGTGCCTGCAGAAATCCGGACGCAGCTGGTGGAGCAGTTCAAATGCCTGGAGCAGCAGTCGGAGTCGCGGCTGCAGCTGCTGCAGGACCTGCAGGAGTTCTTCCGCAGGAAGGCCGAGATTGAGCTGGAGTACTCCCGGAGCCTGGAGAAGCTGGCTGAGCGCTTCTCCTCCAAGATCCGCAGCTCCAGAGAGCACCAGTTCAAGTAAGTGCGTGTTCCCGGGGCAGGCTGGTGCAAAAGGATGGGCAGAGGCTGCTGTGAGCGCTGCAGTTTGGTTTGTAGCTGCACAGTCCTGACATGCAGTGAAGTCCATCATGTCAGCAGTGACCTCCTCTGTCTCATCCCTGGGTGGGACTCACAGAAGAAACTGGACGCGGCTCTTTCCAAGGCTTCCACCACAGCACCACTGACCTGTGCTGCATGAATTCCACTTACTGCACGCTTCTTGAGCAATACAATAAAAATAGGAACTGGGGACCAGGAAGGAGTCAAACCCTTTGATTTTCTGAAGGGTCTTGAATTCAGCCATGATTTGAATGTGCGAATAGTAGTGGGCCTGGTCTGTAGCCCTTGTTTCTGTGTGTAGCCCAGTCATCAGCTGTCCAGGTGCTGTGCTGGCAGGCTCAGGCTTGGAAGCAGTTTCTGGAAATGGAATTTACTGCAGTTTATTTGCAATAAAGTATGTGTTTTTCCTGTGCTTAGCTGTACGGTGTTGGAGGGAGGCAGATCCTTGTGGAAATATTGTGAAACAAAGCTTTGAAGTAGGAAATAGGAACTGAGTCCTGGGATTGTGAAAACCAAACCAGTGATGCAGTTGTGAAATCCATGAATATGTAAATACGTGTTTTCAAAAGCAGCGTCTTTTCAGTTTAACCACACTTGTGAGCTTGGCTAAAACAGAAAATACCTGAAAAAAATAGAAAGGAAAACAAACTTGACTCAGAATTTCAGTTTGGAGGTGACTGGTCTGTGGTGAGGATAGTGGCTTGTGCCATTCTGCTGGCTGGTGACCCAAAGGCTCTGTGGAGGCCAGCGCCCATTGTACCTGGGGCTGCTCCCTGCTCCCCGTGTGTGTCAGGCTGGGCTCTGCAGGGTGACGCTTGCTGCTCGTGCTGGGTGTCAGCAGCTGCTGCAGGTTGTGTCCCTTGTCACAGCCGGCTCTCCTGGCGGTCTTGGGGCACGGGGTCTTGCTGGGCAGCAGGAGCAGTGCTGGAACTGTGCCCAGTGAGAGTCAAATGTGTGCCCAGCAGGATGTGTGCCCAGCAGGGGCTGTGCCCTGTGCCTGGCAGGGGCTGTGCCCTGTGCCCAGCAGGATGTGTGTCCTGTGCCCAGCAGGATGTGTGCCCTGTGCCTGGCAGGGGCTGTGCCCTGTGCCCAGCACAATCTGTGCCCTGGGGCCATGCAGCAGCACTGGTGGCATGGAACCAGGTGCAGGTCCTGGCTGCTCTCCTTGCAGCACCTTGGCCCAAGCTCTCCACCTTTGCCTCCCTGGGCCACAGTGTTTGTCCCTGTCTATTCTTCTGCCAGCAGTGTCTGTGAAAGTCTCTCAGCTGGAATTCTGCCCTTTGTTCCACATGAAACTCACATCGTTCAGTTCAGTGGCCAAAGACTGTAGCTGCTGTTCAGTGCCTTTCACAGAGGGCCTGGGCTTTGCCTGCTTGCTGCCCTTCTCCTCACCAGCCCCAGGCTCTTCACAGTCTGTTTCTTCCTCTAACCCCTGGTGATTTTTTTCCCGTTTCAGCTGCAAGAGCAGTGATTTCTGCTGTTACGTTACTAAATCCTATTTATTCCATATTACTAAATCCCATTTAATCTGTTTACTCGGTCTCTCCAGTGTGAGGCTTTACTGCTGTCTTATGCCAGGCTCTGCTGATGATGAGTGGCTATTCAGATCCTCTCTGTCCTTCTGGCATCCGACTGTTGCGTGTTGATTGTGTGGTGCTCGATGCTGCAGTAAATTCCAAGGAATTGAAGGAATTGGCCAGTAAGGAGCTCTGGCTCAGAGATGGAGCCCACAAAGGTTCAGGGGTGTCTGGGTTCACACATTAGCTCAGAGCAATATTAGGGCTTGCCATTGCTTACAGTTCTGGAAGCTGCTGCTGTGCAGTGTCCACAGGTGACAGTGGGTCTCCACTGTTCTAAAACACCTGGGCACAAGTGCTGGTGGACATTTGGGTCAGCTTGATTTCAGTGCTCGCTTCTGTTGAGTCCTCACTGTCCATTCCATGTCCAGAGACCCCCCTAATACATTTTTTTCTTCTGGACTGCTCTGTATGTGCCCTTACTAGGCTCATCTGCACCACTTCCCCAGCTGCTCAAGTGTGTCATTATTCTGATGGGGCTGTCACACTCAAGATTTACTGTCCCTTCAGTGCTCCTTTGTCCCCGTGTAGCCATGTGCAATGGGCTGTGCCCAGCCCTGGCTCTGGCAATCACCGTAGTGCCTCACGTGGCTCCAGCCCCACAGACTCCTCCTGGTATCTGTCTGCAGTGGTTCTGTGTGTGTGTGCATGCAGAGGTGTCTGCAGTCTGCACGCTGTCCCCACCAGCATACCTGAGTGTGTTCGTGGTGTGCACAGACACTCGGAGGTGATGTTGGATGCAGAGCACTTTGATGAGCACTTTCTAGTGGACTGAAACCAGCGCAGTGTATTGGGTGGCAGGGGGCCCTTCTGCCGTGGAGTGACAGTCGTATTCATAGTGCGAGGGGAAAGAATGAGCAGAACTCTCTGCCTTTCCAGGGATATCTCTTCTCCTGTGTCATCTTCCAGGGCACCCAGTTTGGGAAGGGGCTGGCTGGGGGCCTGGTGTGGTCTGGTTTGTGTGCAGTGGACATCCCTGCATGGCAGTGCTGGTACAGCTGGGAGAAGAGGTCACACCCCAAATCCCAGTGACTGTGTGCAGGGGAGGGAGGCAATGTGTTGACAGCATTCATTTGAGAGTGTGTGCCTTTTTGACCTGTTGACCAGACCTTTTGGATTTTTTTCCCCCACAATTCTCTAGGAAGGATCAGCACCTCCTTTCCCCTGTGAACTGCTGGTACCTGGTTCTGACGCAGACCCGCCGGGAGAGCCGAGACCATGCCACCCTGAATGACATCTTCATGAACAATGTCATCGTCCGGCTGTCGCAGATCAGCGAGGATGTCATCAGGCTCTTCAAAAAGGTACCCTGGGCAGCCTTGCCTCATGTGCATCCATCCTGTCATTTTGGTCTAAAATAGAATTTTCATAAATGCTGCAGAGCAAATCTTGCAAGGGACGATCATTAAAGGCCTTTCTAGGTAGGATTTATCCTAGAGTTCTAAAGGAACTGAGATCTAGACCTGGCAAGTCTAGAGTGTGAGGTGTGACCTGGTGCTCAGAGTGTCAGTGCCAGGGAAATGAGAGGTGGAAGCATGATGACTTTTTTGGAAGATTCTTTGGAGGGCGTCAGGGAACAGGTCAGAACAGGCATGTTGGGTGGAACCTTGCTCAAGGGCAGGGTGACAGCTATGAGGCAGGTACAAGAAGTCAGTGTGGTCTCCTGAAGGGAAGAGTCATGCCTCAGAAATTCAGTAGAGGTATTTCCAGGAGCTAGAGATCATATCATTAGCTGGTGCAGGGACTTCACTGGAAAAGGGGGCCTTAGCTGAAATTCTTGAGGAGCTGTTGAAGAGTAGAGAGGGGTTGTTTTCTGGTGTAATGATTAGTTAAAGGACAGGAAAAAAGGGAAGGAGGGTTCCAATGCAGTTCCTAATAAATTATTTGGAAAACGCCTGAATAGTAAGATGACAAAATCTGCTGATGATACAGTATTATTAATGATAACCAAATTAAAAAGGAGCACCAGAGACTTCTGAGAATCAGGCAGTCAGGTGGACCAGGACTGTTCATTGAAGGTGAGGAGTGTGGTAAAAGCAGAGTCCCAGCAGAGGGTCACTCTGTGGCTCTGTTCTCCTTAGGGCAGCTGGGGACTGTTGTGAGGGAGCAGGGTGAGCCACGGGGCACCTGCCTCTGCAACAGGAGAAGGCTCACAATCAGGGCTTATCTGGAATTTTCAGCCTGACTGGAGAATAAATTTCATGTGATATTTTTATGGCCAGTTTCCTCTAGTTTATAGATCTGACCTAGAAATTAAACTGCAAGGTCAGGTTTGTGTTGGCTGATTTAATACGGGATACCATCCCTTTTCCTGTTCTCCTGCCCTCCAGAAATGGAGATATTTGGTATATGTTGGTTAGTGCAGTTCTGTCTCAAAATGTTCCTCCCATTTGCATTTTGCTCTGAACCGGTTTTTGAGATTTATATTTAAACCATCCTTCTGCTTTCCCTGCCCATGTCTGTGGATGGTGTGTCTCGTTTGGAAACACAGGACAAATTCTGCCAGCTTGCAAACAAGGGCATATATTCAGTGTTTTGAGTGTTCTCTTGTTGTATGTCAATCCTCAGCCAGGACAGGATGGTGAAGTATTTCATCCATTCAGCAGAATTACTTCTTTGTGTTTGGTTTTCTTCCATCTCCCCTCATTTATGAACTTAAATTTCGACTTCTAAGGCTCAACACTTAAGTTCAGTAGAAATAGTTACTCCTTGTTTCTCCCTCCTCCATCTCCTGCCAGGAGAGCTGGCGGGACTCCCTCTGCAGCCTTCCAGAACCAGCACCTGCTTTGCATCCAGAGGAACCTTTAGAGCTGTGGGCATCTGTGATTGCACTGTGTCTGTTCCTTGGACTTACCTGTCCCTGGAAATACTGCTCAGCTAAATCAGGGAAACGACTGACTCTGTGTCAGTGTTTGCCTTTCGTGTGGACAGGGAGGATGCCACTTTGGGGCATATTCAGGTTATTTATTTTTCTCAACCTATGGCACGCCTTGTCCGAAGGGATCTGGGGCTGCACTTCTCCCTTCACAGCAGCGCTCAGTGGGAACCCTGGGCACCTGTGTGGGAACAGGAGCATGCTGGTAAATGGGTTTTGAAGATCCAGCCTTGCAGTGAGGCTGCTCAGGGGAGGGGTCTCTCACTGTGGTGTCCAGTCTGGCTCTGAGTGTGGTGGGTGAAGTGCTCCAAGCCCTCCTGCAGGGGGGCCGGGCTGTGAGAGGCTGCTGGCACAGAGCCCGGCCCCAGAAGGGTTAAAGCACCCACAGCCGTGGTTCAGCTGCTGCCTGTGCTGGAGATTGCTCTTTGATGGTAAATTAGGGCAACACTTTTTTCCAGAAATGTCACTTTTAATTCTTCCCATCTAGAGTTCATTAATGGCCTGTGACATGCTGCGGGGACATAAGGAGCCCGGAGTTTTGTGTTTGTTGTGTTCATTATGTAAATGTAAACAATCCCGGCAGGGAGGGCTCCCGGGGTACAGGATGGGCAGAACTACGGAGCAGTTGCTCAGCAAGTGGCAATCTGCCTAGGAAGGTGTGGGGTGCTGAGCTGGGGTGCTGAGCTGCTGCCTCCCTGGCTGAGGCTGGCAGTAGTGGGGTCCCCCCTCACCCAGCTGGGCGCTGCGGTTCGTTCTTCTCCCCGCAAGGGTCCTGCCCCTGTGGGCTCCAGCAGCCTCCCTCGTGTCCAGCTGGGAACCCTTCCAACCCAAACCATTCCGGGATTCTGTGAGGAAAGCAGAGGAAGAAAACTCAATTGGGCAGATTTCCCTGGAGCTTCCAGCGTGAGTCACGTTCCCGGTGCAGGAGGGGAGGATCAAGGCGAGCGTGTTGACATTGCTAATAGGCAATAAATGGAGATGCTGAGATGTGTCCCTGCTGAGATCTGGCTTGCTCTGCTGTCAGGGAGAGTCTGTCACCATGAAACCTCACAGTGTGTCCTGGCAGACTCAAACCCAGGGTGAGGGACCCACTGCCAGCCAGGTGTTTGCTGCACTCTGACCTTCTGCTGTGGCACAAGGAAGTTTGATGCTTCTTCCAGATATGGGATACAGGGAATTACACGTTTGAGACAGAGCATTGCTGTGTCCAGAATAAGGGTGCTGGGTTATTCCGCAGTGTGAGAGTTAATTATGTGCTGTGACAGTGAATTTAATTACAGCCTGTGCTGCGTTGTCCTGGATGGAGGTTGGATGAGGAAATAGTGTCTGGATGGGAGCTCTTGTCTTTGTCTTTAGAATAAGTGTTCTCTGTTGCCAGTCATCCATGCTGCTGCTTCCCCATGCTTTGTAGCAGTGGCAGGAATTTTAATAAATTGCTAACTTGAAGCCATTACCATCTCAGTGAGCAACTGTGGGTTTTAGGAGGAATGTGGGGCATAAAAGAAGCAGCTAAATTGTAGTTTGGGTTTTGTGGATGGTCCCAGGGAACTGGAGTGATGTTTTGGTGCTGTCTCCTGTAAGCACACAAAGATAATTTCTCTGTTGGAGAAGGGGAAGGCAGCAGGCTCAGAGGAGAGGTGAGTCCTTCAGCTGCTCCCTTGCCTGTGCTGGAGGGAGGCTCCAGCATCCTCACTGTGGACACTGCCCTGCTGGGTGCTGGGGTTCCCCCAGACCCTTTGGCTCCCTGCAGCAGGGGGACAGGTGTTGGGTTACGTGTCTGTAAACAAATGGCTCTTTAGCTCTGCTCCCCACCCATGGTTGCCTGTGTTGCTCTATGTCAGAGTCTAAAACTGGATTTGAAAACTACAGCTTTGTGGCCTTGCCCTGCACTGTGCAGGAAATCCAGGGCAGAGGCAGGAGCTGCAGCTGAGCCTGGGCCATGACTTCTGCCACCAGCCTGTCCTGTCCTCCTCCCCAGGCTTTTGGGAAGCCTTGCTTTGGGGAGTGGCCTGTGGCAGCAGGGGTGGCTGGAGGGACACATGTGACTGCTGCAGGCTGTGGGCTCCAAGCCCCCTGTTTGTAGACCTTGACTGTGATAACTCATTAGAATCACAGAATGGTTTAGGTTGGAAAAGCTCTCTGAGACCACTGGGTCCAACCCTTCCCCCCAGCACTGCCAAGGCCACCACTAACCCGTGTCCCCAAGTGCCACATCCACACAGCTTTTAAATCCCTCCAGGAACAAAGAAGAAATTTTTTCTAATATCCAATCTAAACCTCCCTGCCACAACTTGAGGCTGTTTCCTCTGGTCCTGTCCCTTGTTCCCTGGGAGCAGAACCTACCCCCACCCGGCTGCACCCTCCTGTCAGGGAGTTGGAGAGAGTGAGAAGGTCCCCAAACACCTTTGGGCTGTGTCTGGGGGGGATCCACACCTATCATGGCTCTGTTGTGAATTAGCAAGCCCCAGTGAGAATTTTGAGAGCAATGATGACCATCAGTGTTGGTGGGCAGGGACTGGGCTCCAGTCCAGATGGGGGTTCCTGGGAGCTGTGGGCCTCATCTGAGCCCCTTCTGGTCAGTGGCATCATCCTGGCACCTTGGAGCCATGGCAGTGGGACCAGTGTGCGTCAGGCTGAGGATGGGACTGTCCCAGGTACCCTGACACTAACTCACAGACACACTGTGGTTACTGGTGGAACTTCCACCCTTTAGACTTCAGGCTTCAGGCTTTGCTTTAAGTTCAACTTTTAATAATCTAGATTAAACTTTCAGAGTCTGTAGGTTGTCCCATTGACTGGAATTAGAGGACCTTTCTGTGTCGAGGGCTTCTCTCATCACCCAGCCTGATGGAATGTTGTTTTCCCTGCCCACGTGCACAAAACTTCCTGGAGTTATTTGAGGAAAGCTGGAAGAAAGTGCTCAATTTTGTTTTGGTTTGGTTTAGGGGAGGGAGGAGGGGGGTATCTATACTTAGTTTAAACACATCTTCAAGCTATAATAAGTATTTCCTAGCCAGGAAGATTTCAGGGAGAGATTTGTGGTGTAATTACAGGCTGGCAGGAAAGCAGTGTGAGCACATCCCAGCACCTCCAGCTGCTGGGTTGCAGTAGGAGTTGGTTTGATCTGCAGCCAAGCCCCAGTGCTGGGCAGCTCCCCGTGCTGTGGCCTCTCCATGAAGGGCTGTGTCCATGCTGTGGGAGGCTGGCAGCTGCATCTGCCTCATCCTGCCTGGCAAGGAGAGGGAAAACACAGGCTGATAATGGGATTTCAGCAGGCAGGAGAATGCCAAGAGTTCCTCACTGGCAGTGAGTGTCTCTTCAGCTGGCTGAACTTTGGCTGCTGCTGTTGTGAAACTGGAAACTTTATTATATAACTGTGGTGTAGCTATTTTGTAATGTCCTTTTTCAGAGATGCTTTGGTTCAGTGGGTCATGGCCAAGGGAAACATAAACCTGGGATGCCGGTGCTGGGGAGCCCTGATAACCTTTGCTCTGAACTGCTAGCATTGGCTGGAAGTTGCAGGTCCAGCAGCAGATGTGTTTAATCACAGAACAGTAGAGTGTTTCAGACTGACAGGCGATGCCGTGGGGCTGGAGAATGCCAATCTAGGGGACTGCAAACCCAAACCCACAAATGGCTGTTGGATGATGTACACCCTGCCAGTCCCCAAACTGGGAGAGAGTGTTGTGTGTAATACCTGAATGGGGAGTTGACTGTGGGCTGGGAATGAATTCTACCAGTGGAAGGGCAAAGCAGTATTGCCTGTAATTTTAGATTAATCTGTTTTGCAGGATAAATAAGTTAAATTACGTGGAATTCCTCCTCATAGTCTCTGAAACCCAGCTTGGGTGATCCAGGGGCAAACATCAACCTCCAATGAATATCCAGCAGTTCTGAAACTGCATGAGACTTTGCTGCACTATGAATTCACCTTTATGATTCCTCTGAAATGCATTTTCATTTTAGAACAGCATGTTTTGAGCGTAACAGTCTCACCTCTCTTTGTTTTTGTCTTGCAGAGCAAGGAGATTGGCCTCCAGATGCACGAGGAACTCCTGAAAGTCACCAATGAGCTCTACACGGTGAGCAGTGGGCTGGTCCCACATTCCTGGCCAGCAGAGCACAGGCATTTGTTAGAGCAAATCTGGGGAGGCTGTGCCCTGCCTGTCCTTCCCCTGTCATTCTCTGGGAGGTCTGGCTCCTGGCTGGGGTGGTGGCAGTGCTGGAGGATTCCCCAGCAGTGTGAGGCCAAGGGCTGGGTCACGGTGCCCAGCTGCTGCCCTTGAGCATGGCTGGGATGTTTGGGAGTGATCCAGTGTGATCCCTGTGTCTGTGAGGCTCTCACCTGCCAGGGCCCCAGCACCACGTTCCCTTTTGCTCCTCTCAGACACTGGGTTGGTGATTGCAGGCACCAGTGGCTCTGAGCTGGCCCTGCTTGTTTGGTGGACACCTCCCTGCCCCTGTGAGCCCGTGGCCTGGGGGGGTGGCTGAACATCACCTTCTGCTGGGGAATGCACAGAACTTGTGGCTTCCAGGGGTTCAGCTCTCTCTGTCTTGTGCCCTGAGGAGCACTTTGGCTGCAGAGTTGTCTGTGCCTCCCAGTGAGATCATGGCTCTTCAAGCAGGTTTTCATAGCAGAGCAGTAAAAGTCTTTGTGTTGCTTCTGCCTCTTGCCCTGTAGCAATTGTTTTTTTAGAAATTTATTTTATTTGTGGTTTAAGAGCAACAAAACCATATAAATTCTGTCTTTTGTCGGAAAATTGAGATAATATATTTGCTTTCTTTGGTCGTGTCTGTAACTGGTACATAAATAATACTGCAGTAGGTTTATTCCTAAACAATCATTCTATTTCATCTTTTTGAAAAACAGGCCTAAACAACAGAGCATGAATGATTGTATTTGAAATTTCTGCCATAAATCTCCTCTTAACAGGTTTGTTCCTGCATTGGCCATTGAAGGATTTGATTGTTGTGAGACCTGCAGTGTGGGTGGACAGCAGATCAGATTAAAAGGCCTGTGTGAGATTTGGGAGTGCGTTGTTGATGGTTGAATGTCACAAGCTGTGTTAGGAATGGTGACTAATTAAGATTAATTACAGCAGCAGCATGTCAGATGCAAAACAAGGAAAGACTAACAAGGGCTGGGCTGGCCTGGGTGGACCAGTTTGCTCTGAACCCAGACACGGGGCAGGGCTGTCCCCGAGGGACTCACTGGGGTCAACACTGTGCTGGGGACCCAGGTGCGAGCAGTGGCCAGGGAGGAGCACAGAGGGCAATGCTGCTGGCCCTTACAGGACCTGAGGTTTCTCCCATTCACTGCTTTGCTCCCTGTGCTGAGCAAAATGGGCTTGAATGGTGAAACACACGGGTCTGGATGGTGAAACTGGAACAGCTGGAGGAGCTCTGTGTTTGTGCTCAGGCTTGCTGCTAAGATAACAGACTGGTTGTGTCATCCAGCCAGGAGGGAGCAGGGAAGGGACATGCTGCCTCCAAAAGCATGAAGAAAAGCCTGTGGGGCAATCAGGGTCACCTCACATGTGCTTGGTGCCAGCAGCTCCTGCTGGTCAGAGAGTCCTGTCCTTGAGCCATGGGGTGAAACGGGCCCAGCTGCCCCCCTGGCTCAGGGGGCTGGGGGTGCCTGGGGACATCCCTGGGACTGAGCTGCTGCTGGAGTGTTCTTTGCAGCACCTTGGGAGCCCAGGAGCAGCAGGGAACTGTGTCTGCTGACACGGGGTAAGGGGCTGGCTCACAGGACACCAGGCTGCTGCTGCTTCAGAGATGTCACTTGTCTGCTGTCAGCACAGGGAAGTCGATTTTCTTGCCTCTGGCCAGGCCTTTACCAACAGCTCATCCGTGCCCTGGCAAGGCTGCTTTTTAAGCCTCTCCAAGGGGAATTCTGTGCACTGGGCGGAAACTACAATTTTTTACAGGCTTCTCAGGCATTCACTGTCTCAAACTTAAGCCAAAACAACCACATTGATTTTAACTCAGCCTTGTTGCTGTTCTGATGCAAGCCACCCTGTGGACTCTGAATGGAGAGAACCAAAGCCACACTGATTTTAATCAAAATGGAAATGGATGACTTTCATTCTGAAGTGGAGATGCTTGTGAATGGTTTTGTGCAAAGTAGTTCAGCTGAGGATTAAAACCAGTTTCGTTCCTTTTGTTGCTCCTTATGGATTCCAGCAGAGAGGTGCCAGTTGGAGCTGGTAAAGGCAGAAGGCTGAGGGGCCCTGAGCCTGTACCTGACACGGTCACCCCATTTCTGCCCTGGCTCCTCTGCTGGGTCACAACCTTGGGGATGAGCTGTTGAGGAGAACAAAGCCCTTGTAGCTGGAGACTGCCAGTGGTGCCATTTACGGCCGGTGTTTTGGCAACAGCCTTTATCCAGAACATGTAATTAATATGGAAAACACAACTCGTGTTGTTAAATAACTAATGAACACTGGAACATATTTTTCTTCCTTCGCTGCAGCTAATTAACTGATTTGCAGGAAAGATCCCCGGGACGCAGCTGAGGCAGTTTGTCTTTGTGTCACAGCAATGCAAGCCAGGGACAGCAGGATTTGATTGCAGGCACAGAGATGGCACAGGGGAATTGCAGATCAGGGGCTGATTGCTGCAGTGCAGGTTGGCCCTGGCCAAAATTAAGGCAGATATTAAACAGAAATAGCCTCTGAATTTCCAAGGGCGAGCTGTGTGGCAGGGCAGCTGGTGAGGAGCACAGTGAGCTGTTTAAGGTGTCTGTTTTGGTTGGGTAACTGTCCCATAACCTTTGGATTTCACAAAAATCCTGCAATTTGGACCCCTATTACTCATTTGACTTCTCTGTCATGTTGTGTCAGGGCCTCTCTTGAGTGCTGCAGAAACCTTTCCTCTTACTGCCTGTAGCCCTGATATGCAGCACTTTGCTTTTTCACTTCCCTCTGTGTGTTTCACATAAAGATATAGATGGTGAGGGTGAGGAGGGCTCAGTGAAACCCTCTGGTCTTTCTCTGGTGAGAAGATCCCAGGAATCGTCTGGTTAATGTGTGTCCTGTGCCATTCACTGCAGAAAAGGCAGTTTGAAATAGGTGGCTGGAATCTGTGTTAAGAATTTGCAGGGTTTGGAAATGCTCAGTGCCCCTTGGCTGTGCCTGCAGCGGGGTCTCCCTGCAGCGGGGTCTCCCTGCAGCGGGGTCTCCCTGCAGCGGGGTCTCCCTGCAGCGGGGTCTCCCTGCAGTGGGGTCTCCCTGCAGTGGGTCTCCCTGCAGGGGCAGGTTTGTGCAGCCCCGAGGCAGTGTTGGGAGCCTTCAGCTGAGGTTGTGCTTGGCAGGAGGAGGGATCATGCGGCTCAGCCTGCCCTGCTCCAAGTCAAACACTGCTGGGTCCTGCTGACAGCCGCAGATGAGGAAAACTCTGTGTTTTCTTCATTAAACCGTGTGTAAAAATCCCCTGCATTTGTGGGTTCCTGCTCTGTTTTTACCCTTGGTCCTCAGGCAACCTGTCCCAGTGTGTCCCAGCGTGTCCCAGCATGTCCCAGTGTCCCGGTCTGCAATGCCCAGCCCTGCTGAGGGTGATTGCAGTGAGCAGTCAGGCACTGTGGGCTGTGTCAAGGCAATGTGAAATAAACCATCCACATCCCAAAGGGAGATGATAGAAGGGGACAGTGTGACTAAAGGCATAAAGAGAGAGGAGCAGATGTGTCCCTCTTGCCAGCTCTGTTAAAATGATCCAATGTGCCCTTTGGGCTCTTGTTTCTGAAAGGGAAGGTTGTGGTGGAATTTTGCCTGTAGAGTTCCAGGATCAGCCTCATCCCTCCTGGATCTGGAATGTGAAGGACAAGGTGCTGCTGCCCCTACCCTGCCACTGCCTGAGCCTGCTGGTGGCAGCAAGGGTAGGATGAGGTGATAACGGGACACAAACCCCATTTCTGCCTGGGAATTGCAGCTCCTCCACTTCTGGGTGGTTCTGCTGTCTGGGTGGCAGAGCAAGGGCTGTCTGATGGTTTAGCAAGTCCAAGTGTAGGAACACAGGGGGTTGGTCGGAGGTCAGAGTGACCGTGACCTCCCTCGCAGTCACTTGTCATAGAGACCTTTATCCCAGCTGCAGGGCTCTGAGGTTATTCCTTATTTCCCTGGTGGCAGGCATGCAGTGCTCTTTGACTGCAGGTGTGATGACACAGTGGGACTGAGTGTCATCACGGTTCTTAGACCAGCCTGGAGCCTCTAGAAATAGAGCTGGGGTTAATCTCTCAGGCTTTCCTCCTCACTTTGTTCCTTAGTGCCACAGTGGCCCCCACAGCCCCTCTGCCCTGCCCAGGGCTGCTGGCTTGTCCTGCTCCAGTGCTCTGTGTGACCATGGGAAGGTGGCTCATGACCTCCTGTGTCTGCAGGTGATGAAGACCTACCACATGTACCATGCTGAGAGCATCAGTGCTGAGAGCAAGCTGAAGGAGGCAGAGAAGCAGGAAGAAAAGCAGTTCAACAAGTCGGGGGACATCAGTGTGAACCTGCTGCGACACGAGGACCGGCCTCAGCGGCGCAGCTCCGTCAAGAAGATTGAGAAGATGAAAGAGAAGGTGGGTGAGAGGGAAGGAGGAGGCAGCTGGGCTGGGGCTGGGCAGCCTTCAGCCTTGTCTTTGTCTGTGAGGCCATTCCTGTATCTCTGGGAAGGGATTAGGAATGCTGGTGTCTTGTGTGTGTGTGCAGCTGGAAGGCAGCCCAGGGAGGCCATCACAAGTGTCTTCCCTGCTCTTGGCTGTGGAGAAGGGCCAGGACCAGCTTCTGGAGAAGGTTTGGCTCTGAGTCAGGGTGGCATGGCAGGAACAGGCAGTGCAGCCTTGGATGGGGTGATGGACCTGCACAGGAGCCACGTGGCCACCGTGGCACCTTCCTGGCTGGTCTCTGGAGGGAGAGCTGGGACAGGCGGCTGGAGGGGCCCTGGGGGCGATGGCTCCTGGGGCACAGGACAGGGAGAGGTGGTGGGAGCAGTTTCTCCACCAGTGGAAGCCACCAGGGGCCTGGCCTGGGCTGGGACTGAGGGGCTGGGCTGGGCAGGGCAGTGCCCCAGTGTGTCTGCCTTGGCATGGTGATCCATCCTGCTCCTGACACCACACCCTGCTCCAGGAGTTTGGGGTTTGTCTGTGATGTGTTCTTAAAGATGTGCTTTTAAAAATGAACAACAACAGCCTTGGGTTCGCTCAGGCACTGACTCCTGGTAGCAAAATAATAGTTGGATCTATAAAATACCAGTGTTGTTCTTCTGTAGACTGGGAATGAGAATGCAGTATTTATGTGGATTTGTTAGGCAAAACACCTTGTGTCATTCCAGCCTCAGCAAATCCCCCTGGCCTCAGGATCTCCACAGTTTTTGTGTTAATTTTGAAGAAAAGGAGATAGCTTCCCCAGCCAGGATGCATTTGCTCACTGGCGCATCCAGCCCTGGGACATTTCTGACTGTGATCTTCTTGGAAGGGTTAATCTTTTGATTCAGCCTTCAGAGCAGGGATCTGCCTGAGCAGATGTCCCAGATCTGGAGCACATCTGCTTTCCTACAGTTCTGAATTCTGGGTCCTGTTCTGAATTGTGTAGCTTGGGCCTCTGGGCCAGATTCCACTTTGATACAGCTGCACACATCTGGAGCAAGTCCAAACGTATGTCAGCATTTCTGGGGGGAAAATTTGGCCCTCTGGTTTTGACTGATGCCAAAATCCCCAGCAGCAGCTGTGCTCAAGGGCTCCAAGTACCTCTGAGCAGGATGCACTCATGGCTGGCTGACAGTGCGAGGGGTGTTCAGATGGGATCTCCTCCACCCTGGCAAGGTCCCTGTTTTCATACCAGATACCAAGTTTTAGTCATTACTTGTCACACCCAGACTGCAGGGTGCTGTAGGGCTCTGTGGCAGCAAACACTGTGCCAGCACCATCCTGGCTGTGCTCTGACACTCCATTCTGCTTTTTCAGAGACAAGCCAAGTATTCTGAAAACAAGCTGAAGTGTACAAAGGCCAGGAACGACTACCTGCTGAACCTGGCAGCCACCAACGCAGCCGTCAGCAAATACTACATCCACGATGTCTCCGACCTCATTGACGTGAGTGCCCTCCCTCTGCCCAGCCAGCCTTAATTGCACTCCTGTGTGGTGCTGAAGGGGTGTCTGGGGGGGTTTAGGGTGTTCTTAACTGGGGCTGAAGATGTCCTGTGAGTTGGATCTGCCTTGGGGTGAGCCAGGTGGGACTGAGGTTTCTTCTCGGCCCGTTGGATAGTTTGTGTTTGAGACAGAGAAATGCCTCCCAAGGTCAGACGCTGCCTTGGTTTTGGTGCTGAAACTGAGAGTTTTTTTCTTTCTACTGCTTGGTGGCTTTGGTGGTGATTCTGCACATGTGGCAGTGCTGTCCTGGCTGGGGAAAGGGCCTTTGGGGCTTTGTCCCGGTGCTGCTGGCAGGGAGCAGCCTCAGGGCAGGAACTGCTGGAGGCAGGTTCGTGGCACTGGCAGGAACTGAACACTGGTGACTCCTACAAACTGCTTTGAGATGAGTCAAAGGAGGGATTTACCCAGAGAAGGGACTTCTGCTTCTTCCTTTAACGGGCATCCCACAGTGTGTAAATTGCACGGTGCAGTTTCTTCCTGCTGGAGTTGCCTCAGTGAGTGCATAAACAGCTGGGTTGGAAGCACTGTGTTACCATCATTACCTGTACAATTTAAAAAGCTGCTTGAGTGTCTGCCTCCTTTCCTAGCCCATTAGCATGTAGTTACACTTCTGAGAATTAATTAAAGTCTGATGCAAAACCCCTAATGACTTCAAGACTTTGATATATGATAAAATACTCTTCATTATGTCCCTTTTGTTCTCTTTATTATTGAAGATGTGTTAAAAAAACAAGTAAGTTGATTGTGGAGGCATTTGAATGGCAAGGTGTGAGAACACCTTGATTTATCTTGCAGGCTTTCTGCTTTTGCAGTGTATATTCTCTCTTTCTTCCATTTAATTGTTTTTTAAGCAAGAATTAGTTACTTTTCTGGAGTTTTTTGAACTTTGATTTTCTGGAGATTTGCTGAGTTCCATTTTACCTCTGTCTGTTTATATTATTCTTCCCAGCTTTTATTTCCTTGTTGACGCTTCCACTGGAGTCAGCAGATGACATTTCTCCTGCACTCCAGGAGCCCCTTCAGGGACTTTAGCTAAAGCATCTTTAACATGGAGCAATGAAATTTCCCCAATTATAAATTCTGTTCACCAAAGAAACCAAATGTTGGATGTGTGAGCTGAGCATGGGTGTCCTGTATCCTCAAAGGGAGAGCAGTTTATTTGAACAGGCTTTTTTACTAGTTCAGTGCATTTTGGAAGGGTGAGGCAAGAAGGGCTTCAGCAGCTCCAGAAGAATTGAATCCAAGTCCCCATATCCCAGTGGTGCTGGAGGGGGTCTGTGCAGGGCAGCTGAGCCCATGGAGGGAGCGGCTCTGTGGGGAGACTGTGGGGGAGAAGGGGACTCACGGGGGAGCAGAGCCGGGGGTCAGCTCCGAGCTCGGGGGAGTCAGCTCCGAGCCACGGGGGGAGTCAGCTCCGAGCCACGGGGCGTCAGCTCCGAGCCCAGGGTCAGCTCCGAGCCCACGGTCAGCTCCGAGCCCGGCTGGCCAGCTCCCGTGGCTCCTGCCGTCTCCTCCACCCTACTCCACCGGGGAATGGTGAGGGACACACCGGGCTGGCTCTCTGGGACATGGGAGAGGCGAGGGGGCTGGCCCCCTCCATCTCCAGCACAAATGGCCACGTGCAGCTGCTGATTCCACACAAATCTGAACCGTCAGGACGCTGCAGCTGCCAACTGACTGGCGTTACCCCAAATCCCAGCAGCCCGTGTCATCTCTTAGGCACAGCCTTGCCATCACTGCTGCCTGGGCACCACTGCCCGGCCGTGGCTGGTGACAAAGCCTGCTCGGCTCTCCTGCCCCGGTGAGGCAGAGGAGGGCCCAGCTGCTCCGGGAGGGTGGGAGCCTCCAGGGCTGCAGCTTAATGAGAACTGTAAAGCCCATCAGAGGAGCCGGGAAGGGCCACAGAGCCGTCTGCCCCTCTGTCTCCAGTGGCCTCGTCGTTTTGTCCTAGAAAGGGAGGGAAGAATATCGAGACAGATCAAATTAGCCTTGGACAGGCAGTGCACCATGGGGCCTCCTCCTTGGATGACACATGCGTCTGTTTAAACGCCTGGGCTCCTCATTCCTGTCATTAACTGTGGGACCAAGTTAATCTTTTCAGCCACGTGTGTGAAGAGGAGATAAAGCTCCTTATCCATCCCTCTGGAGTTCTGTGGGAAATGGCTGCAAGATAGTTTGAAGTGGTCACATGAAAGGTATCACTAGATTCAGCAGAGAAAATGAAACAGTCGGTGTCCATACAAACTGATCTCCTGCAATGTGTGCAGCCTCCTCTGAGTCCTTCTGGAACAGCAACTTGCTTCCCTGTGGATTAGTGTTTGCTGTATTTGAGACAAAAAAGCCAGGAAAGGAGGGGAACTCTGAGGAAATTCAATGTTACATAGAACTGTTGAATTGCTTGGAAAAATTAGCTAAGTTAAGTTAGGGAACAGAAACATCAGTTGAAACAGTTATGCCAGAAATCCTCAGTTGGCTTTACTGGCCTGGTTGAACAGGGTTTGGAGCAACCTGGGTTAGTGGAAGGTGTCCCTGTTCATGGCAGGGTAGTTGAAACTGGATAATCTTTAAGGTGTCTCCCAACACAAACCATTCTGGGATTCTGTGATTTCCTTGCCGCACAGTACAGCTTTGGATTTTGCGGCAATGTCAAGACAGTAGAGGACAGAAGTTAAAAGAGGCATATAATTATTATATATTATGCATATAATTAAAAATAACGCAGAATATTTTTTAAGGAAAAAAATGCAGAAAAGGGGGAACAGAGCAGAGCAAATGAGTTGGGCTCTTTGTTTGCAGGCAGTTCTGGTTCTGTGGAGGCAGGGGTGTTACTGCTCTGCCTGGGAAGTGAAGGGGTGACTTGCAGGGTGCTCAGGTGTTACTCCAGGGTTCCACTTGCTCAGGTGAGGCGTGGCCCTGGCTGAGCTCTGTCTGTGCAGGTTCAGCCTCCCAGACAACAGAGGGACCGGGAGTTGCTGGAGCCACAGGCCACTGTGTGCATTTCCTTCTCCCTGGAGCCCAGGAGTGCCCCCCGTGCAGCTCTGGAGTGGGAGGCACACAGGTGTTTGGCTGCTTCCTTGATGTTTTGGCCAAATGTGTTTGCTTCAGCTCCAGGAGCTGGTTTGTTTCTCAAGCTGGACACTGGGATATTTCCACCCCTTGCAGGGCGTTACCAGACGTGATGAATTAATGCTTGGGGAGCTCTGAGCTTGGCAGATGAAAGGCGCTGCAGAAGGGCTGGGGATTATTATTTGTGGTTCTAATTTATTTGCCATCAAAGGGATGAGAGGGGTGAGAAAATGCCATTTGTTCTGGGGCTGGGAGCATCAGTCTGAAGTCTTTTTTTTCTTCCTTTTTCTTTTCCCCTCCCCACTGTGTGTTCCTCTGGGAATTGCATGGAAGTCCCTGCTCTGTCTTTTCTTCTCTGGGCATCCGTGTGTGAAGCAGTCGGCACGGTGCTGATCACCAGGGACTCCCAGGGCTGCTGTGTGTGTGGGAAGTGCCTGCCCTGGTTTTCAGGAGCAGCTGATTTCTGGGCACTGCAAATCACCGCCGGCTTCAGTGCGAGTCCAACAGCAAAAAACGGGAAACATTTCACTTGGAATTTTATCCTAAAAGCAGCTGGCAATGCCCTGAGCCCCTCTCCTTTGGTTCTGTGGCTTTCAGTGCTTTGCCTTGTAGTGGCTCAGTTTTGTGTGCTTTGGGAATTCCCACCCTTGAACACTGGCAGATATTTCCTCCTGGTACTGCCTTTTGTAGCAAAGTAGCTGTGATTTCAGGGGGTGGGGGAACAGGGGTGAGGGCTGGGAGGTGCTGGGGAGTGCACAGTCCGTTCCCAGGGCACAGGGCTGTGGTCAGCTGGTCATGGCAGGAGTGCTGGTCCTCCCCCAGTGCTGGCACAGGGGTCCTGGCCCTGGTCCCTGCCCCATCTGTGTGCCAGCCCCTCAGCTGTATTGTCCCAGCTCTGGGGTTTCTGTACAACCTGGAGTGGTCGTATGTGTGCTCATGCTGAAACTGTCTCATGGCAGAGACTTGCAGCACAGAATGAGGTTTTGCCCCGAGCAGCAAATGGAAATTCACCCCTTACCTTTTTTGTGTTGCTTGTTGATTTTTTTAAGGCAGGTCTATGCCAGTCCACAGCTGGCATAGATCAATCACATCAGTGAATGTGATTGGAAGCTAAATAGAAGCTGGATAAATGAAGGGCTGTGAAAATTTGGTAGTTTTTACAAAACTCCTCGTTATTGCACATGGAGTTTCACAGCTTTTAAACACTAGGAGTGACAGTGGGGCTCTCTCAGGCACCTGCAGGTGGGAATTGGCCCAGTGTAGCTTTGCTAGTGCTGGTTTTAGCAGAGGCTGAAGCAAGCACAGCCCTGCTGTGACGTGATCTGAGCTGAGCCGTGTCTCCTCACATTGGCACTGAGCAGGAGATGCCTTCTTGGGTTGGAGCTGCTAGTGGCACCAACTGAGTTTTCAGATTTCACTCTGAGTTTATCAGTATAAATTTCAGGAAGTGTTTCTTCACAGAAAGGGTTGTCAGACACTGCAACGGGCTGCCCAGGGAGGTGTTGGAGTTTCCATCCCTGGAGGTGTTCAAGGCGTAGCTGGATGTGGCATTCAGTGCACTGGGCTGGGTGACAGGGTGGGGATTGGTCACAGGTTGGACTTGCTCAGCTCTGATGGAGGTTTCAGCAAATCCCTGTGCTGGTATGACACTTTGCATGCCAAAATCAATTATAGTGAAGGACAGTGTTTAAAACCAGTTTTTTGTCTAAAGTACAGTATTTTTGCAGCAATTAACTCCAAGTTTTATCATTTTCCCCAAGAGAGATGTGAGGGTGATCAGCAGCATGAGGAGCTGCTCCGTGGTGGGAGGCAGGCAGGTGTAGGGCTGTGTGTCACACACTGCAGGGCATGGTGTCCCCTGCCACACCTTGCTTCAACATCCATCCGTGTTTGAGAACCTTGTGGAGGGGTCTGGGAGCGTTGGTGTGAGCAGCCCCTCCTTTGTGTTTCTCAGTGCTGTGACCTGGGGTTCCACGCCAGCCTTGCTCGGACCTTCAGGACGTACCTGTCTGCCGAGTACAACCTGGAGACGTCCCGCCACGAGGGCCTGGACATCATCGAGAACGCCGTGGACAACCTGGACGCCCGCAGCGACAAGCACACCATCATGGACATGTGCAACCAGGTCTTCTGCCCGCCGCTCAAGTTCGAGTTCCAGCCACACATGGGGGACGAGGTAACGGCTGTGGGGCTGCAGAGGGGCCTGGCCTGCCCTGCCCCTCCTCTCAACATCCCTGTGAAATTGTTCCTGACTCCTTACCCCTCTCTGCTGCCTTCACACACTGCTGTTCATGTTTCCTTTCCTAATGAGACTCTTGGCTCATTAGGGCTCCTCCTTTCAGGCTGTCTCTCCCAATTAGGGAGCCTGTGGTTTGGCTCTCTCTGCCCCACAGATCTGCACAGGGGAGCTGTGATTAATGTCTCGTAATTGGGAGATGCTGAGTGCAAAACATTCAGTGCTGGCCCAGCTCCAGGGCACTGCTGATGGGACACACGGCAGCACAACCTCTCTGGAGGCTGCCAGGAGCTGCTGGGGGCTGGAGGGAATTGTGTGTGTGTGGAAATGTGTGTCTGGCCCATGCATGACCCGTGGCTTGTCTCCTGTCTCAGGTGTGCCAGGTGAGCGCCCAGCAGCCTGTGCAGACCGAGCTGCTGATGCGGTACCACCAGCTGCAGTCTCGGCTGGCCACCCTCAAGATTGAGAATGAAGAGGTAAGAGGTTGGGTCTGTGGGCAGCACTGCTGAGCCTTTATTCCACTGGAGGTTTCCAGCTCTGCTCTTGTGTGGAGCCCCTCCTGTGGCAGAGCTGGAAGTGCCCACAGACCACAGCCTGTGCTAGCCCAGGGCTCAGGAGCTGCTTGTTGAGTGGTTGTTTTGGGTCAAGATGTGTCCTTTTCCCAGCCTGCCTCAAAGCCACGCTGTCCTGTTTCTGATAGGTACGGAAAACGCTGGATGCCACAATGCAGACCTTGCAGGACATGCTGACAGTGGAAGATTTTGATGTCTCAGATGCCTTCCAGCACAGCCGCTCCACTGAGTCGGTCAAATCAGCTGCATCAGAGACCTACATGAGCAAAATCAACATTGCCAAGAGGAGAGCCAACCAGCAGGAGACTGAAATGTTCTATTTCACTGTGAGTCTCAGCTCAGGCCATACAGGACACGAAGCATTAATTGCTAGGGCTGAGGCCCAGTTAAGTGCTCATTAGTGAAGAGCAAGAACCAATTCAGTCTCTTTAAGTACTTGTCTTCTGTCAGATTTGGGTCTGGAATGCATTTCAGTTGCAAGGCACTACATAAGGACTGACAATCCAGTGCCTGCCTTGTTTTTCTCTTTGAAGGAACAACTGGAGCAGCCAGATGAGACTGAAAACTTATTGAGTGGAGTAGGAGAGGCTCAGAGCAGGGCTGAGACTCCAGATGGCCTCACCGTGGGCCACCATCCAGGGTCTCTTCAGGAAGGCCTTCAGGACTGTGAGCTATGAGCCAAGTTTTCCTCTCCAGCCTATACAGCTTAAATTTGCCCTTGGCCCTCAGATGAGCTGAAGCTACTCACATGCCAAGGAAGGCACAAAAGCTGTGGTGTGTGTGCCTGCCCTGCAGCTCTCATGCTGCACTCCCGGGCAGAGCTCAGGTCTCTGCTCTGGTACCTGAAATACAGGCAACAGCCATGAGTTCACCACAAGTCTCCCTCCTTTCAATGTGGGTCGTAGCCTATGGTTAACATCACCTGCAGTGATGTATTACATATGCATGGAAGAGCTTCTACTTTCTCTTAATAATATTATTGTAGATTGGGGGGGAAATTGCAATTTTCATTTGGAATTGTGCTTGGGATTACTTTAATGGTTTTTGCAGAGATTTGATCTTTCCCATTCTGTCTCCCATTCTCCATCTCTCGTCTCCTCTCACCTGTGTAATGCCTTGCTCTGGAGTGTTCCTGGGTTCCCACAGCCTCTCTGTGGGGTGGGCAGTGGCTCTGCATAGTGTCACCTGCTTCGTGGAGCACCTGGCAGTCCCTGCCTGGGAGGGCTCAGGCACTGGGAGTTCTTGCTTGGCATTGTTGGTTTGCACAGAGGCGAAGCCTTGGCAGTGCAGGGAAAGCCGCTTTGGTTTCCTAGGCTGTTCCCAGAAGCCTGACTAAAGAAAGCCAGCTTTGAACTCTTTGTCCCTCCTTACATTCCCGGGCAGGAGGGGCAGCTCCAAGGAGACCAGGCTAATAAGACCATCAGAGCAGTGGCTGGAGCAGGGAGAAGTGATTAGACCCTGCTGAGCCCTGCAGCACAGCTGGTGCAGCCTGCAGCCTCCTGAGCCCCCCCGGCAGCCCCCAGGCAACAGTGAACATCCATTAGGGGCTGTGGTGCTTAACCCACCCTGCTTGTTCTTTAATTCCAGAAATTTAAGGAGTATCTGAATGGCAGTAACCTCATCACGAAGCTCCAGGCTAAACACGACCTGCTGAAGCAAACTCTGGGAGAAGGTGAGCTGGGGTCAGGTCCAGGGAGGATCCTCCAATCTCCTGAGAGGGTTTAAACCATCTGTCAGCCTCACCTCGTGTGTTCTCCTGAGTGACTGATGGTCCTGCGCCTGGCTGCTGCTGCTCAGGATAGCCAGTGACATACAAAATCATCGTTTCCTTGGAATACTCCTCCCACTTTGGGAGTGCACATAGAGAAATCTCTTTGAATCTGATACTGTGTGCTGAAGTGCTGGGTTACTTCTCCAGCAGCAGAGATTGCCACTTACTCTCACCCTCTGCCTCTTTCCTTCCTCTCCCTCTTCTCCCCAAGAAGATTCTGATCTTCTTCCTCCAGATTTCTGATTTGTCTTTTAATGGTGAGGGCACTAGGTGGGCATCTCTCCTCCCCAAATGCAGCTTCTCTCTGCCAGAAGCCATTCCTTGGGGTGTGGGAGCCAGCAGGGAGGGTGTGAGCACCAGCACAGCTGTGCTCTGCAGTCCTTCGGTGGTGGCTTATGGGAGGGATGATGAGAATTTTTGTTTCTTACAGGTGAAAGAGCTGAGTGTGGAACAACCAGGTGAGCACTTCTTCTCCTTACTTGCTCCTGGGGAAGGCTGGTGCAGGAGGGGGCTGTGGGAAGGGGGGTTTGCTTTGCTACTGGTGCAGCTTGGTGGGGTTCAGGTGCCCACCTGCAGCCCCCCTGTGCCCCACATCCTGCTCCCCAGCTGCATGGCCTGCAGTGCTGGGATCAGGGGGGTGGCAAGCAGCCCCTGGTTCTGCTGCACTGTGTTTTCTGGCTGCCTGGCTGGCTCTGATGTGCCTGGATGTGTTTTGTCAGCACGGTGCAGTGCCCTGGAGCTGAGGTGGGGTTGTGTTCAGGTGTTCAGGGGTGACACAAAGGTGTCCACTCACTCCCTGCCATCCCTCTTCCTTTGAGGACTTTAGTCTGTCCCTGAAATCGTCAGCTCTGGCTGCTTCAGCTTTGAGTGCAGAGCGTGTCTGTATCACAGACTTCATCCCTCTACTGCAGCAGAGAGGGCTGGGGTGAATGACAGGAGGCTTTGATCTGTGTCCAGTCCCTGAAGCATCTCCACAGAGCTCCCGTGGCTTGCTAGGGGTGTGCTGGTGTTCTCACGGCAAGACACAGGCCAGCAAAGCCTCCACACAGCTCCCCAGAACATGCTCAGTCTGTGTGTGAGCTTGTTCCAGCCTTGTTTGTGTTAATACAATTTATAATGCCAGCAGAAAAAGCTCCATTCCTTGTTAGGAGTGGAGAAGCAGATGGTGCAGCCTGGGCTGCCCTGCCAGGCAGGAAGGAGGCTCCTCGTGCTGCAGGCACCAGGCCCAGTGGGCACCCAGGGGGCACAGGGGGCTGTCAGGACAGAGAGGGACTGCAGAGAGCAGGGTCTGTGCAGGCTGTGGCACTCTGGGGAGCTGGCCATGGCCCTGCTGGATCAGCTGTCACAGCTGTCACTGACTCTGGGCAGGGGAGCTGCCCTGGGGCCCTGGGTGTGAGTGCAGGGCCCTGGCTGGGGCTGCAGGAACAGTCACCTCTGCTCCTCAGTTGCCACTCAAAGGAGTGGCTGGGAGCTGTAGGAGTGTTGAGTCAAGTTGATTAATTAAAGGCTTCTGATTAAGGAATCAGCAGACCCCTGTTGTGCCCTTTGCACTGAGCTCTGTGTAAAGTGTCCATGTCTGTTCTGTGAGAGCTCCTGCATGAAGGCTCCCACAACCCAGTTTTGTGTGTTTGCAGTCGTGTTCTCTCCTGTACAGACATCCGTACAGCCTGGGGCAGAGGGCAGGGCAGAAATCTGTTTGGGATTTTGTGGTGTTTTTCTCCTTTTTCTAGATCTAGACATTGAATGTCTGTCCTTCGTTATCCAGAGGGATTGGACTGGGAATAGCATTAATGAAAGTAGCCCTTCAACATCCTCAGTATTGCACTGAAACCTGTCACAGGCTTCTCTGGCTTCTTCATCACTAGCAGTGGGAGGGTCATCCCCATCCCTGGGATTCCAAACAGAAGTGAGATACAGGAAGGTGGAGGTGTTCCCATTGTCCTCATTCTAGCTTCTTTCTGTGAGCAGAATGGAATCTGTTTAAGAACAAACAGGAATACCCCAGTGTTTTCTGGAGTAGCAGTGGTTTATTTTGGATATATCTCCTCACCTGCTCTTGGTGTTTCTTCAGGCTGAGGGAGTGCTGAGCTGGTGGTGGTGGGAGGCAGATGTTAAATCCAGCTGACCACCTATGCCCCTGGTTTCCTGCTGGAGAGGTGTGGGACACACAGTGTGAGTGGCTGCAGGGTGTGTGGGGCTACACCTCGAATCCTCTCAGAGGGACTTTTCTGTTTGATTTCCTATTCTCAATTATAACCTGTGAGATCTCACCCTGTCATTGCATTTATGTTGGTGTTTTGTTGATTTATTATGTTCCATTTTCTCCCAGGCCCCCATGTCTTCCCCCTAAGCCACAGAAAATGAGGAGACCTAGGCCTCTCTCAGTCTATAATCATAAACTCTTTAACGGCAATATGGAAACGTTCATTAAGGTACTTGCTGGCTTGTGTAGGAGTGTCTGTGAACGCTGGGAATGGAATGGTGGCTTTCCTGTCCTGGCTGCTTGCCATCCTCAGGGGGTCCCTCCGGCCCATCTGCCCCCAGCTGGCGTGGCCAGCACGGCTTGGCCTCGGTGGTGATTTCTCTCCACAGCTCCCCTTGTGCATTCCTGGTGTTCCTGTCCCATCAGCTGTGTGTTCTGGACCCCACCCATGGCTGGTGGCCATGTGCAGTATGAGGCAGTCCTGGCTGAGTGTCCTCATTGTCCTGCTGCTTCTACCCATCCTGAGAAGAAAGATTGCACAAGCTCAGCCCAGCCCTCAGAGGAGCAACAGACACACCCCCCCTTCCTCTCTTCCACATGGTTTTGGTGGTCATCCATCCTTGTGGCTGAGAAGGAAGATAAAATGACCCCAGAAAGTGTCTCTCACTTTCAAGGACTGTCAGCCTGGGATAGAAATCCTGTTGTATGGGTGGCATGTTGGAGGGCAGACAGGTGATGCTCAGCCTTACACACAAATGCATCAGTAACAACCATCCCAGGCTCATCCCTGCTGGCTGCTGACAGGTGGTGTCCTGTAATCTGCTCTGGAGAAAGCTTCAGTGAAAACACTTCAGGAAGCAGCAAACACAAACTGTTGGATTTGGTGACTAATAGGCATCATCTGGCTGGGGATTATTCCCTCAAGCACAGCCCTAAGTCTGAGGGCAGTGTCTGTACACAGTGCCAGCGCAGAGGGTGCTGGCCCTGCTGGCAAAGCCTGTAATCCCGTTAGGATTTGTGATTACTCCTGACTTAAACTGGTTTTTTAAAAAGTAATGCTCGTTAAATCCCAGCCTGTTCAGCACTGAGAAGGAGGAATTACCTGCTCTAGAAATCCATCTGAGCAGGAGGGTCCTGTGCTAGCAGAGACCCCTTGGGGGATGGCTGCCTGCCCTTGGGGTTTACAGCCTCATGGGCAGCTGGGCCAGTTGTCCCCTGGTCATCCAGTGTCCCCAGTGTCCTCCTCAGAGCCTTGTCTGTGCCCCAGGCAAGGTCTGTCCCTGTCTTTGGGCTCCTGGAAGGCCCCAGGTTCAGACAGGGATGAAATCCAGGATGCTGTCACCGTAGGTCACTGAGGCTGGGGTGCAGTGAGCCAGAGGGGTTTGGGAGGGGGGGTGGACATCCCAAAAGCCTGTGTTGGCCCCTGCTAAGCTGCCATTGCATCTGAGCGTTCATGGCCTCCGAAGGAGATGCTCACCTCTAACTGAACTTATCCCTGCTTAATCTGTTCTCTTTTTTCCACTCTGCTGCTTTTTTGTGTGCTCAGAGGAAGGAGGAATGCGCGAACGAGGAATCAGGTACTTACTGGAGGCCCATCTGCAAGATGGAGGGAGTTGCCCAGAGATGCCACTGTGCTCTGCTGGAAAAACAACCAGAACCCCAAAGAGAAACGTGTCCACTGGGGCTGTCAGACATGGCCCATGGTCCCCTTGAGCTTCTGCAATAAGGGGCCTGGGGGGAAGCCAGAACTCACCACTGGTTCAGACTCAGGCCCTTCAGTCCATGCTGACAGTGGCTCTTTCCTTTGGTGGAAATATTGTTGTAAGCTGTGTTATGGGAAGCTTATTCCATCAGCCAGATGTAGCACAAGTTTTATTTCAGCTCAGTATTCCACCTTTGGGGTGGAATAGCTGTGATCCCTCGTGGCAGTCTCCTGTCTGAGGCAGACAGGGAGCAGCAATGTTTCACACACCTTAGTGACAGCTTTCCTGTGCCATTTTGGCTGCACACGGTATCCTCAGCGCTCTTTGAAGGCTCCATGTTTGTAACACCTCCTTTCCCTGCCTTTCTCTTACTACATTCCACAGCACTAATTTTCAAATCTCTGGTTTTGCAATCTTTAATGCATTTCCCATGCTTTGTAGGCAAGAAACCAGTAATGTTTTCTCTTTTTCCTTTCCTTTCCTGAAGGATTCAGGACAGGCCATTCCACTTGTCGTAGAAAGCTGCATCCGCTACATCAATCTGTATGGTAAGTTGGCTCAGTATAGCCACAGAAACCTGCCAAGGAATGAAGCACTTGAGTGAGCAGAGACTCCCAGGGGTGCCTGCAGTCCATTCTCCATGGGCTTGGGTTAGAATTCCAATGGCATTGGCTGTGACTGGCAAATAGTGAGGTTTTATTAGCACATACCCAGGTTACATTGTTCATTCAGGCCATGAGCCCTTTCAGCACCTTGACCTGGGGGCCTTGGTTGGAGAATATGAGCAGGAGTGAGGTGCAGCACGCTGTCCCTCCTTGGTCCAAGCCTGTCTGGTGCATCCTCTCCTGGGTTCTGCTGTTTCCACCTGCAGCTATTGCCCAACAGTTCCAGAAATCTCTCCTAAAGCTTTATTCTCTTCCAGGCCTCCAGCAGCAGGGCATCTTCAGAGTCCCTGGCTCCCAGGTGGAAGTCAACGACATCAAGAACTCGTTTGAGAGAGGTGTGTAGCTGGGGTGTGCAGGTGCAGCAGGGATCCTTGCACTGGGAGATGGTGTGTGCTGGGGGCATCAGCCATGGTGTAAAGCCTGTGTTAAAGCCCTTTCTGCTATGAGGCATGAGCGGGTGTTGCCCCATCTGGGTTTCTCAGTGTCGTGTCTCTGGCAGTAGCAAAGTCACCCAGGGAAGGAGTATGAGAAGGAGGGGTATGTGCAGGGGTCTTTTTCACTGTTGTTAAAACCACAAGAGCCATAAAAGAGTTTTCTGGGGGTCCTTGTTCATCCTTCCTGCAGCAGTTTGCCAAGGGAGGTGCAGCATTCCTGCCTGGACCTGGTGCCAGTGGAGGTGCCAGTGAATCTGTTGAGACAATCACACTCAGGGTGCCAGGCCAGTGAGAAAGGGAAAGCAGTCCTGCTGTCCTGGGTGGAGGGAGCTGTGACAGGGACAGTCCTACTGGAAATAGTGACCCTTAATCCTTGAGCAGCATTGGAAGGATCAGGATGAAGGTGAATGGGCTAATGGATAAGGCATTGCTGGGATTGTCAAGGGCTGGAGGATTTGCACATCCAATTTAAGACCAATTAGTATCCAGATCTCAGGGGCACTGAAAGCCTTTCACGGATTTAAGTCAGTACAAAGCTATCCAGAACCACTGGGTCCATTCCAGAGGTGTAATTGTATCCTCCAGCCAAGCCTGTCCTCTCGGGCTCTCACTCCCTGTCGTTCAGACCTCCTCAGCTTTCCGGGCTGGTGCTGTAAATGCAAAATGCACTGAGCTGGAAATGGTGAAGGACAGACTACCAATATCATCCTTGTCCTCAGGAAAGGTTTGAAATCCCCCAGGAAAACTGGTTTTCAGGAAAAATCAGCGTTGCCATTGCACATGAGGAGGGTTTCTGAACCTTGGGCAATTTGGGTGTTCCATTAAATGAGGAAAACCACTTGTGTTAGTCCACCTTGATGGTGATGCTGGATATAAAACCTTTTCTCTGGGCAGGTGAAGACCCCCTCGCTGATGATCAGAATGAACGAGACATTAACTCAGTGGCTGGAGTCTTGAAGCTGTATTTCCGAGGACTGGAAAACCCCCTCTTTCCTAAGGAAAGGTTTCAAGATTTGATATCTACTATAAGTAAGTGCATGTGGCAGCTCTTTGTGGAGAACTGGGTGGGATGAGAGAAGCACTGAATGGGGGCAGGTCCACCCGAGGGTGCAGAGAGGGTTTCTGCTGTGGGGAGGGTGGGCAATGGGAGTTGTTAGGAAAGGATGTCAGGAGTGTGCCCTGGCAGCACTGCGGGCAGGGACAGGGGAAATTACTTCTCTGGGGGGAATGAAGGAGGCAAAATGAGCTTGAGGTTTCAGAGGTGATGGACGTGCTGCCCATTTTGGCGACAGGAGAGATGTTGGGGTCGGGGTGTCTCAGCTGTAGGGGCAGCAGTGGGGGAATGTCTGCTCAAGGCCTTCTCAGCTTCACTGCTCGTGGTGCTTTCACCCCTTCTGAATGTGCATGTTCATAAGTGCTGGGATCTAGTGATGCTGAGGGAGCTGGGTGGTACCTGGAGGGCACTGGCACAGGGATGGGCTTGTTCCAGAGCAGAGGAATGTGTTCTCATTTCTCAAGAACAGTTGTTTTATGTAGTAGCTTTAGGAAATTCACTGTTGCTGTTCGGTTTTGATGTGTAAAGCTGCACAGCACACACGTGAGGCAAAGGAAGTTGGTTGTGCACCAGTTCCACGCCCTGGACAGGGATTTGCAGTCTGGGGGGGTGCAGAGCTGGAAGCCTGAGGGCACAGCCTGGGAGAAGGGGATGGGTCCCCTCAGGTGCCAGGCTGTGCTTGGTGACTTGGCTGCCTGTGTGCTTGCTGATAGGCTTGTGTTTGACACCACCCCTAATTAATGCAAATTTGCACAATTTATTAAGCTTTTGGGAATTTTTTTACAAACATCATCTGTTAATTTTCTGGGTGTTATTCTCTTATCTCTCTCTCTTTATTTTTCCCATTTTAACAAGAATCTTCTTTTTCCTCATCTTTCTCTTCTTGCTGCTCTTGCAACCTTTTGATTAAGGATAGATTTTAAATAAATTAAAATGCCTTGTTCCTGTTAAAAATCTGACCTGAAGTGCAACTGACTGTGCCACACAGACACACATAAACACAGGCTGCACACTTGGTGTCCCAGCCTAAGCAGGGTGAAGTACTTTTCCTTTTGCTCTTGGAGGGCTGAGGGTTTATGTGCAGCTCCCCAAAGACACAGGGGCAATAGACAGGTCAAAAGACACTTTGCAGAGTCCACGTGGGGCTGTCCCTGTGTGTGCAGTGGTGATGGGGACCCCCTTAATTCCTGAGTTATGTCCAGTCAAAACACTTTGCTCAGTGAGAAAGGCAAGTGCTTTGGGAGTTTGTTCCTCTGGGTGTCAGAACAGATATCTGTTGTCATAGGGTTTTATCCAGTTTGTATTTTGTTGGGTTTTTTTTAACAAATATCCTCTTATGTAAAACCAAACTGAAGAAGTCGAGAACCCAGCGGGCAATAATGGGATAAATCAAATGGAAAAATTCTCCATGTGAAATACTATAAAGCTATCTGTCTTGGTGTTGAGGCCAGATTTTGCTTGGAATTTTGATTAAATGGTAGCCTGGCTACATGCTGTCAGTGAATTTTATTTAGCAAATGGCATAGTTTGAACCAGAGCAAGCACTTCAGTGTGATCTGCCTGCTCCAGAAAAGCTCTGGTGCTTGTCCTCTGCTTCCTGTGAAAGAGCAGCCACAGGATTAACTCTACAGAATACAGGGATAGCTTAGGGCAGGACAGCCCTGAGTCACCCCTTTCCCTTGGGAGGGAGCAGGTGTCTGATGGCAGCTCCAGGCTCTGCACCCCTGTGGAGAGCAGAGGATCTGAAAGTACTGACTCAGCACTGCTTCAGCTAACCTGTTTCCTAGGAGTTCCTAATTCCTATTCAGAGCAGTAAGAGACAGGAGTGGAAGGGCTCAGAAGGATCCAAAGCATAACCCAGAAGGGTAACCTGAATAAAACCTCATTTAAAAGTCTGCCCTAGAAAATCAAGCAGTGCTCTGTTTTCAGTGCCACATTGACTCAGGCTTTTGAGGAACAGAGGAGTTGAGGAATGAAATGAATAATGCATAAACATTTATTTTAAAAATACACAGAAATGTCTTTATTTGCTGTTCGTACTGCATCTGAACATAGGAATTCCCCTCTGGAGGAGCAGTGTCCCTCATGCTCTTCCTGCACCTTAGTACCAAACTCACAGCTGACCTCTGGAGACAGGCTTTTGTTTCCTCGCTTACTGGGCCACTAGATCTGGAACAAGTCCCTCTGGTGCTGAGCTGTCTGGTCCTGAAAAGGTTTTTAAGGATGTGCTTTCTATTCATGTGTTCCAGAAATTGAGAACCCTGCAGAGAGAGTGCACCAGATCCAGCAGATCATTGTCACTCTGCCTCGGGCTGTCATCGTGGTCATGAGATACCTCTTTGCTTTCCTTAACCAGTGAGTTTGTTTTCCTGCCTGACCAAGTTCCTCCTTGCTGTCCCTTTTGCCAGGGCTTCCCCACCTTTGCTGCACGAGCCCTTTCTGGTGTTGCTGTGGGGAGTTGTGCTTTGGTTGTTCCCCAGCCCTGCTGAGGCGTGGTGGCAGTGTGCCCCATGGGGAGGGGACAGCTCGGTGGCAGTGGGGCTTTGGGAGGGGAAGGGCAGCTCCCTCCCTCACACGTGTGCTTGCAGCTTGTCACAGTACAGCGATGAGAACATGATGGATCCCTACAACCTGGCCATCTGCTTCGGGCCCACGCTGATGCACATTCCTGACGGGCAGGATCCGGTGTCCTGCCAGGCCCACGTCAATGAGGTCATCAAAACCATCATCATTCACCACGAGGGCATCTTCCCCAGCCACAGGGAGCTGGAAGGGCCTGTCTACGAGAAGTGCATGACTGGAGGGGAGGAGTACTGGTGAGCTCTCTGCAGGGTTCCTGGGTACAGACACCCTCATCAGGCACACTGATCCATTTGAGTAAATCTTACCAGTCAAAACAGGCAGTTTCACCAGGTATTTAATTTTCTTGTGCTGGCTCAGTATTATAAACCTCAGTAAAAAACATCAGAAGAAACTTTTTCCATTGAAAATAAAATACTATCATTGATGAAGGTTTTCTGAGCTGCAGATTCACAGAAGCGTGTTCAGCAAAACAGAATTTTAGGTAAATTCTATCCAAATTCCTCCTAGGCTGGAAATTTTGAGTAAAGACCCATAGTTCCATCATAATTTGCTGGTTGGATGAAATCCAGTGGCCTGATGTTTACCCAATCCTTCCAGTTACCTTTTTTGCTGGAATTCTAACCCAGCATTCAGGTCTGGGTTTAACAAACCAGGATCAGTAACAGACTTGATCTAATTTTCTGCAAGTTTCAGACATTTCTGAGACCTCACCATGCCTGATACCAGTCAGCTGCCACCGTCCTTCCTGGTGCAGCAGAGGAGCTGAAGCTCACTATGAATTAGGGAATGGGAATTTAACTTGGTGTCACTTTGTGTTAGTTTTGCCAAACTCTGCTAAAGACACAAGAGCCAACAGAACGTGACATTCTGGGGCTGGTGATCGTGGTGTGAGTGTCTGCTCTTCTTAGAGCATGTCTGAAATCATAGAATCAGAGAGTCACAAATCACAATCACAGTTTGGTTGAGAAAGTCCTCCAAGACTGAGTCCAGCCTTTCACTAAGCCCCACCCTGCTGCCTAGACACATCCAGTTGTCTGTTGTCCAGAGTTGGGGACTCCAGCACCTCCCTGGGCAGTGTTAGGTGTGCTGAGTGTGGTGGGAACAATGTCACTTGCTGTGTGACAGCCTGACGTGTTCCCTGCAGTGACAGCCCACACAGCGAGCCGGGCACCATCGATGAAGTGGACCACGACAACGGGACGGAGCCGCACACCAGTGACGATGGTGAGCAGGATGTGAGCAGGGGCTGGGTCTGTGCCAGCAGAGCTGTGCATGCAGGACAGCAGCAAGCACTGTGGGATGGAGGCTGCAGGGGCTGCAGGGCTGGGCTGGAGCAGGAGGCAGGGCTGGGCTTCCCATGTGCCAGCAGCACCAGCTGCCCGGGGGGACCTGGGGAAGTGCCGCTGGCCCTGCTGTGGGCCATGGAGCCATGGCAGGGCTTGCTGCGTTGGAAGGGCCCTGGGGAGCTGAGCACCTTCTGCTTCCAACAGCTGCTGCTGCCCTGGCTGCGTCCTGCCTTGGCAGAACACAGCTGCCCAGCGAGGCTGTGGGAAGGAGGAGGAGGAGGAAGGGCTCACCTGGCAAGCGGGGCCACGGGAGGAGGAAGGCACAGGGAAGGGCACGTGGGGCCAGGCAGCTCCAGGCACAGGGAAGGGCACAGGGAAGGGCACGTGAGGCCAGGTGGCTCCAGGCACAGGGAAGGGCACCTGGGGCTGGGCAGCTCCAGGCCTGCTCTCAGCTCCAGGCAGGAGCCAACAGGCCTGGCAAAGGGAGGCAAGGGAGCTGCTGTGCAGCCAATTTCACACTTGGGTGGCCACGTTAATGGCTCCGATTGGGGTTTCTGAGTGATTAACTGTGGTGCCAAGTGTAGAGCAGAGGAGTGGCTGTATTCTGTGGATTTACATATTCCCTCTCCCCCTTGGCCTGCGTACACTCCCTGCGGTAGCCCTGCGTTGTGTCAGGGCTGTGGGAGCCCTCCTGGCTCTGTCTCCTCCAGAACACTCTGAGGATCCCCCTCTGCTATTCCCAGACACTCTCTGCCCTCATGTGGGCGTTGCTTAAGGTGGGGAGGATGAATCTGCTGAAGTGGCCTGGCCTGTCCCTAGTGGGGCTGGAATGGGGTGAGGGTCCGATGCAGCATCTCCCGTGTCCTCCTTTGGTGTCCCCTCCTCCACGTGGGTTTGGCACCTGAGCAGAGTGTTGTGTCACGCTGATGGCTGCTGAGTCCACAGTCAGTGATGGGGCAGAGCAAGTTTCCATGTTTAATGAGAATGAGGCAGATCTGGAGGGAATGGCTTGTTTTACTTTGTCATTTTCTGTCTACCAGTCTCCAGGTGGGGATTGAGATGATCCACTGTCTCAGATAATTAAGGCATGTTAATGCTCCAGCAGTGGCAGGGGTGGCTGGGGGTGGCAGCAGTCTGCCACCCAAGCAAGGCACAGTGTGGGTCACTGTGGTTAATGAGGAGACACTTGGTGCTTTGCAGTTGTTGCAGTGTTCTTCAGGATTCAGTGTCCTCCACCTGGAAACAGATCTGCATAGGAGCCAGGCTCTTTCACAGGCTCCTCAGTGTCACTGGGTGTCCCAGCAGCTCCTGCTGTGACACCCTTGGCCAGAGGCTTAGGAGACCCTGGCATGCTCATGACCTTCCCAAGTGAAGTTCTGCCTCAGCCCTCCTGTATTTCAGGCCCTGAGTTCCCAGTTGGTGAGTCATGGGTGTTTGGTAGAGCTCACATCAGGAAAAGTGGGGAAACAGTGAGGCAGAGTGCTGCAGATGGCGGGGTGCAGAGCAGCTGCCTGCCTGGAGCTGGTATCATTATTTCCATGGGGATCCCCAAAGGGGCATTAGTTGCTCATCAATAATTCAGGCCAAACTGTCTCCAGGATAAGGAAGGGAAGAGAAGGTAAGTGGGGTTGGATCACAGCATCTGACACAGCTTGACAAAATCTCAGGCTGGAGGATAATGGGGTTCTGTAACCAAGGATGGAAAATGGGAGTATGGGTGAGAATGCCATATGCACAGAGGGAGATTCCTGCTGCTCCCCATCTGGTTTGTAGCTGTTTGGAATCGCTGGTAGTGTGTGAGTCTGAGAGAGGCCCCAGAAAGCCTGGAACAACAATGAGAATTGATCAGTCTGAAAACAAGCAGGCTTGTGCTCAGTGTGATGCTCTGGGCACTGCTGCTCTGCTGAGATGGCTCTCCAAGGTTCAACCTCCCTCGTGTGGCTGAGCTGAGCTGCTCTCTCTTGCTGTGCCTCTCTCCTGTGCAGAGGTGGAGCAGATTGAGGCCATAGCCAAGTTTGACTACATTGGACGATCTCCACGGGAGCTGTCCTTCAAGAAAGGGGCCTCACTCCTGCTGTACCACCGGGCGTCGGAGGACTGGTGGGAAGGGAGACACAACGGGGTGGACGGGCTCATTCCCCACCAGTACATCGTGGTGCAAGACATGTGAGTAAAGTCAGGGTTGTTAAAATCATACACTTGCTCCAGGTCCACTTCAGTCACCTGAAATAATCAATCTGTTTTATGGAGGTTTAATGCCTCTGGTGCAAAATCTGGGCCTGTTCACTTCTCCCTCTCCATGCGTTGGCTCCATTTGTTTCTCATTTGGGCCGATGAAGACCAGTACTGAACACTGCACCTCAGTGTACCTGGCCCCCATCTCTCACTGATTCCCCAGTGTGGTGTGACCTGGATTATCTGGCGCTCACCTGGCCTGTGGGCAGATCCCAGGGCCCTTTGCATGGGCTGCTTCTCTTACAAGTACTGTACCTGGAGTCATCACAGTGGCAGCCACACAACAGGGGATGGGGAGGCAGATGTGCAGTGTTTCCAAGCTCCCAGTAAAGTGGTGGCCTTGGTCCAGCTCACTGTGAACAAAGTGTGGAGCTGCTCCAGTGGTGACGTTCAGATTGGCGTGGCTCCCCCGGGGCACAGCCCTGTCACTGCTGTGGTCTCCTTTCCCCAGGGATGATGCCTTCTCTGACAGCCTGAGCCAGAAGGCAGACAGCGAGGCGAGCAGTGGGCCGCTGCTGGATGATAAAGCCTCCTCCAAGAACGACATCCAGTCACCAACAGATCATATCATGGACTATGGCTTTGGGGGAGTGATGGGCAGGTAACTCATACTCCTGTGACCATGGAGGTGGTCACTGTCACAGGTGTGGGGTGGGGTAGGTTGGGAGGGAAAGCTCTAATAAGCACTGCAAGGTAATATGAGCTTGGAGGGGATTTCTCGTGCACTGCTAACAGGGATTTAACATTTACAGAGGAAAGTGGGGCCCTGAGCAACCTGGGATAGTGGAAGGTGTCCCTGCCCATGGCAGGGGGTTGAAACAAGATGACCTTTGAGGTCCCTTTCAACCCAAACTACTCCTATGGTTTGATGCTGTCCCTTTTTTGGTACTGGCTAAAATATTTGTCTTCCCTCTGCTTGAGTCTCCTGAAGCAGGGAGGGTGGGATTTGGTCTGAGCTGAGCTCAGGGCTGAGCGATTGCCTTGCAGCATGCTGACAGAGGCTGACTTGCTGTCGTGCTGGGTTCTCTGCAGAGTGAGATTGAGGTCTGATGGTGCAGCCATCCCCCGGCGCCGCAGCGGGGGGGACACCCACAGCCCACCCCGAGGGATGGGACCTGGCATAGACACCCCTCCTCGCGCAGCAGCCTGCCCCAGCAGCCCCCACAAGATCCCCCTCAACAGGGGCAGGCTGGAGAGCCCCGAGAAGCGCAGGATGGCGACGTTTGGCAGCGCGGGCAGCATCAATTTCCCGGACAGGAAGGCCCTGGCCGACAGCCACCCTCTGAGATCAACCTGTGGATCCACCCGGCACAGCAGCCTTGGAGATCAGAAATCCCTGGAAGCGGAAGCTCTTGCTGAGGTAAGAGGGCTGGGAAGGGACCGAGAGGCTGAAGGGGAACTCGCTGGGGAGTGCCCAGAGCCCCTTCACCTCAAACACTGTTACAGTGCTGCTGTCACATCCAACTGTGTTGGGTTGTTCTTGTAGAAGATGCTCATCCAGCTGATGTAAATTTTCACCTTGAAGCCTGTGGAGCTGCTGGGATGGGGAGTCCTGAGGCTTCTCAGCAAGAATATTTTCACTCATCATCTTAGGAGCTTGATTGAATGAATTGAAGCTAACTTGGTAGTTATTTCCCTTCAGCTGATCCTTTGAATGTTACCTGAGGCTCACTGAGCATTTTTTAGGTGTCATAAAGTTAAGGGCTTGTCTACACCAGGACAGCATTAACTAGAGTGACTTTTCAAACAGTTGACTCTGGTGCCTTAAATTGCTTCTCCGATGATCTTGCTGAGTTAGTGACCATAATTTACACCTTCTCCCCAAGCTCCTGTTTTCCCTGGGAGCTCTTAGATCAGAGACCTCTCTTCCTGCCAGGACAGTGGGGTGGAGGTCAGGGGAGCGGGTGGTGCTGTGGCACAGCGCTGAGGTCCCTTTGGCATTCGCAGGACATCGAGAAGACGATGAGCACGGCGCTGAACGAGCTGCGGGAGCTGGAGAGGCAGAACACGGCCAAGCAGGCGCCCGACGTGGTGCTGGACACGCTGGAGCCCATGAAGAACCCCCCGATGGGCGCCACCAACTCGGAGCCGGCCAGCCCCCTGCACACCATCCTGATCCGGGACCCCGACGCGGCCATGCGGCGCAGCAGCAGCTCCACCACTGAGATGATGACCACCTTCAAGCCGGCGCTGTCGGCCCGGCTGGCCGGGGCGCAGCTGCGGCCGCCACCCATGCGGCCGGTGCGGCCCGTGGTGCAGCACCGCTCCAGCAGCAGCAGCAGCTCGGGCGTGGGCAGCCCCGCCGTCACCCCCACCGAGAAGCTCTTCCCCAGCAGCTCGGCAGATAAATCGGGCACCATGTAGGCTGGGGCACGGGGACCGCTCCCGGTGGGAGCCTCGCGGGGCGGGCAGGGGGTCAGAGCCCTGCTGGGGAGCCTCTGTGAAAGGAGACGCGTGTGGGGCCCGGGCCCGGTGCTGTACATACGTGTGTGTGTGTATGTACATAGGTGTGCACACACCCCATCCATGCAGAAACACTTCCCGAGCTTGCAGTCCTATGGCAGGAGGAGACGGCAGGTCTACGTGTTGGCACTGGAGAACACACTCGGTGTAGAAGTATATATTAGAAACAAAGTGTACAGAATTCAGTGACTTTTTAAAACAGTAGATTTACCTCAGAAACTGGCTCTGAAATGTTCTCTCTTGAGACAGTGGGTTGGTCTGGGTTTCCAAGGCTGTGTGCACATGGAAGCCCACGCTGCAGCAGTTGTGCGTCAAGCAATACAAGGTCATCCTGGAATTTATTTTCTGTACCTCTTGGCATTGGAAAAAAAAAAAAAAGGATGGGAATACAGTGGGGTCTGTTCACTACTGGGCTGTGGAGGAGAGCTGGGAATCCATACATGACCATGTGTGTCCAGCCAGCTGGAGTCTTTCCAATCCTGAATCCTGAGATGTCTTCATGTGCCCCTGATGCCCTGGCAGCAGGGACAAAGCAAGGTGTGTGCCGTGAATGGGAATGGAGTGAAGTGAGTGTCACGAGTGGGACGGAGCGAGGTGTGTGCCATCACCTCGTGCAGGAGGAGGACGCTGCGCTGCACCGGGACCGTGGAACGCTGCTGCTTCTCTGCAAGTTTTGAGTGAACAAGGACTAGTGACCAAACCTGTGGTAAAGCATGGAGTAACGTACAGAGTTTGGAGATTCTTCATCTCCCTTTCCCCTTTCTTTTCCTTTTTTTTTTTTTAATCAAAACCCAACCCAATGGTCTCTCGAGAGTCAGGCCTGAGCAGCAGGGAGGGGTCTTGGGTCAGAGTGGTTGTCCTGCATGAGAAGCATGAGCCGTGTTTGACCATCAGATGCAAAACTCATCTGATGGGTGATACTTTGCACTTTCTGTACTGTACCATATAATACAACTGTTTGAGTTTATGCAAAGGAATCTACATTTTGTTTTCCCAGAGAAAAAATATGCAGAAGGCTGGGGATTGCATGGTCCTGTTTGATACTCCAGACTCCTCTGTAAGCACTGAATCCAAGATGCTCCGTGCTTCTCCTGCAGCTTTTCCTTGTACAGATTTCCATGCAGTGCCCCATGGTTTGATTTGGCACTTCCCCATGGTCACGTGCTAATGGTCATCCTTCCTCCCTGCTATCTCTGATCCTGCTGCTCTGTGCCTGGGCAAAGATGTCTGCAAGCCCTCCTTACTCACCCAGGAGCCCACCTACCCTGCCTGGGGCTTGGCTTTGTCCCCCCCCTTCATCTTCCTCATCTCTGCAGCACTGTTGCAGACCCGAGCTCTGCAGCAGAAGCAGCCTGACTTCCAGGAGGCAGTGGAGGCACTGACCAGGGTGGCAGCACCCGTCAGCGCTGCGGTGCTCGTGTGTCAGCTGGGGAGCTCACACGGACTGCCTGTACATTCACAGCTGTACCTCTGTAGCTCCATGCTCGTACCTTCACAGCTGCACCCCCATACCTGCACCTCCACAGCTGCACCCCTGTGCCCTGGGCACAGAGCTGGCATGGCAGGCCCTTGGGACCAGCTGGTGCCTGTCCCGTGCCCATCGCACGTGTCCCCTCACGCCCCGCTCTGCCAGCCCTGTAAATATTGCTGTACTTGCTTAACTGCTCGAACGTAACTGTTAACCTGTAAACTGTACAAAAATAGGCTAAAATTAGATAAAGCCGATGCCACTCAACAAATCTTTGCACTTAGTAGGTAGCTCAATGTAAAAATAAACCCAGTAATAATATAGTAATCCCGAAGGGAAGCGAAGCCGCCGGCACCCCTCGCAGAGCCCGTGGGGAGCAGCTCTGCCCATGTCCCTCCCTGTCACACTGGCAGGGCAGACGGTGTGTGTGCTTGTCTGTGAACGTCCTTGGCGTTTGTAACGACCACAATTGGTTCATGTTGGTGTTTCTTTCTCCATCATCGCCCTTTCCCGGTGCAGGCCCTGGCCACTGCCCGGCCTGGCGCAGTGGCTGCAGATGTTCAGCCAGGCTGGGCTGGTCAGGGACCTGTGCTAGGGAGGGAAGGACCCATTTGGCACGAGTGCTGTGTATCTATTGCCAGTAATTATTACTTTTGTTTCCATTTAGTTCCTGGAGAACGTTCACTTTACCAGTTTTCTGTTTTTTATATGCTTTCTGAGATGACTTGAGAGCAAACCCATCTTCATTAAGGGGTTTTATTTCCTCCCTTCTTACTTTTGACCATACGGTACGAATTCCAGTGTCTTTCTATTAAATTATTGCCTTTCATTTTTCTTTGTTTTGTTTTGTTGTGGGTTTTTAATACAATTGTTTTCTTATCTTTAAGTGCCTTTTTGAGCACCAAAACAAACGGTTGGAGTTCAGGCCTGGGGGCTGTGCACACATGGGTTCGTCTGGGCAGTTGTGTTGTGCTGGGGGTGATTGCTTTTAAAGTCCTTCCATTTTTCTGTTTAATGAAAAGGGAACCAAGACTTTTTGTTGGAGAATAAACTCCCCCTTTGTAATATGGTATTCCAAGTGTAGTTTTAACTACTGTAAATTTAAGGGAAGAAATGTATTTTTCTGTAAGCAAACTTGGCACAAAATTGAACCACATACATTGTAGGAGCATCATAACTGGAACTCACTCATGGTTTGTGAGTGACTGATCCGATCCTCGGTACCTCCCTGAGGGCACAGACTGTGTGTGGGCTTCAGAGTTCACAGAGCTTCACTGTGACAACCCACGGCCGAGCTGCCGCCGGAGCCGGGCTGGGCTGGGCTGTGCCCGGGGCCTGCAGCCCACGGAGGGCGGCTGCTCAGGGCAGCTGTTTCTCTGCTGTGCAGAGCGAGCGTGGCTCTGGGCTCAGCTCCCACAGCCCTGACCGTGCAGCCTGTCCATCCCAGCATGGCCCTGCACTGTGCATCCATCCATCCCAGCATGGCCCTGCACTGTCCATCCATCCATCCCAGCATGGCCCTGTTCCAGTCCATCCATCCCAGCATGGCCCTGCTCCAGCCCATCCATCCCAGCATGGCCCTGCCCCGTGCAGCCCATCCATCCCTGCCATGGCGCTGAGGGGGAGCGTGGTGGCACCGTGGTCCTGCTCCTGCCCATCCATCCCAGCCATGCCCCTGCCTTAGTCCATCCATTCCAGCATGGCAGGGCCATGGCCCTGAGGGGCGCGTGGTGGCACTGTGGCCCTGTCCCAATCCATCCATCCATCCCAGCCATGGCCCTGCCCCGGTCCCTCCATGCCAGCATGGCCCTGCCATGGCCCTGAGGGGAGCGTGGTGGCACCGTGGCCCTGCCCCATGCAGCCCATCCATCCCTGCCGTGGCCCTGAGGGGAGTGTGGTGGCACCGTGGCCCTGCCCTGGGCCGACCCTCAGCCCCGGGCGTGTCCCGCGGCGGCGATGAGTGCACTTTGTCCCTTAGGCTGAAGTCCCTGGTAGGCGGTTTTGTACCCCGGGTGTGTTGTTTCAGTAGCAGTGTTGTGGTTCTCGCGGGGCGGCAGTAGATGTCCCGAGTCTGATTTGCTTTGCGTGGCTGGGCTGCGAGGGCTGGTGGGGACGGGGTTGGTTATGCCGGGAGGCCGTGGGAAACTGCCGGCTGCTGCCCACTGTACCGGCCATCCTCCTCCTCCTCTTCCTCCTCTGGTGTTGTCTCTGTAACGTATGGTGAGATGCCGTCAGCTAGAGTGTCTGAGTGGGTCCTCGTGTGTGCTGGTGATGCCATGTAGATGAAGCCACTGGTTGGGTGTGGACTCATCCTGTTGAATAAACTGCTTAACTTTTCTCAAAAACGTTGTCTGTGGTTTCAGATTTGCTGTCTCTTGCCTGTGCTTCTTCTCCACACCCTCCTAGACCCCACAGCATCCTGCCCTGCCCTGGGCAATACACACACTGTCTCCTGCCCCTGCAGCTGGGCTCTAGGTGCTGTTTGCGGCTGCTGAGGGGATAAAAACCTCAAATTCTAAACAGACAGCTCCAGAGCCCTCCACACCCAAGCTGTGAGGAACTGTGCTGCACTCTGCAGGCTGGGTTATGTCTCTTCCCATTGTTGGGGGTTTTTTTTTGCTGCCGGTTCGTGGCTTCACTTTCCTCCCATCCTGGCAGCGAGGACAGGCAGACCTCCCTCATTCCATCCATCACCCACGCTCGAGGTGGAGCGGCTGCAGACACAGGGTTGATGCTCGAGCAGGGGTCTGTGTGGGCCATGAGCAGGGGGAGGACCGGGTAAGCTGCAGGTGGGGCTCGGCCTTCATCACCCTGTATTAATGACCCCTCTTTAAATACGGTTAATGGGCTCAGCCTCTGGGAGGGGAGTGCGGGGTGGGCTCCGGGCCGCCAGGTCTGCCCTGGGCTGTGCTGGTCACCACCGGGAGCAGCTGGCAGCAGCCGGGTCCGCTTCCGACACGGCCCGGTACCCACCGGGAGCGGGAGCATCCTGGGCCGGGAGGCTCCTGGGGACAGCCCGGGGGTGGCTCCAGCGGGTCCCTGGGTGCGTGTGGAGGAATGGGGCCCTGGCCAGGCCATGGAGGCCGCCAGCTCTGTGCGACACTTGCGTAACTTCTGCGGGGTGTGCCCCAGCCGTGCGAGGTGTGTGCCAGGTGTGTGACCCGTGTGCTCGGTGTGTGCCAGGTGTGTGACCGGTGTGTGCCAGGTGTGTGACCCGTGTGCTCGGTGCCCCGCTCGTCCCGCGGTGTCCCCGCGGTGTCCCCGCGGTGTCCGCCCGCCGCCAGCAGAGGGCAGCAGCGCCCCGCGGCCGGCCGTGCCGAGCGCCCCGCGCGGGGAGGGGACAGCGGGGACAGTGGGGACAGCGGGGACAGCGGGTCCTTCCTTTCCTTTCCCCGGCCCTGTTCCCTTCCCTTTCCCTTTCCCTCCCTTCCCTCTGGGAGAAGGTGCTGCACGGCCTGCCACTGACTGTTTGAACTGAAATTAATACCTGAACTCTTTCTCTCCAGAGGGTCCAGTTACCCGGGTGAGGCGTAATAATCATTAACTCTAAGTGTGAACAATAAATTGAATGTATTTATTAATTTCTATGGGCCGAGTGCAGCATTTGCATTTAAATTACATTTCCACACTGCTGCGCTCTGACACGTGTGTTGATTTCTGTCTAAAGTTAAAAATACCTTTGAACAGGTGAGTGTGTGCAGGCACCTCCTCGTCTGGGAGGAGGGATGGGAGCTGTCCCCACGGTGTGCTGGCACGGCGGGGATGCTGCTGGCGGGCACAGGGCACACATGCTGGCTGGTGTCACCGACCTGGCCCAGAATGAGCGGTCACAACCTCCTCCCATCCCCATCCCGCCTCCGTGGGATGAGGACAGGGAATTCGGGCGATGAAAAGCTGCTTCAATGCGAACGCAGGGGCGGACGGAGAGGGCTGGGTGGCAGCTGCTGCCGCAGCCCGCCCTGCTCCCCTCTGGTGAGGGGAAACAGCACCGCACTTGCTGTCTGCTCTGGGAGTGCTCCTGGGCTGGTGCTGCCGCGGCTGGAGCAGGGCAGTGCCGGAGTGTGGCAGTGCCAGGCCTTGCCTCTGCCTCACCAGCACCTCATTCCACACCGGAACCCTCCGGGATGATGAAAGGAACTCTCAGCTTCCTCCAGTCATCTCTAGTGTGGTTGACTGCCAAGGAACGGCCTGAGGTGCCTTTAACTTGGATTGGTCCAGCAGTTTGACATGGATGGATCCAAGAGCCACTCACCCTGTGTGCTCCAAGGGGCACCTGAGGGCACTCTGGCACCTGTCACACTCATAGCTAATGGATGAAGAAATGTCATAGAAATGAAATGTAAAGGAAATGATGCAGAACTTAGTGATTAGTGCTTTGAACCTGGACCCAAAGTGAAACAAGTGCTCTTAAGTCCTGCTGACTGAATCAAATAATCCAAATTACTAATACATTTTAGTATTTTTTTTTCATGTGCAAAGACATTAAAGTGCTTTTAGCAAATGAGGTAAAGCTTTTCCATCTGTGTTTAAAACTAAAACAGAACAGTGTGCTGTGGGTGCCCAGAGCCTGCTGCAAGCTCATGGCAGGGGCTGTGCAGGGCTCTGCCCTGTCCCTCCTGTGGCCTCTGAGTCCAACTGCCCTGGGCTGTGCCCTGGGCACGGCTCTGCTTTGGGCATGTCCCCTGTCCTGGGCATGTCCCCTGTCCTGGGCATGTCCTCTGTGCACAGCCACGGGCCCTGCTGGGGAGCCAGCAGGGACCCCAGGGTGCAGAGATGGACATTCCTTCCCAGTGAGAGCCAGGGCCATGTGGGGTGGTCTGGGGTCACCTGAGGAGAGTGGCTCACCCCAGTTTGATGGCAGCATCCCAGTTCAGAGGCATTTTGCAGCCCCTGCTGCTGTTTCAGCTCAGATATGGCTGCAGATCCTTTCGGGCTGCAGCTCTGACTTGCCTGGAGTTCCTTGGTCTTGTGAATATTTGAGAGATGCTCTGTTACACTGGCTTTGTTGCTGTGGGTGGATATTAATTGGTAAGGGTGTAGATTTATTGCTTGTGGCTGGACCATGCCCGTGTTGGGCCCTTTAGGGTCGTTTTTCCTGCCTGATCCCCTCTGCCCGTGGCACCCCGGGTGTCTGGGGCTGCCCAACACTCAGCCCCAGGGCAGGGCAGCAGCAGTGACCCCAGCCCCAGGCACGTGGCAGAGATTTTCCTGTGTGGATGTGCCTGTTTGGAGACATTCCCTGAGAGCATATGTCTGATTTCCTGGGAAGTGGAGAAATGACTTGCCAGATGAGACTGACTGTTGAAACTGGTGAAGTGCTGCTGTAGTTTTTGTGCATTCTGAGCTGGGTTTCAATTTTAGTATTTTCCTTTGAATGTTTCGCTCCCTTTTCCGGCACAAGCCAGAGCAATGTCCCCATGTCCCTGGAGTGGAGCCCTTCCCTTGGCTGGCCAGTGCTGACCTGGGGGATGTCTGGAGTGTTGCTGGTGCCCTCAGCTGTCCCCACAGCCCTGCCCTGCTCTGGGCTGCAGCAGGACCTGGAGCAGCCAGGGCTGAGTGAGCCCACCCCTGTGGGGAGGCTGTGCTGTGCCCAGAGCTGGCTGCAGGCACAGAATGAAAACATGAGTATTTACCTGACTTTTGATAACTTTTTTATTTCCCCTTAATATACACCTACAGCCTCACTATAGAAACACTGGAAACCACACTTCAGCAGGCCTGAGAGACTGCAGCATTATCCATCTTCTGTAAATACTGTGGAGCAGTTGGAAACCTTTTTGTGATCACAGCTCAGCTGGAAAACAGCACCACATTCCTGCTGCCCTTTGGGATCACTTCCCATGCTTGTGGGGTGGGGGGCAGCAGCTGTTGAAGCATTTTGGTTTAAGTGGTTCATGAGATAAAAGTGTAATTTGCTGGATTTTAAATATCTCGTGCATCAGATCAGCATAAGCACTGCAGATAAACCAGCCTTGCTCTGTTCCACAGAGATGCCTCTTCCCTCCCCAGGAATCTTCCAGAGAGTTGGGCTTGGAGTCCTTGATGCTGCAAAATCAGTGGAGGTTTGTGTGTTGGAAATGAAGCTTTGGCTCTGGAGCAAAGCTTATCCCAGACCTTTAATAACACCCTCCTGACAGCATCCAAAGGCCAGGCACCCTCTGACAGCTCCTAATTCCACCCGAGCCCCAAGAGACTCATCTCTGGACAGGCAAATGTGTCCGGTTCTATCTAATGAAGATAAATTTCTTAATTAAGGTACGCAGCTGCCTGGGGCTCTCTGAGATTTTGATGAGACTGAGCTTGGCTGGGAGCTGGTGCAGAACCTTTGGCTGCTGTCCCAGGGAGCTCGTGTGGTGAGGGATGGGACGGACGGGGTTCTGCAGCCTGCCCAGAGCCCTGTGCTCCCTGTGACTCACCAGGAAAGGGCTGTCATCAGTGCTGGTCACCAGCACAAACCTTCCTGTCCTGCTCAAAGCTAACGAGCTTCTTTCCCTCCTTGATGTGTCTCAGCTGACAAGAAATAACTGTCCTTGGCAGCATCACCCACCCCCTACCTGCTGCTGCTGGGCACTAATGAAACTTGTGTTGGATTTCTGTCTCTAAACTGTCGTTGCATCCATTTTCTTCACCCCCCTTCAAGACAGCCTTTATAAAAATAATATATTTAGCAATGACTGGGCAAGTGCTGAAGCTGGCAGAGCTGTGCCATAGAGCATGACGGTGCTGAGCCTGTGGCAATGGCGGAGGATGAGGAGGGTCTCAACAAGGCTCTAGGGTGAGATGCAGATTTTTTCTTAAAAGAAAGAAAGAAAAAAATTTAAGTCTTACGTAAGTCAAAACATCTGCTTGTGCATGACTAATGCCTTCCCTCCTCCCTGGTGTGGCAACTGAAGTCCATGGGAATGATATAAATGATTGTTTCCTGTAAGAAGTTGTACATTGTTCATAGGGCTTTTGGGGACAAGCCTCGTGTGCAGCCACCCCTCCCTTGTGCTGTTTGCTGGTGGCTTTGGATGCAGCTGCTCCTGGCCCCGCTGCACTGCTGCCATCAGCTGACAGCAGCAACTCCAGACATTGTCCCCGGCCCGGCTGGTGCCAGGGTGGATGTACTCCTGCCAAAGTCAGCTGAGCTGGACAATTCCCCGTGTGCAGAGCTGAGGGTAGTGATGTGCAGTGCTGACAGCTGAACTAGCTGAGTGCTGGGCCGTGGTGTGCCCGGTGTGGCAGCCTCAGGGGACCCTGCTGTGCCCTCAGCCCAGCCTGCCTGAGCCAGGGCTGCTGGTGCCTTCCCCAGGACAGGGCTGATGGCAGCAAGTGCAGTGACAGACCCAGGACCTGCATCCCTTTGCTGTGTGAATGTGTTGGTGAGGCTGATCTGTCTGAGGGGAATGCAAGGAAATGTTTTGCAGACCCAACAGCCAAAGTGGTCCCCAAACGTGGTTTTATTCCCACAAAGCTTCCCCGTTCTGGCAGTGGTACACTGCAGCATCTTTGCAACTTTTCTCACTTGTTTGCCTCTTGATTCCAATTTAAACCTCGTGTGGATCTGGGTCCCCCTGCCCATCCCAAGGCTCCCACCTCCCAGCAGGTCTCCTGTGGCTGCCAGTCTGCCCAGTACCACCCAGCAGGGAACAGGGTTAATTCACTTCTGTGCTGAATTTCTATTGGTATGTCTTCAATTTTGGTCTCGTTTCCCTGCCTGGATCTCTCAGTTCTGGACACTCTGGGTGCGTGTCTCTGGTCAGAGCAGGAGGAGCTGCTGGGTCCCCCAGAGGGGAGCACTCCTGGCAGATGGATGGATGCAGGGTTTCTCTCAGCTTCCAGGCCATGCTCTGGGGTTCTGCTTTCTATGGTCTGGGACATTAACTGCTGCCAGAATTACTAATGGGCTTCTGCTTTTAGCCTGAGTGCTGCAGGCTGCAGCTCCAAGGGGGAAATCAGGGAGTCAATTAAGTAATTACCTGGTGTTTCAGCTGCCAACACTGAGAGGTTTTGTTTCTCACCATTGGCGTCAGTCCCAACACACATCTCGCCCAGACTCATCAGCAGTGGTTTGTGCACTACTAGAGCAGGCTGCTGTGCCATGGATGGGCTGGAGCTGCTTTTCCTGCAGGTGTTCTGGTGACAAATGGCTCCTCCTCCCTCTGTTTAGCCTCATTCTGGCACATAAATCCCGGCATAAACAGGCTAAGCTGAGCAGAAGTTGCCTCTTCAAAGTTCTCTTGTTCTGTTTTACCCTCACTTGTCTGATGAGCAGCAGTTCACCAGAGAAATGCAGAGTTCAGAGCTGAGCTGTAGGTGACACACAGACTGTGCTGAGGCCCCATCATCCAAGGAAATACATCTCCAGTGGCTCCTGGGACGACTCAGCCTCGGTGAGACAGAGCTGGCAGTGCTGGGGACTGCTGGAATGTGCAGGGACAGGGCTGGTGGGGGGCACGATGGACCCCTGCCCTCGGGCACCTCTGGGCAGGAGGTCCAGGGGCACGGATTCATAACCCATGGCAAAGCATGGAAGCCTTGTTAGTGAAAGTTGTGTTCTTAATTAAATCAGAGTTGGGAAGTGCTCAGGGGGCCAGAGCCCTGTGAGGAGCTCTCTGGCCTCTCTTGCACTTCCCTGTAGTTTCTGCAAGCAGCTGAATTAATTTAATTCAGCTTTTTTTTTTTTTCTTGGCTTATTTTGAGTGGTGGGGAAGTGAACTGCACCCAAGCTAAGAAGCAAACAGCCAAAGCGTGACTCTAGGGCTGGCAATGGAATACACTGCTGGGAGACAATCAAAGAGAATGGAAGGTACTACAGACCTATCACTGTGTCTAAGTGTGCATGGATTATCAGTGTGGGAGTTTTTATACTGGAGTAGTTTGGAGCTAGTGAGATTACTCACGATTTTTATAACATTTACTGGATCAGCATCAGTGTCCAAATGGAGATCTCTGGATGTGCAAAGATGTCTCTGAAAGGTCAGCAAGTGTTGCTTTTTGTTGTTGGCAGAAGGCCAAAAACCAGCAAAGGCCAATTCACCACTGGCTCATTCTTTGACTCGGTGTTCCTGTCCCAGGTCAGGGCTGTGCCTGCTCCCCTGCTGCCTCCTCTCCCCTGTCCAGCAGCCCCTGCCATTCCATCCTGCCCTCAGGTCAGGCCCAACTCAGTCAGCATTGGTTTACTGTGAAATGCCCAGAGTGATTTTACTCATCGTGTCCATCTTAAAGCCCTCCAGGAGAAAGTTTAAATATTATTGCTGGCTCCTTTGGCTGCTAACTCTCGCAGCATTTTCACGGAAGCTTCCACACTGCTCTGTAAAACTGTTAAGATGCTTTTGGCTGATTTATGTTGGCCTAAAATCATTGCAGTAGACTAAAAACAAAAAAGGATTTCGCTTGTGATTTCAAGTAATTTTTGTGTGAAATGACCAGATACTTGTGGCGCTGTGAGACAGCCAAAGCAGCAAAGGTTGGGTTTGAGGGTCCTGCCAGCACAACTTCTGCCAGGGTGATAAACTTGCTTCTGTACGTGGGCTGGGAACATTTTGACTAGTGGAAGGTTGTTGGCGTTTCCTGTGGTCTTGTGTGCCTGAGGCTGTGAGGGAGGCTCCTGGCAGCGCTGGCTGCTCACGGGGCTGCTGCGCTTGGCTCGCCAAGGAAATGCCACTGGGCTGGTGGGACCACGGCTCAACCAGAGACTTTGAGCCAAAAACTAATGACAGGGAGGAAAACCAGCACCTCTGAAGCCGCCTCTGCAGTCTGTTGTCATTGAATAGGGCAGTGCAAAACCCAGCAGGTCCTGCAGGGCTGAGCCCACACCCCGGGCAGGCTGTGATCCTTCACTCCAGGACATCCTCTGGCTGCTCAGTCCTGCACCTGCTCGTGCTGCTTTTGGCTGGGGGAGAGTTAATTCTCTTCCCAGTGGCTGGTCTGGGGCTGTGTTTGGGGTTTGTGCTGAACACAGTGATTACAAATAGAGATGTTTTTCGCTGTCTGAGCAGGGCTCACACAGAACCAAGGCCTTTCCTGCTCCTTGTACTGCCACGCTGGCAGGAAAGCTGAGAGTGCATGGGAGGGGATCAGCCAGGAAAGGTGACCCCAGCTGAGCCAAGGGATGCTCCAGACCACGGGACATCATGCTCAGTACACAAGGTGGGGGTCACTGGAGTTTGTCTTCCCAAGTAACTGCTGCATGAGCTGGAGCCCTGCTGCCCTGGAGGTGGCTGAACACCCGACTGCCCATGGAAGGTAGTGAATGAATTCCTTTACTTTGCTTGTGGTGTGTGGCTTTTGCTTCACCTGTTAAACTGTCTTTATCTCAACCCACACGTTTTCTCACTTTTACCCTTCTGATTCTATTGCCAGTCCCACTGGTGGGGGAGTGAGGGAGCAGCTGTGTGAGGCTTGGATGCTGACTGGGGTTAAACCACGACCATGTGGGATCTTTTTGTTCCAAAAGTCTCAACACCAAACTAAATTTAGTCCTGTAGAAATCAATAAATGGTTGCCAAATTTAACACAACGGCAGAGCAAGGTCAATGATAAATATTTCTGAGCAATTTTACCCATGGTTTCAGGTTCAAATTCCTTTCCTGCTGGGAATGACATGATGAGAAACTTTCCACTGCTTTAAATATTAAGGAATCTCTGAAAATTCTTAGAAACAATTAACTCAAAATTTTCTCTGGTTTGGGGTTTGATGTTTTAAGTACAGTATGTTCTTCTGCTGGTTTTTCATCCAGTGTTGGTGTCCAGAGGCTTGTTTCTGTGGTGCATTTGTACATCTATGTACACATGAGGCAGACCTTGGTGCAGTGTTAGGTTTTAGTTTCAAGATCCACGTACTAAAGGCAGCTGAGGATGAGCTGTTTGTCTGTGGGGCACAGGGGAAAACAACAGCTCTGCAGGAGGCACTGAGCACCACGGGGGAACAAATGCCCTTTATGTTATTAAATTGTGCACAACCGGATGGGAATTATATAAAATTCCACTTATATATTTTGTCTCAACAACACAAGTGAAAATAAGTAGCTTTTGGAGAGATGCTTTGTGTCAGGCTGCTCCACCTCCTAATAAGCTTTTCTATACATTTCTCTGCTAACAGAACATGGCAACAAGTTTATGAAAATGCAGTTGGGACCTCCTGGGAGTTTAATTTAAATGAGTATTTCAGAGGCTTGGAAGGAGGAGATATGTTCTGTCTATAATAACAAGTTGTAACTTGGTCGTTCAGCAAGATAAAGAAGTTTATTCCTGCTACACCAAAGCCTAGAGTGCCAATAAAACAGCGGGAAGCGTTCCTCCAGAGGAGGAGAGCTGTCCTCACTCAGCAGGACTCCCAGGGATGTGTTCAAGCAGGCTCCAGCCGGGCAGGGAGGGCTCTGCTGGCCAAATTCTTGGGCAGTGCAGCCACAGGGCTGCCAGGAGCCTGGTGGTGACACTGCCATGGAGGGACAGCCACGGCACTGCACCCAAGGGGAAAGGGCTCACACAGCATCGGGTGTGCACCTCAGCCTGAAGGGATCATCCTGCCATGGAGCCACAGCACTGCACCCAAGGGGAAAGGGCTCCCACAGCACTGGGCTGTGCACCCAGGCCTGAGCGAACCAGCGATGGCAGCGGCTGTAAATGCCCGGGGCGCAGCGGTGGGAGCTGCCCCGTTCCGCGGGGGAAGCGGTGCTGCCCTGGGCTCTGCGCTACCCGCGTTCATCCGCGGCGTGCTGGGGCTGCCCGAGCAGCTGTTCGATTGGACTCCATCGGAAAGGGAACACGGAACGTGTTGTGGCTGTGACACAGCTCCGCTCCCTGCAAAGCCAGCGGCCCGTGCGGGTGGATGGCTCCTGCTCCTGCGGGCTCAGGGCTGCCTGCGGGCCCGCGGGGTTACCGGGGAACACCGGGGTTACCGCACACGGGGGGAACGAGCGGCGGGACCCCAGCCCGTACCCCAGCAATTCCCGGTTTCCCATCCCTGTTCCCCCCGCAATTCCCCCTTCCCCGGCAATCCCCGTTCCCGGTTCGCTCTCCCCCTTCCTGGCAGTTCCCGGTTCGCTATCTCCGTTCCCGGGTCGCTGTTCCCGGCAGTTCCCGGTTCGCTGTCCCCATTCCGGTTTCGTTATCCCCGTTCCCGGTTCGCTGTTCCCGTCAGTTCCCGGTTCGTTATCCCCGTTCCCGGTTCGCTGTCCCCATTCCGGGTTCGTTATCCCCGCTCCCGGTAGTTCCCGGCCGTGCCGGAAGCGCGGGCGGAAGCGCGCGGTGCTGCGCGCGCGGGCTCCGGGCCCGCCGGCGCTGGGAGCGGGGCCGTGGGGCCGGGCCGGGCCGTGGGGCCGAGCGGGGCCGTGGGGCCGCACCGGGGGCCGGACGTCACCGCAGAACCACCGACATGGCCCTGGCACCGCCGCTGCTGGAGCCGCCGTGGCCGCCCAGCCTGGCCCCGCTGAAGGTGCGTGCGGTGGGGCCGTGGGGGCTCGCGGGGCGGTTCCGCAGCCGGTGCCGGCACGGCCGCTGACCCCCGCAGCCACAGCGAGCCCCGCTGCCGGGACACCCGTGTCCGCGGCCCCGCTCACCCCGCTCTCTCCCGTTGCAGGCCGTGGATGACTTGCTGCGCTGCGGGATTTGCTTCGACTACTTCAGCATCGCCGTGATCATCCCGCAGTGCTCGCACAGCTGTGAGTGCCGGGCGGGAGGGCGGCGGGGACGGCCGTGCGCTGCCTCGGTGTGAGCCGTGAGGAAGGGCCGGGAGTGTTCGGCCTGGCGGAGAGAAGGTTCTGCAGCCTGCAGGAAAGATGGAGAGAAACTTTACGAGGGCCTGGAGTACCAGCACGAGGGGGAATGGCTCCCCACTGACAGAGGACAGGGCTAGATTAGTGATTCGGAAGAAACTGCTCCCTGGGAGGGTGGTGATGCTCTGGCACAGGTTCCCCAGAGAAGCTGTGGCTGTCCCATCCTTGGAAATATTCCTGCTCAGGGTTTGGAGCAACCTGGGATAGTGGAAGGTGTCCCTGCCCATGGCAAGGGGTGGAACTGGATGGGCTTTAAGGTCACTTCCCACCCAAACCATCCTAGGGCTCTGTGATTCTCTTTGAGATGGAGGCTGGCAGGAGCTTTGCAAAGTGAAAGCAGCCAGAACCTTCCCTTGTGTAGTTCCTGCCGTAATACAAACATGTGGCATCTGGCATTCTTCATTTAAATATCTTTCTTAACATCTGGAGGGTGGTACAAATGCAAAGCTCTTTGTGGAGAGCATTAAGAACTCAAATTTTCCATGCTGCTCTGTGTACCCTGGGCCATGTCTGCTGGAACCTGGCCCCAGGAGGTTTGCTGAGGCCAGATTAGGGGGGAGTACCTTGCCTTTTCTCATGTTAAGATAAATGCTTGTGATTGTTTGGTTCAGAAACTGTGGCACTTCCTTCCGTGAAGGAGAACATTGTAGTTTGGCAATGAAGTGTAGTTTAGCTTGGCAAAGCTGTCACCATTGAAACCAGTGTGGGGAGCCATGAAACTGGAAATTCTCTCTACCTGCTGGTTGTGCAGCCTGCCTGGAGCACAGAGGCTCCAGAAACTGGCAATTCTCTATACCTGCTGGTTGTGCAGCCTGCCTGGGGCACAGAGGCTCCAGAAACTGGAAATTCTCTCTACCTGCTGGTTGTGCAGCCTGCCTGGGGCACAGAGGCTCCAGAAACTGGCAGTTCTCTATACCTGCTGGTGGTACAGCCTGCCTGGGGCACAGATTCTCCAAGCAGCAATCATTGCACACAGGGCCTGGTCCATGGTCAGGTGCTGGGGTGTCAGATGCTGGTAGCCTGGATCTGCCACTCCATTTGTATCCTTACAGTTAAAGTTTGTTTCTTTTCTTTATGGGTTTCTCGCCCTATGTCACTTCTTACTATATATGTAGTATTTTTTGAGCATTTAGATGGATGTGTGGTTTTCAGTGTTAATTGGTGCATTAGACCAGGTTGGATTGGGCTTGGAGCAGCCTGGTCTAGTGGAAGGTGTTCCTGCCCATGGCAGGGGATGGGATGAAATGAGCTTTAAGGTCCCTCCCAACCCAAACCATTCTGGGATTAATTAATGCTTCTGCTGCTTTTCAGGGGCATTCCCAGAGGGTCTGTGAAATACAGATCTCTTTCAGGAGCTGCTGCCGAGTGTGTTCAGTGCTAGGACTCTGACCCATGGTGATCCAATGAAGGAATGTCTTTTCCTGGAGAATGATGAGACTTTTTAAATCCTGAAGTGGCTGTGAAAGCTGGTGGATAAATTGACAAAGTGTAACAAACACAGAAATTGACTGTGACCATATGAAGCTTATGGGGTGTTTCACCGCCCAGCTGTTGAGGCACCCTGTGATGGTGAGATGACATTAAGCTGTCTCTCAGCATTTCAGAGCTGTCTCCCCTCTTTTTTAGCCTCTTCTTTCAACCACAAGTTGATGTTGTTTTGGAAAGGGGCAGAGAGCCTGGGGAAAAGGGGGTTGTGAGTTTGTCTGGGGCTGTGCAGGAAGATGAAAGTGATCAAAGTGAGTCACGTCAAAAACCCAGCATGGTGAGGGAGTGAGCAGTGCAAACACTGCTGGAGTGGTGGTGGCTGATGAACGGATTCTTGCACTGGGAAACAGAAGGAAACAAACATCAACTTTAGACAGAGGGGCTGATATTCGATGTTGAAACGTGTTTGCATAAAAGGTGGCTTCTTTTGCCACAATGATAATCTCAATTCCCTGTAAAAATGGTGTATTTTCCACATTTGTGTATTGTGGAATAGCTTGTTTGTATTGTACAATAAGGAGTACACAATCAAGGATGTGGAACTGCGTTTGGAATAATGTTCAATATTCTGTATTTCCTTTTTCCAGACTGTTCCCTTTGTATCCGCAAGTTTTTGTCCTACAAAACGCAGTGTCCAACGTGCTGTGTGGTAAGTGTGGTTTGGTTTGGTTTTTTCCCCTCAGTTTATTTTTTATCTTTTGGCAGATCTCAGGAGCTTTTCCCTTTGGACCATGCCAAATAATCAATTCTGATTGCCTGGGCAAAGTGTGGTGCTCTGCCATCTGGAATTCTCCTGTTCCAGAGGCGCTCCTCTGTCAGTGCAGGCAGGAGGGGATGGAGCATCAGGCCTGGGTTTGGCTCAGGGCTGTATGTACAATCTGTCACAAAGCATTTAACATTAATTTGTTAAAATACTCCATCATTTAAACCAGCAGTGTTGAAACATAAGCACTTTATTTTCTGTGTATGTGGCCCCATTTCATCTCAAAATAAAAATTAAAAAAAATGAAAGCTTTGTTAAAAAGAAGAGCAGAGAGTGTTGCAGTGAAGTAAAAATCAGAAATTGTTTAAATAGAATGAACTGAATGCACAAAGGCATCTCATAATTCGTATTTTCATTCCACAGTCAGAAGATTAACGTTTCTCTTCATCAGTTTTCATGCTTTGTTGCTTAAGGTTCTTACCACCTTCAGAAGATCTTTGTTTGGTTTTCAAAACCGTTGGACCTGTGCTGCAATAAACCATTGTTGGGGCCTGGGCACACTGGGCTTTGTTGCTTTAGCTTTATGCTTTGTTTTTACCTATTACCCTTAATATCCTAGACTTAAGTTCTCAGACAGTTTTTTTAATATGTGATATTTTTGGGGAAGAAGTGTTTGCCCTTTAAACGCCTTAATTCCTGCAGCACTTTAGTGGGAGCAGTTGAGGCATTGAGCCAAGAAGCGAGTTATTGATCACTTGAACATTTTCTGGGTACTTGCTGTTTTCACTGCCTTTGAATGTTTGTTTGTTTTTTTTCTTTCTTTTTTAATAGGCAGTCTCGGAATCTGACCTGAAAAACAACAGGATTTTAGATGATCTAGTGAAGAGCTTTAGTTCTGCAAGGTATTTATGTATTTTTATGTCTGCTCTCTGGCTTGGCAGCTGGAAAGGTGTGACTGTGTGTGACCAGGCTCAGAGCCCTGCAGGGGGGCAGTGTGAGAACTGAGCAAAAAAAAAAGTGGTGTCACAGAAGCATTGTCAAAGGTGGATGTGCACACTCTGGAAAAATCCTGCGGTGTTCTGGCTGGAGGTTCCTGTCCACTCAAGTGATGTGGAGGTTTTACAAGCTTATTTTGGTTCTCGTTCTGGTTAGCTGCTCTGGAAGTTACAACCTGTGCCAGCATGTGGGGGGTCAACAGACCTGTCAGGATTCTGTGGGGGAAATGATGGCAGTAAAGATTTTCTTCAAGATCCTTCCTGTGTGTGCAGGGGAGATTCTGAATAGAAGGATTTTGTCCAGTGGTAATGGCCATCTTGCAAGAGCATTCTTTTTGGTGAAGTCACTGGCTAGGAAAAATATAGGCATTGAAGGACTAAAAATGTGAGTTTTCTTGAGTAAGGAAAGTAGTGGAGTGCTGTGCTTTCAACTCAATTTTTTGGCTACTTTTCTGTTTGTTTTTAGTTCATTTTTGAGCTTCACATCCCTTTAAAATACAGGACCAACAGAATAAATATGACTTGGTAAATTCTCACAACAATAGATACATGAAACTTCTTCTATTATTTGTTTTCTTTTGATGAGAAGCTACTAAGTGATTTGCTGAGAATTCTGTGGGTGTTCCTGTCTCTATAGGAAACAAATGCACTTTGATCTTTTTCTCTGAAATTAACTTGGAGCTGGAAGTCAATGAGACTCTTGGCTTAGTAAGTGACAAGAAGCATAGTTCAGTTGATGGCTTTGTTTCATGAGAGAATTTTTCTCTGATGAAGATCATAGAATGTAGATAGATCTAATCTTCTATATGACCACTACTAGATTTAATTGATTTATTTGAGTAATTTAAATCATACAGTTCCATTGTTTCAGCTTGAATTCTGGCGCTTCCTACTGATAAATGGATTACTATTTTTTTGTTAATGCCTAATTTTGTCGGGAACAAGTAGTGCTGACTTGGATCCATTATGATATTGAATCTCAAATGTTAATTTTTTTGGACTGCTTTAATGGATCAGTATAAATCTTACCGGTGATAGTAATTCAATAACCTTTCCTTTTGTGACCTGGAGTTCAATCAATTTCTCACATGATGAGTAGGGCCGTGGAGCCCAGTGTGGCCCGGGTGGAGGGAGCAGTGCAGGGCTCACGGGGCTCTGGGTGGGAAAGGCTCCCTGCTGGCTGCCCCAGTGGGACAGGGAAAGCAGGCACTGGTCAGCGTGGTGGCCAGCCCTGGGCACTGGGGCAGAGCCTCTCCCCTGGGCTGCACACGCCCTGAGCTGAGGGGACACTGCTTAACACCACTGCTGTTCTGTCCTGCTGATGTGGGTACATCGCCCCTCCTTCTCCATCTGCCTTGTTTCCCCATGGCTGTCCCCAAAAACAAATCCACGGTCCTGGGGTTGAAGTGCTCAGCATGTTGGAAAGGTCAAGTATGTTCTAACTTGACTTTGAGCTTTGGGTAGTTTGATGAAAATTAGGCCTTAAATCTTCTCAGCATTTCACAAAGTGCAAACCCATTTCTTAATTCAGGCCTGGAGGGGAAGAAAATGGTAATATTGGTGGCACTTAGCAGAGTGAAGCTGTGCTCCAAGGTCAGCGTGTGCAGGGAATGGGAATCATTCCAACCAGACCCAGCGCTGATCCCGTTTTTGCTCTGCTCAGCATTAGGTGTTTTCAGGATGGGCTGTGGGTGATGTGTGGGAATGCAGCTCCCTCCCTGTACAGAGGGTGGGCTCTCAGTGAAGTGGAAATGTCCTGTGCTTCCTTGTGGCCGTGGGTGTTTCTGTGTGTGAAGGGAGAGGAGCAGCTCTGAGCAGGCTGTGCTGGGTGTGGCTGTAGAGTGCCCTGCACAGCCTGACCCCAGCGGGGCAGGGGCCTGGGGGTGTTGCCATGGGCAGTTTTCTGTTCCCTCACCTGTCTGTGCTGTGGGGCAGAATTCATGGCTCTGGCCAGGCCAGGAGAGGAAGATGAGGAGCAGTATTTGCAGCAGCTGTCCTTAATGAAGAGTTCTCTTACCAGTTGCAGTGAGACCAGTATCTTCAAAAATAACATGTAGAGTTTTGTGTGAAGTGTAAAGAATTGTTTTCATTGCCCTCTACTAAAGAGATTATTTCGAGAAAATTTGTCAGTGTCTGCATCACCTCGTTAGAAAACTTAGCAATGGAAATTGGAGTTCTACTTGCCTACGTAGAAAAGTAGTAGTCCTTGCTGAAAAGAATCTCTGCTTTTTGTCATGCGTAGGGAAGAAAGACGTTTTTACTGTCAAGTTTATCTCTGTTTCCTAACCGGGATTACTCGACAGGTAGTGAGTCAGAGGAATAAACACATCGACTCTGGGTGCTGGAGAGAGCAGGTGCTGTCATTGCTGATACAGTGACTGAGCAGGAATGCAGGAGGAATTTCAAGGAGATACATTGCTTTTACTGCAGTTGGGACTGTCCTGTGTGAGTTGTTGCCAGGAAGATTCACAGCTCTGGCTCTTGCTTGGAATTTGTTTATGTGGAAGCCCTGGATTCCCAACAACTCTGCTTCATTGCTTCAGCAAGAGAGAAGTAAGAGGGCTGTAAAATGGGAACCAGGAGCCTGATGATGGACACTTAGTTTTTATGGGTGTTGCAGATTTGGAAGAAAAAATGTGGGCAGCTGTTCATGCTGTTGTTGAAGCAGAGGGAGCGTGCTGGAGGGAGGGATGATAAGAAGCCATCCATCTTTAGTTAAACAGGTGGTTTTTACCTCCCTGCCCTGACCCATCTCGGTGACTGAGGAAGGTGGGTCTTGCTTTGGGTAGTGGCTGTTCTGGTGGATCTGGGCCCGCTCACACCTTGATTCATCTCAGCCTTTAAAGGGAAGGACACTGCTCTGCTCATAAACTGAGCATTGTCAGCTGTGCTGCAGTTACTGGTTTGTGCCAGGAAGGTAAATCCTGTCAGCTCAGGGCTCAAACAGTCTCTTAAATTCTTGAGAGCATCACAGATAACACTGAGACCATACACAATATGCAGAAGTTTTTGAACCTTGTGTAGCACTGTTGTTTGCCATGGGATCAGCTCCCAGGTGAGCTGGCCAGGCTGGTGATGACACAGGCTGGGCCCCTCCATCACTGCATCACCCTGGGCTTACTGAATGATGGATGAGCTTCCAGTCTAGTCATGCTTGTCCGAATCTCCAATCACACCTGTCAGAGTTTCTGTGATTAATGAGAGGTTTGTGTAATTCACTCTGGTGCTGAGGGAGGGGGTGGCAGGTGACAAAGTGCTCTTGGAGGGCCCAGGGCTGTGCCAGGAGCATCTGCTATGCCCATGCTTTTCTGTCCCTGGGTGTGGAGTGTGGGACCATGAGGTGTCATCACCCAGCTGCTATGAGCCCAAAATCACATTCTGGGAGAAGCCAGTGTGAGACTGCACTTTCCTCTTTTGCCCTCACTCCTAGCATTTGCTGTATTTTTCACACTTAAAAAAAGAGTGTGTGTTGGCCAACAAGTTTTCAAGTTGTTCACACCATCCAGTGTGCTAGCTGTGTGTTTTCTGGATGTTTCTAGACAGCAGCTGTTGCAGTTGGTGTTGGATGCTCCCCCGAGTCCATCCCCTCCGGCCCACAGCCACAGGAGTCCTGGTTCTCAGCCAGATGCTAAAGAGGTGCCAGGCATTGACAGCTTCTTGAGAAAGGACAAAATCTGCACCTCCACGAAGGCAGGTGGCCTGGCATGGAGTGCTCAGAAGAGTTTCAAAACTGAGGAACACCACGACCTTGACGGCGCGTCTGCAGAGGTTGGTGGTAAAGACAACAAAGCGGGATCACAGGAGATTCCTGGGTGCACTGAAAGCCCTGAAAAGCCTTCTACATCTGTGGTAAAAGGAGACAAGAAAGGTGAGGAGTTTAATTTCTGGCTGTGTCCTGCCCTCTCCCCCACGTGTGGCTGGCTGTATGTGTTAGAGGACCCTCAGTGCGTGGCGCTCACCCCGTTTCTCCACGTGGTTCTGGTCTGTGTGGCACATTCAGCTCCTTCCCCTTTAACTGGCCCGTGCTCCTTCACATCACTGCTGGTGTGGGACAGCTCTGCTCCAAGCATGTTCTTCACCAGAAATCCTGAGCTGCTGCCAAGGAATTAAATGGGATTCAGCACTTACAGATTCCTTTGCTTTGAGTAACAACACTAAAAAACGATAGTTGTGCAACAGTCTCAGTGAAAATGAAGTAATTTCTCTTCTCCTTCCCCCTAATGACTGGACTGACACTGGCATTTATTCTGCTCTTGTATGCTTGAGTAACCAGATGCAGGTTATTTTATAATGGGTTTGTTATTTGAGGGGTGAGCCTGAACTCAAAATGTGCATGGCAGCAGTTCTGTTAATGTTTCTGTTCGCACGCTCTCCAGAAGAGTCATCTGCTTTATTTTTTTGTAATTCTAGAGAGATCAGGTGAATTTACTTTGAAGCGTGAAAATGCTCATTTATACTAATCAGCCACGATAAAATGGCAGAATCCTCTTAGTTCTGACATGCTGGCAGCCACCCTATTGACCCAGCTAAAAGCCTAAATTAAAACAAAACACCATGTAGGAGTATAGCCCTGGTTCTTATTAGTTCAAATTTAGCTGTTTTGCTTAATGATTTATTTGTCTGGAACTCTGAAGTTCATATGTAATCATTAGCTGGATGAATCCTGCTTAAAGAGGTACCACAGCCAGGCAAAGAGCCATGGGAAACCTGTCATGGTTTTACACGTCAGATCCACTTGTGTTGGTAATTTATAACTCACATGAAATTTTACTGCTTGTTTATTTTTGAGCAATTAGAACTTTCACTTGCTTCCTATTTTATGATCTTTTTGAATCTTGGAGTACACATCACATGGAAATTATTTCCACAAATGCAAAGTAGTTGGTCGAAGAGTATTTGTGAAACACCTGTAGTGAGAGGGTTTAATGTTCTTTGTTCCTGTTCTGAGAACTCAAATGCAACTTCCAGTACAGTAACAGACAGTTCAGGACTGGTGTGTGTTGTTACTGTCCCAGCTGTGGATTTCTCAGAGGAAAACATTGGCTCTTTGCTGTTATATCCACACCAGTGAATTCCTTCTCCCTTGCTTTCAGTGGAATGTCCTGTTTGTGAGGTTGCTGTTCTAGAGCAATATATAAACAAACATCTGGATAGCTGCTTGACCAGAGAGGAGAAGAAGGACAGCCTCCGAAGGTAAGGAGCAGCTCTGAGAGCTTCCAAGTGCCTGTGGCTGCTTTGTGCACTGCTGCACTCCCAGCTGTTTGTTGCTGGGGTGTAACAGTAGTGGTTTGTGTTTGTTTCTGGCTTCCCTGCTGTGCAGAGCACTCTGAAATCACTCTGGGGATTGTCCCTCCTTGACAAAGGGTGTGCATTGCCAGCTCAGTCACTCTTTGGCTTTTAGTGGCAAGAAGACAGTGGCCAATGCTTTAAAAGATTCAGCACCAGGAGTTAGTCTGTGTGTTGTCACCTTTCTACTCCCTGGCATTAAAATTCCCCTCAGATAACACTGATTCCCATTTCTCATTTGGTGAATGAATTGCTTCCTTCGGTTCAGGTGTGCCAAGAGACATTTTCTTCAATAGCTGTCAAGTTAAAGAATAAAAATTGCACCTTTCCCTCCTCTCAGTGGGGCTGTTGAAGTTTCCTGAAGATCTTGATTTCCATAAGATTAATGCATTCCTTTGGCTTTGTGCCCCTGCCCCAGCATTGGTCACGGTCGGCACGTTCACGTCAGAAGTGGAGTCTCAGTTTGTTTTACTTACAGCAGAAATTTAGGCTGCTGTTATTTCTGACTGATCAGACTGAAGAACTGGGAGGATTTGTACTTTAGTGCTTGTTTTTCCAATTCCCCTGAACCTTGATTTAGAGAGTAATTTTATGTTAAAGCTCTTGTTTTGCCCAGTCATGCTTAGAATGCAGTCTGTAAGCTAAAGGACCTTCAAGATGGAAAAATGGTGAATGAATATTGAAATCTGATGTTACATTTAATTTCCATTTGGAGTGGTTTAGTGCTTTCTCTGTTCTTAATAAATGGAAAAATAAGCCAGATCTGTCTTGGTGTCACGCCCATGTCCCTAACAGGATTTTAAATTCTGCTTATTTAATCTCTAGGCTGCTGGGGCTTGAGCAGGTGGCACAGCACACACTGCCCTTGGGGTGGCAGCTGTGGGGCAGTGCCTGCTCTCTGGCACTGGGGGTTGGTGGCAGCACATCCCTGGAGCTTCTCAGAGCAGTGTGAGCTGTTCATGCTCAGACAGGCTGTGTCAACAGCTGAGCAGCCTCAGCAGAGCTGCTCATTTAGGCCCCCAAAGCTCCACAGGGGTAATTCCAGCATGTAATTGTGTTTCCAAGAGCACTGTGTTTCTCTAGCGTGGGGAAACCCAACCAACGTCAGGATTTAAACCTGTTGTGAGCTGTTCTCCTGTGGCTGCTGGAAAGCTGTCAGCACACTTCAGGTCATGCTGCTGGTGAACTGCAATATGCACCATGCTTTTGTAGGACTTTGAAAAGATTTAATGTAATTATTCAGTGAGATTTTTTATATTTCCCAAAAGAATCTGAAAAAAGTTTCCCTGAGGAGTGTATTGTGGTAATCCATCTTCTTTTTACCAGCCATGCTACAGAGCTGGATGAGAGTAAATGAATTATTGACAGTTTTTGTATTAAGACTTCGTTTTTTAACCTTGAGATTTTCAATGTGATAAGTCGAAAGTGCTGAATAGTTTTCAAATAAATCTCTCATTTTCGCAGTGGAAAGCTGTTAACTGCACTCTAATCCAGAGTAGTGCAGCTGAGCTTTTTTTTTGCTGCAGAATGAAAAATGTCTAATTAAATGCTGTTCCTCTGTGAATTACTGCAGTTGCAGAAGATGTAGATGGGTTTTGGCCTCTTTGTTTTTCCTAGTTTGAGGGTATCTCACCAGGAGGTGTAGGGAAGCCTGAGCTAATTTGACAGGAGGAAATGTTCTGCTAATTTTAGGTGATAAAATTGTATTAGGACTTGAATTTTCTGTGGCAGTTTCCTGTAATTAAGATGTTTTCCCCAGCTGTGCCAGGAGTGTTGAGTCCTTCTGACAGAAAGCAGTGGAAAGCAGTAAATTTTGGCTTTAGTTGTTATTCCTCTCAGAGCACTGTTACTTATCTTCAGTGTCTCTGTGTCACCAAACCACCCTTCTGTTAGCTGAGAACTGCTGCCTTCAGGTACATGACTATTATTCTCAAAGACGTTTTTCCAGAAGGCTGAAAAATCTCCTAATTCACGTTTTGGCTGAATGTTTTAATGTTTTTACTATTTCTCCAGTTGATTCAAGTAAGCCATGGCCAGTACGGTACAAGTTTCTTTCACGTGTGCGTTATCCTGAGTGGGTGAAGCAATTTACAATTACTTAAGTAATTGTAACACTTTTTCATAGGAGAATTAATTAAATAAAGTCTCTTGTTTTCCTTTGGCAGTTCTGCTCACAAAAGGAAGCTGATGTCCAAGGTTGTTTACAACCTGCTGTCGGATCGAGATCTGAGGAAAAAGCTCAAGGAACACGGTCTGTCCACCTCTGGGACCCGCCAGCAGCTCATTAGGAGACACCAGGAGTTTGTGCACATGTACAATGCTCAGTGTGATTCCCTGAATCCCAAATCAGGTCGGTGAGAAGCTGCAGGGAGGTTGCTGCCATCCCAAACCATCAGTCTGCATTTCCCCTTCTGTTGCCTCTCGGAGTGGGTGTAACAGGGTTGGGATTTGGCTGGTGGGAGAAGTGGAGCTGGAAGAGTTTGTCTTGTGTAGGTCAATATCAGTGCAAAATGTTTCCTGAAGCTGCTGGGGGTCCTCGGGGTGAGCCTTCACTCAGTGCTGGGGATGGAGAGGCGCTGAGCTCATGCAGTGCAGGAGGAGTTCTGGGGTGTGTGGAGAGCCCTTCAGCTGCTCTCCCCTAAATAATGCCAGCCTCTTCCTGTGTTCAGAGCCTGTGCACAAGGGGTGAATTATTAAACTCACACCTAAGATGCAGACGTGCATTTTGGGTGGTAGCAGGGAGCCTGAGGTCACAGTGTAACACGAGGAGCTGAGCTGCTGAGGAAGCACAGGTGCCAGATTCCTGGAGTGTGCTTAAACCAGTTTGGAACAGGTTTTATTCTTTCACAGCTTAATAAACTTCTGTTCTGCTTCACTGTATGGTGAAGTGTTTGTTTTAATAACTGCCTACAGCTGCCTGGCAGTGCTGTGGAGATGATGAAATGCAGAAACAGATTTGTAAAAGTAAATGTCAAAGTAAACTGTGCAGGGCTCTGCATAGCCGTGGCTCTAGTTAAATGTTACAGTTACGTTGTTTATAGGCTTTGGTTGTGTCTGACAATTCTTGAAGCAGGTTGTAATTCCTCTGTGGGCTGTGGGCTTTGCCCTTGAGTCTGCACATGGTTCTGCTGCCCTGGAAGGTTTGGACAAAGTAAGATAAACAGTAGATGCAGTTACTGTATCTTGCACTGAAACATCCAGTGTAAAATGGAAATTCTCCTGAATGAGGGCCTGTGTGCCACAAGCACTGCTGTGTGCAGAAGGGAGGTTTGGGAGGATTTGGAAAAACAGCCTGTTTGCCTGGGATTGGAGCCTGAGCTTTCCCTCTTGGAGGGCTGGTGCTGTTTGTGTTTTAAATTCAGGGTGGTTTCAGTCTGTGCTGTTACAGCTTTTTATTACCCAGCTCCTGTTTCAGTGATCCCTTTCTTGTGTTTCCAAACAGTTGCAGAGGTTGTTAAAGAGCTGGAGAAGAATGAGAAGATTCGGGCTCAGCTCGAGTGTAATAAACCTGCTGAAAATGTAAGTGGCTGATGTTGGTTCTCACAGGGGCTGCCCAGCAGAAGCTGCAGAGTGGCACTGAGTGTCTGCCTGTTGCTTTATTGTGGGAATTCCCAGACTGCATATTAGAACTCACATTTAGCATCCTGTAATGAGCCTGATTTTCCCACACCACACTTTGTCCTGGGCAGTCCCGGGTGTGCTGCTGAGCTTTGTGCCCAAACACTTTAAGTAGGAGCAATTTTTGACTGCAATGAAAATTCTTGAGTAATGTTCTCCTTGGCCATACTAGAAGATTTTGACCCTCCATGGCAGTGTGGGGAATATTTTGCTTCCTAGAATTCTCTAGGATTTAGCAAGCAAATTCCGTCCTTCTGTATGGGCGATAGTGCCTGTCCTTTTCCCATGACATTTGATACTTGGGTGGCTTTTGAGGCCTGTTTGTTGCACAGTGTTAGGAAATATTTTATGGCCCACATGTGCTGGGTGTTCCATGGGCTGGGTCGGTCCTGGTGGAAGCAGGGCAGGACACTGTGGATATGTTCTGTGGATGTGGATTGATGGGATGAGGTACTGAAAGCTGGGGGGGAAAAAGCAAACTGTTGCTTCTTCCAGTTTTGAGTCTCTAATTTCAAAGCCTGCAGCTTTAGCATATTTTTGTTTATGTTAAAAACATTTGTGTGATTTCTGTAGAGCTTGACCTTCACAAAGGACCAGACAGAGGAAGAAATTGATGAGATCCACGCTGAATATAGTAAGTAACATGCAAATTTCACCTCATTTTGCTTTTAAATTCGCTTCCATTTCCTTTGAGCTAAAATACACACACCGATTGCCTCCAAAGGCATCTCTATTTATGCACTTTGTTCATTCTCAGTGTCCTGCCACGTTTGCTGGACATGAAAACAGCCGAGCAGGGTGAGGGACGTGCAGCTGTGTGGTGTCACTGGGAGCCTCTGCAGCTGAGCTGCTCTGAAGGGCCTTCCTGAGCCCACAGGGGACTGCCCTTCTGCTCCTGCTTTGACTTTCTTGGCCTCTTGTACACATTCAGAACAAAAATATACTAAATACTGTCTTAATTTTTCAAAGGCAGCTATTTGATTGAGTTTGGATTGCTGAAAGGGCATGGCTACAAAACTAATCACTTGGAGGTCTTGAGAGTCTCAGACAGATTAACTGAAAATTGAAAAGTTAAGAAAAATAGGAAGAAGGGGAAGATAGAAAAATATTTTAATAGGAAGGTATGGTTTTAAAATTAATAAAAAATATTGACCAAAGAGAAAAATGCTAACTGGTGTCAGGTAATTATTTCTCACAAAATAAAAAGGAAGAAATCATAAGCATGGAAAAAGAACTGTATGCTAAAATTCAAGAACAGTTTGACATTAAAGAGCTTTCATCAAATACCATTATTTCACTGTAAAACAGATGGACTTTAAAAAGCTTTATTACCCAGTGAAGCTTTTATTTCCCTTTTATTTTACAGTATTTGCACCCCAGACCCCAATTCCCAGCTGAATGAATGAAGTCCGGTGTAAATTCTGAATAAACCTGCCCAAATGTACTTTTGTTCTGTTTTTCCATATGAAAAAACACACAGGGGCTGTGAACAGCCTTGGGGAAAGGCAGGACAAACTGGGAGAAAACGCTTTTTTTTCTGCTTCTTTGCACTTTCCCAGGCTCTTGGCAATTTGCACGTTGCACTGTTGGC
>VZDJ01000056.1:12224451-12311019 GCA_008694505.1 Cyanoderma ruficeps | reverse complement strand
TTTTTTTTGCTGTTTATGAAATAGCAATTAATACTTTGGCTTGATGAACCTGAGGGTGGGAGCTGGCTGGGAGCTCTGCCTGGCAATTACAGCCACTGTCATTTCCTTCAGCTCTGCAGGACTTGGGGACACCCTCAGCCCTCTCTGCTTTTTTCATGGTCTCTATTTAAAGAGTTAAAAAATCTACAGGAAAGGAAACGCATCTGTGGAAAAAAATTTGTTTGGTTGCATTTTCTGCATATAAATCTTCTAATCTGCCATGTTCTTTGGAGGTCTGCTGCTTTGTCTAATGTTTTAAATATTTGTTGTTCTGTCTGGGGCTGGTTTACGTTGCTGCAGTTTGGTGGGATGTGCTTGGGGTATCGTTTCAGCACCACAGTGATTTACAGCGCAGCTGAGCAGTGCTTGTGTGCCAGGACATTTCTTTTCAAAAAGCTTTGTAGTTCTGCCATGAGCCAGAACAACAAAAGATAGTAATGCTGGAAAAACTGAAGCACCAAAGGAATTCTGTAATGAGAGTGCAGCGACTCAGACACGACATCTGAGACAGAACTTGCTTTTTATTACCAGAATTTTTGGCCTTATGTGGTGTTTTCAGCTACTCAGGGAAAGGGAGTCAGTGTCAAATCTGTTTCCTTCTGTGGGGCAGAACTTGGTGTTGTTTTATCATAGAATACATCAGAATTTCTTCACTGAAAGGGTGGTCAGCCATTGCAATGGGCTCCTCAGGGAGGTGACACAGTGCTTGACAGTCCTTTCTGAGGAGAAATTCTTGCAGATGTCCCCCCTGAGCCTCCCCTGGCACAGTTTGAGGCTGTTTCCCCTCCTCCTGTCCCTGTTCCCTGGGGGCAGAGCCCTGCCCCTCCTGTCAGTGGGTTCCCTCCCTGCCTGGCCAGGGCTGGGTGATGCACAGCTTCCTGCTGAGGGCACTGGGTGTTTTCCCAGCCTCTGAGTAAAGCATTTGAAGTATCAAGGTTAAACAATTCCATTGCTCTGGCTGAGCAGCAGAGAGTGCTTAAGACGTACCAAGTGATTGAAAGTGCAGAGAGTATTTGCATTATTAACTTACTTAAAGGATCTGAATCCCAGCAGTGTAATGGACACGACACAGAGCATCAAGTGTTCATCTGTGCCAGTGCTCTGGACTCTGGGTAGCTCCAAGAAAGCACAGACACGGATTTGGATCATTAATAGAATGTGGAGCATATCACAGTGCTGGGTTGGTTTTCATCTGCTGTAAAAGAAATGCTTTTAATTTAGTTTTTTGTGTCCATTTCTGTTCAGTCCTCTCAGTGTTTGTGCCATACCTCAGTCCTGTGGGGGTGGTCAGTGATGCTCTGTTACCTTTCAGGAAACAAACACAGAAGTGAGTTCAAGTTCTTGATGGATCAAGTAAATAAACGGTGGAAGAAAATAGGTGAGAGGAAAGCAGAAAGTGATCAAAAGAAAGAGGAAGTCTCTGTTAAAGAGCTGCCAGCAGCCACAGGTCAGTGACATGTAGTATGGGCCCCTCTTGCACCGCACTGAGGAGTGTGGGGTTCCCAAAGAAATGGTCTGTCATCTCTTGTTGTTCTTCTAGAACCTTAAAGGGGGGAAAAAACCCAACCAGCATAAAGATCAAACAGACCCTAAAATGATTTACTACTGTTGATTTTAGTGTGGAACATCAGCATGACCCATAATAAATATATTAGTGTGATTTCTGTGTGTGGATGTGCTTTGTCTGGGGCACATTCCAGTGGTTGAAAAGGGCTGTCAGGTTCTGGTTCAGGTTTGCTGGAGGTGCTGAGGGTGCACATGACCACTCTGGAAGGAAGGTGAGGGTGGGTGCTGCTTCCTGCCTTTCAGCCTTCCAGGATCATTACTGGGAGAGAGGGTTGGCAAATGGGAACTGCAGGAGTGTTTGTGGGGATTGGATTCAGCAATTACTTGTCCTGAGACCGAAGCAATAAAATCCTTGGCCTTGTTTTAGGCTGTTCATGCAAGCTGTTGCTGTGTTTTGTGTTTATGTGCTGGAGCACAGTGGGAAGTGGGAACGAGTGCATGGCTGCAGCCTCCAGCCTGTTCCTCCTCCTCCCCACAGCACCAAACCACCCCAGGGGTGCCCCAGGTGTGCTGCCTGTGGGATCCTCTGCTCTCCTTTGGGTTCTGCCTCCTGGCTGCTTTGGCAGGGAGCATCTGTCTTTGAGTGTGGGATTTAGAAGAGCATTCCTCAGCCTAATAGAACTTGTGGATTTCTAATCTATTTAAGAGACTGAGTTTTGGCGAGACTCCCACTGGCCAAAATGGGATGTGCTGTTGTCTGTACACTTGGGAAAACATGGCAGTGTGGTTTGCCCCAGCTCTCACAAGTCCCTGTGTTCTGGAGCTGACAATCTCTGGCTCTCTCCGGTGCTGGCTCTTCCAGCAGAGCTCTGAAGCATAAAAAGAAATGAAGAAAACTGTAATAGTATGAATTTTACCCTTATTGTTTCCTGCAGACCTTGATGCAGTGCACAGTCCGTTCTGTGTGAAGGGTGAAAGTTAAGGAATCTCAAGGATAAAAGATTTTAAGCTGTTCCTCTTCTATAGCAGAAGCAGAGTCAATGTGTTATTGGATAGTGGGCACACAGCCTGGATTTCCAGCTCTGGAAGGGAAGGATGGGCTGCTGTGGATTTTGGGGTTTCTGTCTCCTGTGAGCTGCCCTGCAGGCTCTGAGAAGAGCTGAAGTAAAACCATAGAGCTTTTCCACAAGAGTGATCAGGTGGAAAATAACTTGGAGCAGATATATCATCCTGCATCATGTTCAGAATGTGGCAGCACCTCGTTTGGCTCTGGAAAACCTGCACAATTTCCATTACACTTTGTTCCCTGAGCTTCCAATAATCCTTGGAATTTCAGTTTTGAGTTTTATGCAAAACATCTGCACTGGGAGGATTGTTTGTAAACAACTGAAGAAGCAAGAAGGTGATTTACAGGGAAGGAACAGATGCCTGAAGCCTGGTTCCTCAGGGTTCCTTGTTAACAGCAATTGCCTTTTAATTAAACTGGGAATTACAGCAAGGCAAAGGAAGAAGCCAGTAATGGCCTGATGGTAACAGCTGGTAGAGCCAAGGATTTGTCTGCATTCCTTACCCACTTCCTTTAGGTTCTCATGGAAGTGGTGGAATGGTACAGAATTAAAAGAGATCTTTGGTTTGGTTGGGGTTTTGTTGGTCTGTTCATTTATTTTCATTTCCCCCTTCATCTCTCCCATTGCCCTCTCCTGTACTATTGGTTGATGTAATTTAACTTCACTCTGTTTGTGGTGACATTTTAATCATCTGTTCTTGATTTACATCATCTTGCTTTTCATCTTTAAGCTTAAAATATCTGTTTCCCAGTCTTTGTAACTTTTAAACATGAGGCTATGCTTTGCCTAAGGGGAAGCGCCATAAGGATTTGATATATATTGGTGCTAAATAATTTGATTTGATAAATATTAACTGTGCTGGGCTGCATTATTGCACAGGCCTTTGCTATTTTTACCCTGCTAATTTCAGAGTTGTGTTTCATTAGTTGGACAACCGAGTCGCTGGGATGTGCTGGTTGTTTTCAGCAGACAAAAATATGGCCCTGATATTTAATTATGCCTGTTAGCGAGAGAGAAAGGGCAGGCTGAGCTGAATCCAAAGATTGTGAAGCCCCTCCACACTCTAATTAAAGTTCTGCTTGGCCATTTCTGTCCAAACCATTGCTGGAGGGGCAGAAAAGTCAGAGTGGTTTGAGCAGGAGCATGGCTTGGGCCCTGAGATGAGCCAGGACGTGTCTGTGACTGTCACCATCAGTTCCCGTGAGATGGCTCTGGGGAGGGCTTGGTGTCCTGAGGAATTTTTAACTTAAGGAACTCACTTGCAGATGTCAGTGGGTATGACATAAGGGCAGTCTGTCTGTTCATACCAGGATTTTGAACCTAGATCAGTTTTCTCTTTGGAGGGGCAGAAGGTGTCTTTTCAGAGAACTGTTCATCTTTTCATTGAACAAAACACTTGACACAAAACCAGCAGAATGGTTTTCAATTTTTGTCTGTTGTGTTGTCTAGAAATGATTTTTCCTGTTGAAATGGAAGTGTCAGTGCACTGACCTTGTCTTAGCTGCATACGGGAGTAAATCACAGCTGAAAATAAGCCTGTTAACTTGATCTGTAAAACTTAAAGCTGAAGCTGTCTGATGCAGGGGCTGAAGGGAATAGGTAGCGCAAGCAGCCAACAGTGCTCATTAAGTCTTGCTAATTTCTGAAATAAAGTTGTTCCATCTTACGAAATGTGTAGCACATCCTCACCCTTTATTTCTCTCCTTGTGTTTGAAACTCAGCAGTGAAACATTTCTGGTTCTCAGGGAGTCGTTGGTTGGTTTCTTTTTTTAAACGTACATGAAAAGAAATTCAACCTTTGAAACTGTCCAAGTTTTGCAAAACAAGTATGTGGGAGTGAGTTGTTGGTATTTAAATGTTTATAACAGATTTTTTCATAAAAATCTATCTCTAGGCTGCAGAATCCTAAACAATAGTATTTTGCATTATCATTCTTTCTAATCTGTCTTTCCTCTTGGTAGAACCTGGGGAAGAGCATCACACAGCTGGAAAAGCCCAAGCACTCCAATCAGAAATTCCCGATGGCCAAAGAAGTGAACCTTATTGTTTGAAGGAATGGCAGAGATCAGCCTCTCCCGAATTCTCGTTGTCATCTGGCTCAACCAGCAGGTCAGTGGGGGGCTCATGCCTGGTCCGTGGTGCCTGAGAGCTGACCTGGAGGAGCTGTGGCAGGGACATGGAGCTGTGCAGGCATCCAGCAGCACAGCAGGGTGCTGAGCTGTGCTCAAAGGTCCATTCTCCACCGTGTTCCTGGGATGGAGCTAAAACACATGTAGAACTCGCTTTGTAATGCTGGTGTTCTGTGGTCAGGCTAGAGGGACCTTCCATCATCACCAGGCAGCACTTGACCTGAGCTTTCCCTGCACTACTGCTGCTGGTCTCATCTAGGGATTGCTGGTGTAAATGTTCCCTTTGGTACAGAAACAGGGAGTGGAATGTCTGGGGAACCAGGAGTATGTTTGGTGAGTCCCTTCCACTGCTTCACCTTCCCATCTGCTGGAAGTTTTATTTAGAGAGGTCCCAAAATTGATATGACCTCAGTCTTTTAAGTAGTGTAGCTGTAAGGACCTGTGGCCCCAGTTTCTGGAGCAAAGGTGAAAAAGTCATTGAAAACAAATACAGAATAATTGGGTGTTGCTGTGTGTCTGAAAGCAAGAGAGCCAATCTTGCTGATAACAGAAATGAGAGGAGAATGCAGCTCTGCATTACTGGCAATAAAAGGGTTTCCTGTGTTTTTAGGAGTGGGAGATAATTAGAGGAAGTAGCTGAAGGTCACCAGCTGAGCTAGGAGTGACAGTTCTTGATTTCCCACCCGTAGACCCCTGGAACCTGCCTCTTCCTCCTTGTTCTGCCAACACTGAGAGTAGTGGTTGGCTTCATTGGTGGTTATTAACAGAGCAATCTAATTGAAGAATTTTCACATGGACCAATTTTCCTAAAGTCATTTTGGTTCACAAAGAGCTTTTAAAATTCATCATGAGGGTTCCTTTTCACAGAGGGAAATGTTGAACTGTGAGTGAAAGCCTAGGGAGACTTTGGAACAGGGAGATCAGCTCAGGGGATTAGAGAACATCAGACAGTAAATGTCTTTGTTTTACAGGATCAAACCTTGCTGCCTGTTTCCATTTCCTTGAATAAGTGGGAGCACACAGTAAATATTTGTCAGTAAACAGCAATATGCTGGCTGGCAGAGCACTTGGGGAGGCAGGAAGGGTCGTTGTTGCCCTTTCAGAATATCACTGCATTTCTGTTTGGCTTCAGACTTGCCTTGTAGACCAATAAAGTCCTTCCCTCCTCTGGCCTTTCCCTCTGTGCTATCTGTGTCCTTCTGCCTGAACTGGTGCTGTAAAATTGACAAAGGCAGCAAATCAGTTTATTTGCTGTTCAATGTGTAACAAGCCTTTAAGGTGAGCTATGGACTAGATTTATCTCAGTTTTTCAGGATGTAAATGATGATGAGAGTTTTTCCTTCCCTGTGATCAGGAAACTGTTCTCCTGCTCGTTTCTTGGTCCCTCCCAGGGCTCTGGATTCACACAGAGCTCTCACATTGCCATACCTGGTGTTGGAGTGTCTCATTTCAGGTGGTGTTGGAGCAGATTCCCCGGCTCTGTGGGACACACTGACCTGCAGAGCTTGGGTGACCCTCTGCTCTGACTGCCCAGGGCAGGGGCAGCTGGAGAGGCCCAGGGAGCCCTGGGGCATCCCAGCCTGCAGCTTCTCCTGCTCTGCCTCCAGCCCCACGTTGGGACTGCACAAAGGGATGGTGGGAGCAGCAGCAGTAATGCAGTGAAAGCTCAGCTGAAGGGAAGGTGCTGCCTGGTGATGATGGAAGGTCCCTCTTGCCTGACCAGTGTTCCTCATGCCAACCTGCACCTGGCTCAAGAGCACTTCAGAGTGTTTTCCTGTGTTTTCTGGGAAATAAAGAAAAGTTGCAGGGAGTCTCCCCCTTTCCAAATGCTGAGGTAGAGGAACACTTACTGGAAAGAGCCAAATGTGCTCTTTGTGTGGACTGTTTGTGCTCCTGGTAGCTGCTCTGAAGGGGCAGGAGTGCTGCTGGGCTCAGGGCAGTGCCCAGCTCCTGGTTGGGCCCTTGGAGGGCTGTGGGGTCCTGCTGTGCCCAGGGCAGTGCAGCTTTGGGCTGTGGAGTTCCATCCAGGGCTGCAGCTCTTCCTCCCAGCACAGCCTGCATTATGGCAGCGCTGGCAGGGGCTGTAACAGGCAGGTGTAGTCATTCAGACTGCATGAAAGAAGGACATACTTTATCACTGTGTGGCTACCATGGGGCTGGTCTTTTGTTAATAGTAGTGAAATAAATCCAGCACAAATCAAACAAGAATGATTTAGATGTTGATGGTTTTAGTAGTACTGTGGTATTGTATCAAGTAATGGATTTCTGAGGCTTGTGTTTTTCTGATAACAAGAGGGTATCCTTTGCCAAGAGTAAATGTTTTTCACATTGAAATGCCAAAACTGGAAATATATTTGGAATTCCAAATCTGCATGCTGTGTTCCTTTGAGGAGGGCACTTCTAAATGGAGGGCTGTTGTTCTGAGGAATTAAAACAAAATGAGGATGTTGAGCAGCATATAGAATATAACAGAACAATCTGCAAGTCAGAGCTGGAATGTTTGTTCTGCAAAAAGAAGGTGCAAAGAAATCAGTGATTCTTCTATTTTCTCCTTCATAAGGGTTGTCCCTGCTCAGTCTCATGTCAATACGTGCTAAGGGAGGAGTTGGTCAAGATTAGGAATTCATCCATTGTACACTAATCGCTGATGAACTGATATTATTCAAAGGTCCATGCTGACACTGAGAAAATGAGGATTTTACTCCTGCTGGAGAAAAGAGCCAGGCCAGGCGTGGAGGTTGTAGCAGCTCCCCAAACATGCTTGTGCTCCAGAGAGATTGATGATCCCACCAAGGGAGCAAACTGTGTGTTACAGATAAGCCCCAGAACACAGCCAGGGCTTTGAAAGGGTAATTTTTCAAAGCTCTCAAGTCACAGTTGCACAAGGCTTTCACAGGAATGCTGTGCTCTATATGAATAGTCCTGTGGTATTTTTTGACTTTCTGGGACTGAAGCCAAATTTTACGCAACTACTTAAACAATCGGACAATTAGGAAAGAAATTAGGAGGAACAGTGATAAGCCAGTTAATGAGCTATGTAAAGGAAATATTCCATTATAAGTATTTTATACAATGGGGATAATACGTAGTTTTTAAAGCAAATTATTTTTTCTTAGAACCGTGTTCAACACAAGTGTCGGTTCCTGATGACTAGACTAAGAATTGATTGAACAGCAGACAAAACCCAACACTGGCCTTGTCTGAGATGCTGAAACACAGTCAGAATTTTGACATCCTGGTGGGAAAGTGCTGTATCCACAGCCTGTATAAATCCCTGTGCTGTTGGAAAACGCAGAGGGACTGCAGTGTCTGCCAGGAGGGGTTCATGCCCAAGGAAGGGGCCTCATTTGCAATATATGGGGCTTTCTGGGCAGTGAGTTCAGGAGCCATTGATCAGGATCCAAGATCTGGATTCAGCAGGTCACTTATCCTTGGATTTATGTGCTTTACATAATATGGGCTTTAGTTCATCAGCATGAGAAGAGGTAGCAATAGGAGTGCACTGGATGGCAGCAGCCCTCTGACGTGGGTGACGTGGTTTGGCAAAGCTGGCAGGATGGAGCTTGGAAATGCTGTGTGAGCTCTTCCTGGGCAGCTGCCTCAGCCTGAGTTTGAAGGCAGCATTGTCCTGCACCCTGGCCATCGCTGTCAGATGGGAGAAGTATATGAAAATGTGTTGATCAGTGCAATAATTGCCTTTTTTAGTTCTTCAGGACTTTTTTACTTAATAAATCTTGCACTGCTTTGGCTCGGGGATGATGTATATCACAGTGTTAGACAGGAGTGTTTCATCTGTGAATTTTGGCCTCAAATATGGGTTCATTGTGAAAGGATGATGATGCTTTTCTGCTATGCTGTGGATTCATGCTTTTCTTCCCAAACCTTTGAGCTGTAACAAATGGCAGGAGCTGTGAGGCGTGGTGTCACTGAGAGTCCTGGGGACATTGTCAGGGCCAGCTGGTGGCCTCAGATATGCATGGGGGTGGCTCTTACACACAGCCTGTGTCCAGGAGGACATCAGTCCCTGGGCAGGGGCCGTGGGGTATGGACATCTCTGAGCCCTGAAAACAGGAGTCGTGGTAGGGAGTGCTCGTGGTGCTTCAGCCACCACACCCTCTGCTGCCAGACTCCAGAGGGAACAGTTCAGGTAGATGCAGCAGATCTTTCCCTTTTCCCAAGGCACAGCCTCAAGGGTGTGTTCTTGGACTGCAGAGGGGCCGTGGAGAGCTAAGGAAGCCTGGGAAGAGTCAAGGAGAGCAGCAGGACAGTGGAACCTGTGTAGGGTTTGGTAGGACAGGAGCCCTCCATGGGGCAAAGCCAAGGCTGGCAGACCTCTCCAGAGACAGGAGGATGAAGCCATGGGCACGTGGTGTGAAGAGGAGGCTCTGGAAGGCCAGGGAAGATGTGCTGCACAGCTCACCTTGGACATGACAGGGTGCCTGGGCTGCCCCAGCAGCGAGCTCATCCCCTTCCTTACGGGGGACAAAGTGCAGGATTGCAGGAGGGAGAGAGCTGCTTTCCCTCCCTCCTGGGGCTGGGCATTCACCTCCAAAAACGAGATGGGCTGGAGCTCATTGCTTGTGCCCAGAGCCAGGTCCACAACACACAGCAGGATGGATGGATGGGAGGATGCTGGCTGCTCACACCAGGCTGAGGGGGAACTTAATCTGCCTTAAAATAAACCAATTCAAAGAGCCGTTTGCTCCTCTCAGTTTTAGAACAAGACATGTCATTCACACTTACATCAGCTTTTTTCTCTCTATTTTAGGGTGGTGTGTTTATCTTAAATGAAAAAGCAGGGGGTGGTGAAGTCAAACCCAACTGATGGTCAAGAAAGGATGAGCTGACACTTGGTTGACTGTCTCTAAGGGATCAGGGAGCCAATCCTGCAGGAATAGAGTTGGGGAATTGTCTGAGTCACTGGAGCTGCATTTTTCCCAGTGTGGAGGCATGGATAAGTGCAGATCACCCTGCCACAGGATGCTGGCTGCATCTTCAGCAGTTCAGGTGAAGAACTTTAATCGTTTTGCTGTAAAAATCGACTCCTCTGGAAATGATCTGTGAAATTGTGGGAGAGATTAGTGACCTTCAGTTAAGAAAAGGACAGAAAACCTGTTGTGGGAATTTGTCTTGAGTTTGGAGTCTGATAAAGTCTGAAGGGCTGTTTTGCTGTGCCTGGATGCAACGTAGCTAGATACCTCTGGGGTGTTGAAAAGGCAGAAAACATTGGAAAAATGAACATAACAAAAATTCTAAATTCTGTGATCTCTTTGGCCTTGGTGGGATAAAATTTAGAGAAAAAATCCCTTCAGAATGAGGCAGCTGTTTCTCTTAATTCATAATCTTCAGTTTAGGGCTAATCATTTGATGCTAAGAAGAGGGAGGAGTTTTCCTCAGGGAAAGAAGAAGTTAATTTAAAATGCAAATTCAGTTGGTGGTCAAAGTTGCTTTTGTTTAGTTTACAGTGGGTTTTTGATAATCTTTTTTCAACTGTGGCATACTTAAGGATTTTTTTTTTTTAATTTTCAAAGACTTTTGTCCCCTGGCACGTGTCAGAAAGGTGTATAATCAGGTCAGCTCCAAATCCAGCCTTGCTCAGGCTTTGTAACTGGAATCGGTGTCTGGGAGAGCCGGGATGCAGAGAACTGCTTCAATGAGTGGCTGGCATGGAGCACTGGGATGCTGGAGGAGATCTTGACACACAGGGCTTTTAGCTCCAGCTGGAAGTTCAGAGCTCTGCTTTGTGCAGCTACTGCAGCTCCTCAGTGTCACTGCAATTAGGGTGTGGGAGTTAATTGGGGGACTCTGGGGACCGATGGCTGTGGGCAGGGCCCAGTCACAGCTCCATGTGTGGGCCAAGGTGGAACTCGCTCCAGGACGTTTTGTACTCGATTTTGAAGAAGTTTGGTAGGCCCAGACCATGGATTCCACATGTGAATTCTGACCGTGCGGGGCTGGTTTGAGCAGTGGCCAGATTGTTTCAGTTTTATTGTTTTGCGGTGACAAACGCGGCGGGTGATAAATGCTGCAGTTTTCAAGGCAGGGAAGTACACCATGTTCAGGCCTCAAACCTGTTCTTTTTCTATTTTAGGGGACTAAAAGCACACAAATAGCCCTGTGTCCTCCCCAGTTCTTTTTTAAAATGCAGCTGGAACATCAGAGTGAGGTTTGGAAATATGATGATAACTCATTCCCTGGGCATCCACTCGTGCACCCAAAATGAGCTTTTGATGGGCTTCTAATTCTGAGAGTAAAAACAATGTTGACTTTCAAAAGTTTCCCCATCCATTTTTGGTATCTTTTTTCCTTTTTATCTGGATGACTGAACGTGCCTGTGTTGGAGGTTACTCTAACCTGGTGTTGTTTGTCCAGCCAGATTCCTGTTGGTTCTGTAGTTATCTCCACAGTAACAGCTGAGGGTTCTCACTTCACAGGGGAGATAAAATGGGTGAAAAAAATTCCTGCTGTCTTACAGAAATTTTATGTCACATTGATTTATTTAAGAGAGACTTTAAAAAAAGAAGGTACACTTTACCCCCCAAAACATCTTTCAGATCCTCTCCAGAGAAACTTTCTGGTGCCTGGGAATAAATACAGAGGTGATGTGGTTACCACCTAACACACATAAACATGGAATTGTCTTGTGTGTTAAATAATGATAATGAGACCCCAGGGATGACTAAAAATGAAGTGGGACAGACATAGAAGTTTCTGGACTGTGCTGTAGGGTGATGTTATTTCTCATTGCTGTTGGTGCTGGCGGGGCTGGGCTCATCCAGGGGTTCTGCTGCCATTGCTGAGTCGAGCCCTGCATTGCTGAAGGTGTTGCTGAAATAATTTCCATCCATTCTATTTTCCCCTTCAGCACCAATTCAGACATTCTGGCGGATGTGGAAGGGTCTGAGACGTGTTCAGCATCCTCTGAGAGGTGAGTAAAATATCCAAGAGCTGGTCCTTGGGATGAGTTTGGGTCTGTAGTTTGCAGTTTGGTGGAACCCTGGAGAAGCAAACGCCTCAGGAAAGGCAGATTCTTGGAGAGTCCCCACAGTTCTGGGAAGCACAGTTCGGTCAGTGAGTGTGGATCCTTAAAAAGTAATACCTGGGTCCTCCAAGAATCCAAAGATGCCCAACTGAATATCTTTATTCTGATGGATATATAACTATATATTTTAATTTTTTTTTTAAAAAGGGGACTACTTTTTAATGAAAAATTAAATCCGATCTTCTATTACTTTTGAGAATTCCATTGCTGACAGAGCTGTAAGTGAGGCTGACAAGTTGAATGTGCTGGAATTGAGCATCAGTTTTGATTTACTTCTGTTTGAAATGAGAAGAGCACTCCCTGGTTGTTAAAATCTCAATGTCTGCAAGTCTCTGAGTCACGTTTCTGTTTCCCATATGAAAACCTGTGTGAGGGGACTGGGGAGAGCTGAACAAGGCCTGGGTCTGTGAGGTCCCTGGGCCCGGTGCTCTGGGAATGTGTGTTCAGTCCCACCACCAAATCCCAGCTGGATCTCACGGCTGGGAGTCCCACAGACCTCCCTGGCCATGGCTGAGGGTCCCAGGGATGCAGGGATCCGTTTCCCTGAGGGTCCCAGGGATGCAGGACATCCATTTCCACCCTGGTGCAGCTCTGGAACACAACTTGTTCCTGCCAGTATCTTCTGGTGGTAGTCAGCAGATGTGGGCTTGAGCATCTCAGAGTTTTCCATTTTTTTTTTCAGTTGTGAATTCCCAGTTTAAGATAAATGGTTAGTCCCTGCAGGATGCATTCAGCCTAGCAGATGGTATAAAACAGAGTGCACTTAAAAGGAATGTTTAATTAGCAAAAGCTGTTGACAGATTAGCGGCATCTTTCATGTCAACACTATGTGGAATTTTAAGCTCTGAGGCTGAATGATGGAAATCAGCTGCTTCATTTGCATACAGCTAGTTTAAGAGTTTTTTCTTTAAAATTAACTGTGACTAAAAATAAAACAGTTGAGTTTTCTGTGGGAAATACTTTGTCCATAAATGAGGAGAGTGCCTGGCAAGGCTGCAGGCCCCAAGCACTCCTTTGGGGGTAACACGGGCCAACCTCTCGTCCTGCTTGCAGGCAGCTGTGCCTCAAACTGTCTTTTCTGATAGAGCATCCTTATGGTTTTGTCACTGCCAGGGGCTGTCCTCACTTATGGACAGGGAGTCTGGGGAGTTGCTGCAGTTCCTTGGGTTCCAAACTGGTTTCTGGGGACAGAAGGAGAGGCATTGTGATGACCCTGTTCCTGTAGGCTCAGGAGCTATGGGGTGATTGATGGTGCTGTCACCTTCTTCTAATGAGAAGACAGAGAAATATTTCTCTCCCCATCCTTGGAAGTGTCCAGGGCCAGGCTGGACAGGGTTTGGAGCAACCTGGGATAGTGGGAGATGTCCCTGCCCATGGCAGGGGTGGAATGAGATGATCTTTACGGTCCCTTCCAACCCAAACCGTGCCATGATTCCCTGTGCCCTGTAACACGTACGTGTGCAGCATGTGTGTGCTGCTCCCCGTGTTCTGTACAGCGTCAGTGTGGGCTGTGTGTAGGGCACTTGCAGACCCCCGTTTACCCTTTTTCCTGTTTTCCAGCAGCAGCTCCGTGGCTCTGGCAGGGAGCAGGAGGACGCTGCGCCGGCTGCGGGTCCCCGACAGCGACAGAGTGATGATGCCCCAGGGCAAGAGGAAGAGGAGCTAGTGGTGCAGGAATGCCGGGGCTGGGAAACACCTCCTGGGCTTTTCCCCGTTCTCAGAGTACCTGGGCACTGAGTAAAATGCTGTATTTTCACATCACTGCCATTCCAGCTGCCTTAATGACCGGGCTGGTGGGTTTGCCCACAGCCCTGTGAGCCACTGATGGCTGAGGCTGGGGACAGGGTGCCAGAGCCCTGTGGGAGCCTGACCTGGCTGCTGTGCCTGAGTTCCCTTGCAGCCCCGGGGTCTGTGTGCTGCCACTGCTCCTGCCTGCATCCTCTGGAAGCCTCTCCTGCCCTCCTGGAGGCCTCACTGCCCTCCAGCTGCAGGACAGTGTTTTGTTTGGGGGTGGGCAGGTGCTGGTGCTCAGTTCCTTGGCACAGCCAGGGGAGGGGGGGCTGAGGAATGCAGGGAGACTCTGTCCTACACTAACAGGCTTTTTTATATATGTTTGTGTACATTTTCTCAGTATTACGTGTTGTTATTTCAGTTTGAAATCCTGAAACTGGAAAGAAGTTGGAAGGTTGTTGGACATGAGGTATTCTGGCTTTCAAGCAAAGAGTTACATTGGAAAGTCAGATCTTCCTTAGGAGGTGGTGGAATTTTGCGATGTAATAAAGCAGTGCAAGAAAATGAAGGAAATGCAAGAAACCTGAACATTAGGGAAGGCTTTGAAAAATAAAGCTTGTAAGCAAAATCTGAAAAATAATTCAGGTGCTTTTGCTGAGCCCTGAAGTTTTGGTCAGAACCTGTCAGTGGGAGCTTGGCAAAGAAGGCACAAAATCTGAGTAAGATTGAGGGTTGTTATGTCTTGGCTTCAGACTGTAGCTGGGATTCAGAAATAATCCTCCTCAAGCCATGGTTCCCAGGAATATTTGTGTTTGGAACAGGCTGAGTCGTGGCAGATATAAACGATCATAAGGGCATGAGGTGGAGAGATGCAGAGGCAAAGCAGGAATCTGCTTGTGTTGATTTGGTTCTTTTTTACTAAAGCAAACCTTTCAAAAGACAATAATTATTGATGTCTGCTTTAGGGTTGCCTTTTTGTCACAGCAGCTCACATCAGGCATTGGAATCGGTTGCAGTTGGCCAGTGAATAGTAATAATATTGTTAATTAGTATCATAAAGGGCTTTCTCCAGGCTCTTGCAGAGCAGCTGCTGCTGTGAGGGAGGGCACTGGTGTGAGGACACCAGGGCTGCTGTGGCTGCAAGTACTGACATTGCCATTGGAAATGAGCTGAAGAGCCACACTGCCACGGGAGCTGTGGCAATTCCATGAGGCAAGAGGAGGGAGAGAGCAGCTGACACATTAAATGCGGGCAGGAATTAGACTGGTTTGCTGACACCCTGTCAAGATTGATTTTTTTTGTATCACTTATAGTTGTCATCACCATTTAAAGTCCAAACTGGTGCCCTTTGTCTGGGATGGAGCTTTTTCCCTCCTTTGGTAGGGGGCTGTGGGTTGGTGCCAGAGAAGGGTGGTGGCACTTGTGGAGTTGACAAACGTGGGTGGGCTCAGACACGGTGGCCGAGGTGCAGGGGGAGGCTGCATGGAGCACACGCTGGGCAATGTGGAGGCTTAGGAAAAAAGGGGGATTTGATGGTCTGATGCCTCATTCCCACCCTGATGCAGTGGGTGCCTGGGCAGGGTCCAGTCTCCCCTGGCAGACCCAGGGCCAGCTCCAGCCCTGGGTGGGTGCCAGGCCCGGCCTTTGCCTGGAGGCTGCTGCTCCCCCGGGTGCTGTAAACGATGCTTGCTGCACATCTCACCAACCCGAGAGTCACAGGAACGGCAGAACATAAGGGAAAAAACAACAGAGAAGGAAACACAGTGTCCTCCCCACGCTGTCCTGTCCCCTGCTCCCCTGGGCAGCTCTGCTCCTCCGTCACTGAGTCAAGGGGCAAGTGGGAGCAGTCGGGGGCTTGTGAGCAGCCGGGCTGGGGGCACGGGTCAGGGCCAGAGGAGCAGAGGCAGCGCTGACAGGGGGGAGGCACGGGGTCCTGCTGGGGCTGAGCATGGCCCATGGCCCCATCCAGGGGGAAAACCCCACCACTGTGTTCTTTGGGTGAGTAATCACCAAGTTACTGCCCCCCACGGCCCCATGAGGGGGAAAACCCCACCACTGTGTTCTTCGGGTGAGTAATCACCAAGTTACTGCACCCCCACGGCCCCATGAGAGGGAAAACCCCACCACTGTGTTCTTTGGGTGAGTAATCACCAAGTTGCTGCACCCTCCTGACACCTTTTCACTGGGCTGATTGTGGCCGGTCTTTGGCAGTGCAGGGCTGTGAGTCCCGGGGACTCTGTCTCACCCTGCTGCCCAGGACTGGGGTCCTGGGGACCCTCCATCCCACCCTGCTGTGGGTCCAGCCTCTCTGCAGCAATTCCCAGTGGGTCTGAGGGAGATTCCCAATGACTGCAGCTCCCTGGAGAATTGGGAGCAGGGCAGAAGCTCCCTGGGGGCTGATACTGGCAGCCAGGGTGGTGCTGGGCTGGGCTGCCACTGGAAGGCTTTGGGAAGGGCTGCTTTGGGCAGGGAATCCATTCAGGAGGAAATTAATTTAGTCATGGTGCAGTCCCTCAGGCCGGGGCAGAAGGGCAAAAGTGGAAACAAAATAATCAACAAGTACAAATGTCCCGTTCCCCCAGCCCGGTAGCGGAGCCGTGAGAAAGGCAGCGATCCTGGGAATGGGGAGAAGCAGGAGCAGACTCACCCTGCCTCCATGGCCTCCCTGCTGGCTCCCACTGCCTGTACCCTCTGAAATGAGCAGCTGGACCTTCACCGGGAGTTTGGGGTGAGGGGGCAGCACCTGCTTTGGTTTGGCTTTGCAGATATCGGGGAGTTTCTGCTGGAATGCTTTGGAGGGAATTTGGCCAGGCTGTGAGACCTGTTTGTGCCTGCTCAGAGCAGGTGCTGCTCTGTTTGCAGCCTTTCCCTCGAGGTTACCGAGTGAGTGTCACACGGTGAGCTGTCACAAGGGGAGCTGTCACTGTCACCGTGCTCAGGGCTGGCTCTGCCGGGGCTGCAGAGGTTCCCTGGCAGCCAGGACACGGGATGGGTTCAGCACCCCCGGGATGGACCTGGGGACACACGGGTGTCAGGGTCTCTCAAGGCCACCCTCCAAGGGTGTTGTGTTTGCTGGCAGGAGTTAAAAATAAAAAATCTTTTGGTTGAAGGAGGGTCTGTTTTGGTAGAGAGCAGATACTCTGGAGTTGGAACGCCTCACACAAACAGAGGAATTGAAGATGGATCACTGTTGCCTGCTGGACAAGCCCAACACCAGGATCTCTGCCCAGAGGAAAGAATAATCATGGTTCTGTCCCACCTGGCATCGGAGGAGCCAGAGAGCCTGAATTTGAAATGATTTGGACAAATCGGTGTGTTGGGTCCAAAACAACCACCTGGAATTAAATAAAAAAGAGGATGAATTACCAGCTTCAGGAAGGAGAAGGTAAACACATTACTGCAAATGGGAAGTAATCAGTGAGGCAGAAAAGTTGGTATAAATGTAGCTGGGCTTCATTTTTGTAGTGAAAGCTCACTGCTGTGGTTAATTATTTGGCCCCACAGGGGGTTTCATTGCAGGTACTCGGTGGGAGAGGAACAGAGGCTGTGTGGAAACACCCTCACCTATGGACATTCCCAGACACATCTGCTTAGATACTCACACATATACTGAATTATCCTGGGCACTGCAGCCTCCTTCCTATCACTTGGCCCAGATTTTGTTGTGGTGATCAGCACCAAACTTGGTTCACTTTACTTTATATATGTATGCAAGTAACTGTAGAATTTGCATATGACAATATACTAAAACAGACTATACTCAGGTGTTGTTCTGGCTCTTCTATCTTTACCTAACAAAAGCTCAGATAGATCTTGCTATTTATATTTTGTTCAAATAGAGAAGTGCCTCACTTTACTGGACAGAAGCATCAGTGTGTGTGCAGGGTTGCAGGCAGTGCTGTGCCTGGCATTAACTGGGTCATGCCCACCTCTGACTCTGGAAAGGTTTGGTTGATATCCCAGATCCCAGAGGTGATGCTCAGTATGTCACTGGGGTGTGCAGGCCCCGTAACAGCTGTGGCTGCTGCGGGTGTGAATCCCAGTGCCACGGGTGCAGCCCCAGGGCTCTGGGGCTCTGCTTTGCTTTTCATTCCTTCTTGGTGATGAGAGTTCAGGGCACTGCAATGAACAGCCTGAAGTCACACACAAATGTAGTAATCCCCCCCAAAAGTGGTAAAATTATTGCATCATCTCCCAACAGCTTGAACCTGAAGCCTTCTTGTTAAAAACCACATGAATACATATTTCAACTTTATTATCCCAACTTGTTACTCCCAGGGTCTGGGCAGGCTCCATTGGTTTTATGGGCTCTGAGGCCATAATGGGATGAAGCAAGGAACATTTTAGCACAAACAGTGTCCTTGGGAGCCCTGCACAGACCTGGCTCCTCGGGGAAGTGCCTGGGGAGAGCCTCTGTCACCTCTGCCGGGCTGGGAAGTGCAGGGCAGTGTGGCCTGTGTGTGCTGGGCAGGTGGGAGTGGGGAACTCCCTGCAGAAACCACAGGCATCTGCCCTGTGAGGCTCTGGCCCAGCCTGAGCAGGACTGTCTGCCTGACAGGATCAGCCTGGGTGATAGGATCAGCAGGATCCATAGCCTGCTCCAGTCTAAATGGGTTTAAGCTGGTTGATTTGATCAGAGCCCTGCTGCTGTATCCCGGGGCTCACCCCGGGGCAGGAGGTGACATCCCAGTGTGCTCTGGGATGTGTCTGCAGAGGCTCTGGGGGTTTCATGTGGAGTGCCAGTGATGGAAATGTGTGCTGGCTTGATGCCAGGAAATTCAGGCTCTTTTTCCAGGATTTAGCTCCCGAAGCTGGATGAGCCTGACTCGGCCTCCAGTGCTGGTGTGGGCTGGAGGCCATGGGAGCAGAGGCCGGTGGATTTCAGTGAATTGGGGATTCAAAGGAAATGGTTTGAACCCCATAAACCTTTCAGGAACATGATGTGAGAGGTTCTCTAGCACTGAATAAGTTTAGTGTGTTCCCAGATAAACCAGAGGAAAAGAAGAAATTATCTTGATAGGTGCATGAACTCGTGTAGACTCTCCCTCTGCTGTGAATGCTTTTTAGAATTCAAGACTGCAGCATCAAGTTTATCCTCCCTTCTCTGTTTGTCTGCATACACAGGTCAGCTTCTCTGCCTCCTCTGCCCATCTCTGTGGTTTTACATTTACCAAAGTTATGCTTCCTGCAGGCCGAGTGCAAGAGGTGAGGACTAGGAAAAAAATGAAGGATAAAGAGGAATTGCCATGCAAGAGCAGCCAGGTGCCATGTCCTGGCTGTGCAGCCTGCAGTGCTGGCTGTGGGCTGCAGCCATGCACGAGTTTATGGGCGGCTGCAGCTCCATCTGCAAAGCTGTGGCCTGGCCTTGACATTTTGCCAGACCTCTTCTGTCCTGGGGACCATAAAGTTGTGATTCCACATAGCTATTGGAAAAACAGCTATTTCAGATCCAGCAGTAAACCGAAATGCAATTAAATTTAGCTTTATTTAGTGTTTGTGCTTTTGATTATCCCGAAGCATGTATTTTTAAAACAAAAATGTTTCCAGCTCTATGGCATCCCTGAACATTTAAAGCTGGAAGAAGTAGGGGGTTGACTTAGAAAACCCTTTGATTCTCACAGGCTTCTTTGCTTCCAAATCATGTGTGTTTTGGTTTTAGTCGTGGACCAGCTGCAGCTTTGCCTGAGTAAGGACTGAGGGGCTGTGAGGGGCCACGAGCATCTCTGGCTGTTGGGGGCCAATGCCCAGCCCTGACAGGATCACCAGGAGCTGGATGTTACCCTGAGCCCACCCAATCCCAAATTCCAGGCCCCAGGGGTGTGATCCCCCCTGAGCTGTCCCTGCCCTCCGGAGTGTGTCAGAGGATGTGGCCCTGGGAGCAGTGTGGCATTGGCATGGGGACAAACAGGGTCAATCCTGGCACAGCTCCTCCCCAGCTGAGCACCTGTGACTCTTTGCTGGTATCAAATGCACCTCAGAGCTGCACCCCACTCCCGGAGGTGCTCAGCTGCCACGTGTAGGGGCTGCACGGGGGGCCCTGGGCTCTTTCCTGCTCTTTCCCAGCCCTTCAGGTCTGTTCTGGCAGGGAGCTGGGGTCTGTGCAGCTGTGACACCTCGCCCAAGGCCAGAGAGGAGCAGTGGCTGCTCGGCCCCACCTCAGGCCCATCTCACAGGAGCTGCTGCCACACCTGAGTCCCCAAGGACATCCCTCAGTCTGCAAGGTGCTCAAGGAGCTGAACAGAAGCCAAAGGCAAACCTTTCCTTGCCTCCACTGGAGCCAGGATTTCACCCCCAGTCACCTCCTCCCTCAGAGCTCTCTCCAAACCAGCAGAACAACAGAAAGAGCATTGCACATGGTGAGCTGTGCTCCACAGCCATTCCCACAGCACTTTAATTGCCTGAAGGAGGAATAATGTGAACCCTGGAGGGAAGAACTTGCCAAAGTATTTAACATTTCTACATCTTGCATGGAGCTAAAGCTTCCCAAAAGTCTTTAAAAATAGCTGCAGGGATGTTTGTTCAGGGCTAAGGCTGGGCTGAGGAGAAATTGAGATATGATTTGAAGTGAAGAGCAGAGGGTGGTGATGCTGGAGGCCTTCAGGGCTGCTGGGCTGAGGGATTCCATCAACCTGGGAGGGTTCCATGCTCTTCTGAACATCCCACCTGCACTTTTGGGTTCTGGATCCCTCGTAGGGAGCCTGAAAATGGGGACAACCATTGAGTTGTGCTGATGAGCTGGTGACGAATGGTATCCTCATACCTACTGCTCCTTCTTTTATAGAAGTAATACTCTGAAATCTTCCTCCTGAAAGAGAAGGGAAGCTCTCGGTGGGTGTGTTAACTGCCAAGTGACCAACGCCTGAGCCTGTTCCGTGGGCGAGGCCGGGCTGGCATCTACGGGAGTCCTTTCCTGGGCATCCTGCGACGGCAGCTCCGGGAGGCCAGGGCTGTGCTGGGGGGTGAGCCCGGGGCGTGCTCCCACCCTCCGTTCTCTGCCCGGGGCCGCGGTACCGGGGGACTTTGGGCTACCGGGTGCGCTGGCGGCCCCCGCCCATCACCGCAGCCTCGCTCCGCCGCTCCCTCTCGCGGCTCCGCTCCGGGGAACCGGGGCTGGGGGAACCGGGGCTGCCCAAGAGGAGCGGGGCTGAAGGAACCGGGGCTGGGAGAACTGGGGCTGGGGGAACCGGGGCTGGGGGAACCGGGGCTGCCCGAGAGGAGCGGGGCTGCGGGAGAACGGGGCTGCCCGAGAGGAGCGGGGCTGCGGCAACCGGGGCTAGAGGAACCGGGGCTGCCCGAGAGGAGCGGGGCTGCAGGAGAACCGGGGCTGCCCGAGAGGAGCGGAGCTGCGGGAACCGGGGCTGGGAGAACCGGGGCTGCCCGAGAGGAGCGGGGCTGCGGGAACCGCGGTTCGGCTGCGCGACCGGCCGCGCTCCGGGGCGGGCGCGGGGGAAGATGCTGAGGCGGGTCCGGGTGCGGGGCCAGCGGCCGCGGGCGGGCCCCGAGGGGCCGGGCCGGGACCCGCCTCTGCCCGCCGCCCCCGCCGCTCGCCCGGCCCCTGCGCCGGGGCTCGTGGCGGGGCAGCAGCCGGCGGAGACGCCGAGTGAGTGACCGGCCGGGGGACAGGAGCAGCCGCGGGGAGCCGCCACCCGGACACGGGGACAGGGACGGGCGGGCTCAGAGAGCGGCACGGCCGGGAGGGAAGCGCCGGGAGGGGAGCGGAGGGGAACACAGAGCGGGGGGACGCGGAGAGCGGGTGAATACTGAGAACCGAGGAGACACGGAGAGAGAGCGGCGAGGACACCCGCCGCCGCACAGGAACGCATCGGTAGAGACTCTGCCCACTCTCTGCCCTCACCCTGCCCCAGGCTCGATGCGGGCCGGAGCTGGCCATGGAGAAGCTGTACCTGGCGGGGAGCAGCACCTGGACCATCAACAGCTCCCTGGGGAACGGCAGCCTCCGGCTGGAGAACCTGAGCGCCGGCAGGAACAGCACCGCCGACCCCCTGAAGAGGAACGAGGACATGGCCAAGGTGGAGGTGACAGTCCTGTGCCTCATCCTGTTCCTCGCCCTGACCGGCAACCTGTGCGTGCTCCTGGCCATCCACACCACCCGCCACAAGCACTCCCGCATGTACTTCTTCATGAAGCACCTGAGCATCGCTGACCTGGTGGTGGCCATCTTCCAGGTGCTGCCCCAGCTCATCTGGGACATCACCTTCAGGTTCTACGGGCCAGACTTCCTCTGCCGCTTGATCAAGTACCTGCAGGTAGTGGGAATGTTCGCCTCCACCTACATGCTCCTGCTGATGTCCCTGGATCGGTGCTTGGCCATCTGTCAGCCACTGAGGTCCCTGCACAGGAGAGCTGACAGGGTGTCTGTCCTCCTCACCTGGCTGCTGTGCCTGCTGGTCAGCATCCCTCAGATCCACATATTTTCTCTAAGGGATGTGGGGAATGGGGTTTATGACTGCTGGGCAGATTTCATCCAGCCCTGGGGACCGAAAGCCTACGTTACCTGGATCACCCTCATGGTCTATATTATCCCTGTGTTGATGCTGAGCATCTGCTATGGCTTAATCAGCTTCAAAATCTGGCAGAACGTGAAGCTGAAGACGGCTCACGGGCCCAGCACGGGGCTGGGCTCAGGCTCCCGTGGTGGGAAGGTGTTTGCCAGGGTCAGCAGCACCAGGCTCATCTCTAAGGCCAAGATCCGCACAGTCAAAATGACCTTTATCATCGTGCTGGCGTTCATAGTGTGCTGGACTCCCTTCTTCTTCGTGCAGATGTGGTCTGTGTGGGACACCAACGCCCCGCAGGAAGGTACGGCTCCCCTCCCTCGCCCTGCTGGGCACGGCTCCGCTCACTGCCCCGGGACAGCCACGGCAGAAGCCGCTGGGAGTGGGGAGGGAGACGGGAGAAAGTTCTGAACACGGGGAAAGCCCCGACAGGCAGCGGTGAAAACCCGGAGAAAGCCCCGCCGGGCTGAGCCGCAGCTTTCCTGATCGAGGGCTGCCAGAGCTCTGACAAATTCCGGGCCACTGCGGCTCCGGGGTCGGGCAGCGCAGATGGTAGTGGCTGTCCCTGGGGGACTGTCCCTGCATGGTGGCTGTTCCTGGGTGCTGCTCTGGGGTCCCTGGAGATTCACTTCCCACCCTGGGTGCCGGGACATGCTGTGTGGGAGCTCGGGAGAAAACTGCACAGCCCGACTTCCTTTCCTTGCTCGTATTGTTTTTTCCTCACTGACTTTTTGCTTTCTACTCTTGGCCTCTCCCTGCTCTCCTCCCGCTCCATCCACCCCGGGACTGTGCTGCTGTTATTTTATCTCTGACTGGAGGATAGTTCCCAGAGGAAACCCCTGATATATGAGCAAAACCTTTTCCTAAAGATGTGGTGTCACAGATTTGCCATTTTTTATATTTGGGCTGGCTGCTCCTGTCATTACTGAGGGTGCAGATAGAACAGAAAGTGTCACCCTCCCTGGGTGGAGCTGTGCAGGTCTGCGCTGTCCCCTGGCAGATGGGAGAGCCACCTGGGAGACCTTAAGCAAAAACTCTTCACGACTTTCTGAGGTGGGAGAAAGGGCAGAAAAGTGCACCCAGGGCTGAGAATGCTTTGGATGGACTGAGCCAGGCTCAACAGAAGCACCGAGTCTGTGAATACCAAAGATTGAGGAGGAGCTGCTCCCTCCCGGCCTCTGCAGCCCTGCTGTGGCACGGGGCTGTGCTGCTGGCACAGGGCAGGGCACAGGGCAGAGCACAGGGCAGAGGGTAGCACACAGGGCAGTCACAGGACAGCTCTTAGGGCACAGGGCAGCTCACAGGGCACAGGGCACAGAGCAGGGCACAGGGCAGCTCACAGGGCACAGGGCAGCTCACAGGGCACGGCTGCTCAGCCCAGCTCTCTGCCCTTCCCAAGCCCTCTCCCACTGCACCGCACCCTGTGGAAAACCCAGTGTCCCTCAGCCCGTGTGCCTCTGTGCCCTGGGCTGGCCCAACCAGGCAGGTTTGCTTTCTCTGCTCCATTTATTTCAGGAGAAGTGGAATGTGGCTTATGCACCTCCCTGGGTGCTCCAGGGGTTTTCCAGCTGATTCAGGCTGGACAAAACTTCTAGTTCATAGATGTGCTATGGGGTGAAGCAGCAACCCTCCCTCTGTGCTGTGTTTTAATCTTGCCCTCTCTGGGGCTGCCCCTCCCTTCCCAGCACACAGGCCTCGGCAGCACCCAAACCTCTGCTGCTTTGCTGGTCCCTCCTGGACAGGGTTTGTCCCTCCCAACCCCTCTGACTGCACGGGGAACCTTTCCCTCGCTCACCCCGTGCAGTAGGCCTTGCAGCACTTTCCCCTTTCTTTTTCCTTTTCCCTTTCCCTTTTCTTTCCCTCTTTGCTTGAAGGTGCCAGGGATCTCCAGCCCCTCCTGGCTGTACCACACTCCCCGCTCCATCACGCCCGTGGCTGCGGCACGGGGTGGGAGCTCTGCCAGGGCTCCTGCTGGAGGCTTTCATGGCACGGGGAGAAGAAGCCTGGGGTGGATACAGGTGTTGGGAGACCCCAGCCCTTCCTTCCAGGCCCTCCCCCTCCCTGCTGGCTGCCCAGAGGCGTGAGGGGGGCAGCACAGTCAGACCTCCCTGCAGAGGACACGGGCTTTGCCTGCAGCATTCGGCCTTGCCCTGATCCCAGATCCCTTCACCGAGGCTGGGGGGCTGTAGCCAGGCATGGTGGGGTGCAGGAGAAGTGCACCCCATGTTGGGAAGGGAATGTGGCTGTTCCTCACCTCACAGCTGCGAGGGCACAGCCACGGAAAGGGCAGAGGGGAGGGAGGGCAGGGGGGCCCGGGGTGCCAGCGGGAACGGGGGCACGGCTGCACCCCAGTGAGCTGCACTGGGGGTGACTGGCCGGGCAGCAGAGATCCCCCTCAGGTGGCCACACGCCCCAAAGCCTCTCTGAGGTGGGTTGGAGCTACATGTTGTGGTCCAGGTGCTGGTTTAAGCACCGGGGACCCTCCGCAGACCGCGGGGTGGAAGGAGGCTCCTGCTGCACACACTTCACAGGGAACACCTGAGGGTTCTGAGCTCGGGGTCAGGGACGGCTTGTCCTGTGAGGACAAAGCAGGGCTGTGCAGCACCGTGACTGTTCTATGGGTCCCTTCACCGCGGGGCAGGTGCCCTGACACCTGGGCTATGAGTAATGGCCCCAGTCAGTGGGTGGGAACGGGAGAGCCCCTCCTCCCATCCCACTCCTGTACCGGGTGTTTGCAGCAGAGCCCCCACAGCCCCGCTCGGGCACAGCCTGCACCTCTGCCCAGCAGCAGGGAGTGCCTGGGGACAGGGCCAGCCTTGAGGGACAGAGCTGCCTGGTCACAGACCTCTCGGGGTTCTCTGGTGCTCCAGCCAGGGAGGGGAGCAGTCCACCCTCTGCACCTGCAGTGAGCTCCCTGAAATTCAATTTGCCTCCTGCCGAGAGGGAAGAGCTGAGTCAGCCCTGGCTGGGTGTTTTCAAGTGAGTAGAAACACTGTGATGAATTTCAGGTCTTGTGCCTGGGATTTGTAACCACTCCACATGGAATTATTTTTTAGCATATGCTTGAAATTAAAAGCAGTTGGAGCAGATATCACAAGAGCAGGAATTACGCATCTCTTGGCTAAAGGTGAATTTGGAAGCTTGCATTTATAGTCACATTTCTTCACTGGTCGAAAACCTGCCAATAGATTTTTGCAGAGGCACGAGGGGGCCAGGAGCAGCCAAAGCAACCGAGCTCATCCTCACTGCTGGCCCGTCCTCTGGGAGCAGGGGGCTGAGGAGATGGGCTGGGGCACAGGGAGCAGGGCAGAGGCTCCATCTCCACCTGCAGCCACTCCATGGAGGGGATGTCCCCCCTGGCACTGCCATGGCAGATGCCAGTCCCACCATCCCCTTGTCCCCGGAAGGTGCTGATCCAACCTCTCAGGTGGGACAGTCGGTCCTTTGTGCTCTGGGGACAGAGAGCAGCGGCCCCATCTGTGCTGGCCCTGCACTGCCACCATCACCGGGGGCTGCCGGGCTCCGGGAACCGTCCGTGATGTGGGAATGGCTGTCCTCTTTCCTGGCAGAGCACCGTGTGGGCAAAATCAATCCGGGGGAAAGAAAGATGGCTGGAGAAAGGTGCGGGAAGAGCATCGGGCAAAGGGCTCGGGCAGGGCCGGGCTGGCGGTGGGAACAGCCCCGGAGCAGGGAATGCCCCCGTCCCACAGCCCGAGCGGCTGGAAATCGAGAGCCCGTCCGAAATCAGCCACTGGTGTGGGAAAATGAGCCACCGGCTGTGCTTGGCCCCGGACCTGCTCCGTGCCACGGCAGCTCCGGGCGCCGCGGTCCCTTTCTCCGCCTTGGGCAGCTCCGGGGGCGACGGTGCCGGGGCTGCGGGGCGGCTCTGCCTCCTGGGCAGGGCAGCGCCGGAGGGAGCGGGGAAACGCGGCCCTCGCGGGGAAAATCCGAACCCCGAGAGGCTGGAGCTGAGCCTCGCCCCTGCCCTGCCCCGGCTCTCGTTTCCCGTGCTGTTCCTGCGGGCTCGTCCCTGCCGGGGACGGGGTGTCGGGTTCCCGTGCCGTGCCCTGACCCCGCCGTGCCTCTGTCCCGCAGCCTCCCCCTTCATCATCGCCATGCTCCTGGCCAGCCTCAACAGCTGCTGCAACCCCTGGATCTACATGCTCTACACCGGGCACCTCTTCCACGACCTGATGCGCCGCTTCCTCTGCTGCTCCACGCGGTACCTGAAGGCGCGGCCGGCGTGTGACCTGGGCAAGAAGAGCAACTCGTCCTCCTTCGTCCTCAGCTGCAGGAGCACCAGCCAGAGGAGCTTCGTGCAGCCGCCCACGACGTGAGGCCGTCGGCCCCGGGGCCTTGTGCCTCTGCTGCGCTGCCTCCGGCGTTTCCCTGCGGAGAGCTGGACCCGGCCGAGGAGGGGGTGTATAAATAGGTGTATATACGGCTGTAAGCATGTTCAGAGGGCGTTATTTAACTGAGACGGGACTGGGGCAGGAATTCTGTGCCCAGGTTTCAGTGCTCCTGGGATCAGACAGCAGGAAGCCGCTCCTGAGCCCCGGCAGCAGCGGCTTACGGATGCCGCCAGGAGAGACAAACGCCCCGGGACGGCTGGGGCAGGCGCGGTGCCCCCGGGGGATGGAAGGGGCTGCTGCAGCCCACGGAGAGGGGTGTCACCCCTGTGCATGGCTGGGCACTGTCCCACCTGCAGCTGCCGCAGGATGCCAGCGCCTGGCACCACGCTCAGCACAGGAGCACTCGCTTTGCTTGGGGCAGAGGCAGCCCCGTCCCCGCAGCCCTGCAGCCCTGCAGCCCTGCACCGTGCCAGCCCTGCAGCCCTGCAGCCCTGCACCGTGCCAGCCCTGCAGCCCTGCAGCCCTGCACCGTGCCAGCCCTGCTCCCCCTGCCTGGGGCACAGACAGGGGCACTCCTGGGGGGCAGCAGGAGCAGCCTCGAAGGGGACAGGGCTGTGTCGCGGGTGTCCCAGCCCAGCTCTGCAGCCTGTGGCCAGTGAGGATGTGCGGGCAGGGCTGGGGCCGGGGCTCTGGGCAGTGGGGCCTGGCCGTGCTGAGCAGCCCCTGCCCGGGTGGGTGTGTGGGATCCGGGCTGGGCTCCCCGGGCTCTGACAGGGACACTCCCGCCGTGTCCCCCAGGCCAGGTGTGGCTCTGGGGCCGCCGCAGGTCCCACGGAGTGTCCCGTCGGCCCAGAGCCATTCGCTTGCCCAGGGCATGCTCGCGGCATGGATTTTATCGTTAACAAACACTGTAAATAAGCTTCTCTGACTGGTGGAAGGCGGGGGGAGGCGTGAGGGGAGCGCCGGGTGAGGGAATGAAGGGAGGCAAGACTGGAACACGGGACCCCCCTCCCCCCGGCAGCTCCGCCGGCTCCGCTGCCCCAGCCCCGGGGCGCAGAGCTGGCTGCGACACGGCCACTGCAGGCGACACAGCCCGGGCTCTCAGAGGGTGATGGAGTTTGGCCTTTCATGGTGGGAATGAACATGAAAAATGCATTTAAACGTGTCCTTTGTTTCTTCACTGTCACCAGCAGGTCCATTTGTACCTTTCCTATCCTGACATCCCTTGGATTTTTTTGTGGGAGCTCCAGGTGGGCTCTCAGCATTTTTGCTGACTGAGTGAAATCCTCAGGACACCACAGAGAATTTTCCTCCCACCTTCACCTTCCTTCTCCTCGACAGTCACAAGCTCCTGCAGAAAGCAAGGAAGGAGGGGTCTCCTTGTCTGGGGGTCTGAGGACCTGGTTCCTCCATCTGCCAGGGAGGGACAAGAACAGGGCAGTGGATGTTACTGGGATGGATGCACGGAGGAGAGAGGGAGCTTTGGGACACACTGGAATTGCCCTCCAGCCCTGGCTGCAGTTTCTGGTGGTGTCAGGGGGTCGGGCAGGGCCGTGCCCCACACCTGGAGATGCTGAGCTGGGTGGTGCCCAGGGAGTGTCCCAGGTGAATGCACTGCCAAAAAGCTTTTCAGGTGGCTCAAAGGTGAAACAAAGGTGCTGACAGGTGAGTAGTGTGTACCCCAGGTTTTGGGAGCCCAGGGAACACTGTGGTGGGGACATCAGCATTTCAGGGTTCTCTGGGTTCAGGCAGTGAACTGCTAGAAAAACAAATTAGAAGTAGTATAAGCCCATTATACAATCAATTTTAATTATTTTTATTCTCACAAAAATGAAGTGTTTTTCGAGACTTTCCCCCACTCCCCCCATAATTACTTCAATATCTTTTTTTTTTGATCACTCCATCCCTCTTGAGCCCTGGTGTTGCAGGAGCTTGGGTACCACACTGCTGTGGAATAACAGCAGCACACAGTCCCCAGCCCTTGGAGAAGCTCCAGTAGAAAACCTGGCTCTTTCTCATCCTTGGCATGGCACTAGAGGAGTCTTGGGCTCCAAGTCTTTGTTGGAAGCCAAGGGGAAGGAGCACATGGAGACAATTGAGAACAGCCTCTGAACAACGAGACCTTCTGGGCCCTGGTTCAGCAAAGCACTTCAGGCTGGAGCCAAAAGAGCATTCAAGAGCCTCAAAGTGAAAGTGCAGCTCCGTGGAAGAGGGACTGACAAATTAATTGACACTACAGGGGAGGAAACAGCTCTGAACTGCACCTCTTGCACCTCTTGCCCCTCGCTCCCCTTTCCCTGGAGCTGGAGCAGCAGGGTCCTGGCAGAGGCTCCTTCCTCTGCCCTCCCCATCCCAACCCCAGGGGGCTGAGGGATGGCTGGATGTGAGTTCCCTCCTGCCGGGCAGAGCCTGAGGGGTCAGCGCTGTCCTGCCCCTCTCTGGCTCCATCCCAGGACACGGGAAGGGACAGCCCTGGCCGTGCGGGATACACACACGGCTGCGGCTGAACGCCTGTGCGCTGAAGGCTGTCCCTGGGAGAGGATCCTGAGCTTTGCTCCGAGCCCAGCTCGTCTCCCCCGTGAGGTTCCCGGAGGCTCCGTGTCCCCCCTGCCCTCCCGCGGCTCGGGGCCGTGCTCGGGGCTGGCTCCACCTGCGCTGTGCTGCCCTGGACCCTGCCCCCGGCACTCAACCCTGCTCCACAATTAGGGACATAATTGAGCATCCGAGTGCCACAATGGGGTTTGCAGCTGGCAGTGGCCCAGGATCTGCTCAGGCTCTCGGAGCAGACACAACTTGTCATGCTGGTCTGGCTCCCACAGCTTGGCTGAAATGCAAGCATGGATGAAAAGGTTTGGTTTAGCTATTCTAGCCCTAAAAGTTTTGTGCAGCGGTTTAATGCAGAAGCTGCCACCACAGCAATTGTTTGCCACAAATAACAGCTCCTGTGAGGGAGTTTGTGTCGGTGCCAGCCCAGCCTGCAGGGCTTTGGTCGGTGGCCAGCAGCAGCAGCTCTGCAGCCTCACTGCTCACCAGCACCTGCAGCTGTGCCCAGGGCTGTGCTCCAGGAGGTGCTGCCGTCCCTCCACTGCAGCTCCCGGGGGCCCTGCAGGGCAGGGGAGCCTCCCTGGGCTGTTCCTGAGCCCTGATGGGCGCCCCTTCTCCTAAGGCTTCTGCCTTTGGGATGGAGTGAGGAGCACCCCGGCCTGCTCCATGTGCAGAGACCATCCTGAGAGCCGGCTCTGCTGCAGGTCCTGCCGCCACACACAGTTCCCGTGTCACAGGTGTCATACATGGGCAGGTCCCTCACTGGGCAGGGGTGTCCATGGGCAGGTCCCTCACTGAGCAGGGTGTCCATGGACAGGTCCCTCACTGGGCAGGGGTATCCATGGGCAGGTCCCTCACTGGGCAGGGGTATCCATGGGCAGCTCCCTCACTGGGCAGGGGTATCCACAGGCAGGTCCCTCACTGGGCAGGGGTATCCATGGGCAGGTCCCTCACGGGGCAGGGGTGTCCATGGACAGGTCCCTCACGGGGCAGGGGTGTCCATGGGCAGGTCCCTCAGCAGGCAGGGGTGTCTGTGTGCCCAGGGGCAGAGAGCCTGCACTGAGGGGGTTGTGCCAGGGCTTTGGAGCAGCTGCCAGGACCTAAATCTCCTTCCGGACAGCGACTCGGATGTTGGAGCAGATCTTGGAGAGCGCCTCGAAGAGCGGGTCACAGAAGGTGTGGATGCAGAGGGAGTAGATCCTGCTGACACACTGGATCTCGATCAGGTAGCTCTTGATGCAGGGCACCACTGCCCAGATGTGGCAGAAGGAGATGAGGGCGAAGAGGAAGCCCCAGAGGACGGCCAGGGGGATGCCCAGCACGGCGGAGAGCAGGCGGTAGCACCAGTACTTGCTGACAGTGAAGGTGGTGTAGCTGGTTTTCCACACCCCGTCGAAGCTGTATGTTCCCACGGGCTCGGCTATCACATCCTCAAAATCCACCTGGGAGAAGAGCGGGGACACAAGGGGGGTTTGGGGTCAGCAAAGGCCCCGAGGAAAGGATGAGGGTGTGCACGAGGTGAGAGCAGATCCCCAGTGGAGGGGCGTGGGGGCAGTGGGGGCAGTGCTGGGGGTCCCCATCCCTGCAGCCCCGAGCAGGGCCAAGCCCCTGCAGGGACGGGAGGTGGCTCAGGGCTCCTGGCACGGCTGTGGGCAGCAGTGCTGGCTCAGGCCCGCACTGGGGGGGTCCCAGTCCTGGTCCCAGTCCCCTCCCCTGATCTGGGGAATCAGGTGTGAGGGCAGGCAGGAGCCCTGGAACAGGAGCTGTGCGTGGGAGTGTTGGCTGCAGAGGCAGCCAGAGCCCATTCCTGCCCTTTTTTAGCATTCAGGGACGTGGCTGCCCACTCGGCAGGAAGGTGTTTGTGCTAATAAAGATCCAGCAGCCCTCTGGATTTATGGATTATTTATTTAAAACCACAGGATGAGGTGCTCAGTGCTGTCTGTCCACGCTCCTGCTGGGGAAGGGAGCTGGGGCTCAGCCCTGCCCTTGCCATTTCTGCAGGCCCCGGGGGTGTCTCTGAGTGACACACACTCCCCACAACTCCACGCAGAGATCCCCTTGGGGTGTAACTCACTTCCAGGGAATGTATAAGCTGAGCTATTTGTCTTAAAAACCAGCCCGGCCTCCCCCCCGGCAGCTGACGTGTCTGGACTCATGTTAAACCACAACATCCATTCTGCTCTTGGAAGCACTTGGATCACAGAATCACTCTGTGTCATCTTTAATTTCCTGGAGTGAGCAGGAGGTGCTGAGGGGAGCATTGACAATGAGGAGACAGCAGCCCCAAGAGCTGGCCCTGAGGGGCCCTCAGCAGCCCCTGGGGAGCCCAGGAGTGCTGGGGCTAGCCCAGGTTACTGCCCAATGGCCTGATGAGCTCATCAGGGAACAATTAACGCAGGGAGCAGGGGGGTATAAAAGCGGAGGCTCTGCCCCCACTGCTCACGCTGGGAGTGGGTCTGGAGGAGCAGTGGAGGTTTGGACTCGGGCTGATCCTGGAGGGCCCAGCACATGCAGGTACTGTTCCTTTACAGAACCATTGAGGACGGGAAAGCTCCTGAGGTCACCAGCCTGAGGTCACCATGCTCTCCAGAGCATGGCCGAGCATTGCTCTGTGGCTGTGCTTGAGGGAGGTTTGGGAAGCTCAGCAAAGCCTCTGCGGCCAGACCCGCTTCTGTAACATGATCCCAAATTCTGCCTGTTGCTTGGCGATGCCCGGGGTGTTTACCCACGGCCAGGTGAGCCCTGGAGCACTCTGTGGTTCCCTGTGGGCTGGCGCTCAGCTGCCCGTGCTCGCAGAGCACTCCCTGCCGTGCCCGGGGTGTCTGATGTGTCCCTGGCTGTCCCCGGGGTGAGCCGCGCTCCCGGCCCGGGCTGGCTCTGCCCTCCCGGCACTATCGGCCGGGCTATTTTAAGGCGCAGGAATGCCGAGCTCGGGAGGCTCCGGTGCTGCAGGAGCAGCGGCGTGGCCGCGGCTCGGGGGGAGCCTGGAGGGTCCCTGCAGGATTTGGAGCTCCTTGAGCGGGAAAAGGCAGGGAGGCTGTGGGTGGCCAGGGTGGCACTGGCATTGTCACCCAGGAGTAGCTGGGGAGCCCCAAGCACTGCCTGGCCCTGGGCTGAGCAGGCTGAGGGCTCTCCCGGTCCCTGCTGAGGGCTCCCCCGGGCTGGCACCTCCCCAAGGCCCGGGGCAGGGCTGTGGGATGCTCTGGCGGGGATGTTGGGCACGATGCTGAGGTGTCAATCTGCTGTCAGGGGCGGGTCTGACAGGGCCAGCACGGAGCCCTCGATGGCTGCCGCTGCCACAGCTCAGCCAAGGGAACTGGATTTGGCCACACCACGGCTGCAGCCGTGATGGTGTTTCAATGCCCACGCTCAGGTTTGTGTTTCAGCAGCGCTGTCAAGGTCATGGCCTGTTACAAAGCCTGTGAGCAGCTCTGTGCCCACTGTCCCTTCAGCTGTGACAGTCACACAGTCTGAACAAAGCCCTCCCACCTCCCCCTGTTCTCCTTTGGGCTGGCATTATCTGTGGCTAACAGAGACGAATTTTGTTTGCAGTTCTAAGGGAGTCTAGAGGAAGCCCAAGAGTTGGAATGGGAATTCCTCTTGGTCAGGAATGGAGGGAGGGAGCTGGGGGCTGCTGCACCCCTGGGCTGCCCTGGGGGGAACAATCTGCCCCAAACACCACAACACACATCAAACAATCCAGTGCTGAGGCTGTGCTGTCTCCAAGGCCAGCAGCCTTTCCCCAATACCCCTTTAAACTGTTTATATTTAATTTTTGTGTTATTTTTGGCTGCTGGCTTGCTGGTACAAAGGAAGGCATCTCCGTAAACTTTCAAGCCACAACGAAACTGGAGGGCTCATTCAAAGAATAGGAAACCTGGCATTAACTGGAGGCAGGACTGCACCCAGCCGGTGTCTGTGCCACCTCCCACAGCCCCTGGGGTGGCACCTCTGGGCACATGGACGAGGACTGACAGCACTGGCTGCGTCCGGCCAAACACACCCCGAGGTCTGAACCCCAAATCTGGGGCCAGTGGTGCTCCTACAGCCCAGTGAGGGGCAGCCCTACCTTCACGACGTCCTCGTTGATGTGCTTGGGGTCCCTGTTGACCAGGTCGATCTCCTTGGTGTGCAGGTCCTTGATGATGATCCTCTCCTCCAGCTCGCTGTGCTCCTCTGCCATGGCTGTGGGACTGTGCCTGTGCTGGGGCAGGGCAGCCCAGGGGAGGCTCTGGCCCCGCCTGCAGCAGCTGCCCCGTGCCCCTGGCACTGCTCCAGGCTAAAATTAATGTCCTGGCTCCTGAGGCTGCCCTGAAGTGTCCCTTAAAGGGGCTCTCCTGGGGCCGGCCCCTGTGCTGTCACCTCAGGGGGATGGCATGTGTGTGGGTGGCCGGTGGCCTTTGGCCTGGGTGTACAGCCCCCCTGCCCAGCTGTGCCCTGGGGTTTCACCCTTTGTGGTGAGACAATGCCCAAATTGGGGCAAAAGCCCTCAAAAGCTGGGGAAAAAAAAAAGTTTGTGAATCTGTAAATGAAGCAGCTCAGGGAGACAGGAGCCATGTCTGGGAATGTCACCCAGAGAGGCCACACGGCCCTGGGATGGCCAGAGCTCCTCAGGGCCCCTTCAGAGCCCAGGAGAAGGCTTGTGCTGCCAGCCTGCATTCTGTAGGCTCCAGCTTTTCCATCCACAGGAACTCCAGGAAATCCAAGGCCAACCCACAGAACCATAATGGTGGAAATGTCTCCTCCAGGGTTTCTTAGTGTATTAATGAAGATTTATTTAATTTGGGCTGTACTTTGCTAATCCTCAATGTCTCCTGTGAGCTCTTGTCTATAATGATGAGTAGATTTGTTTAAAAGTATTATTTCACTATTTGAAAGAAGCACTTCACAAACCAGGGATAGAGAGAGGCAGGTGTGTTAGTCCCTAAGGAGGGGTGGGGAGGGAGGGATGTGTCCCCCCAGGGACTGGCAGCTCCCTGAGGAGCTGGAGGTGCCCACACAAGGGCTGAGTGTGGCAGTGACCCTGCAGAGCCCAGGGGCACAGCTGGCCCTGCAGGGGAGGGATTTCAAGGCAAAAGGCTGTGCTGCCTTCCAGAGCCATCCGTGCCCGGGCAGGGCTGGTTGATCCACCCCTTGTGGCCCCATCCCGGAGCTTTCAGCAGGGCAGGGGGCCGTGGTGGTGCCCTGGGCTGTGACACATCCCTGGGTGACCCTGAGGGGAGTGCAGAGGTCACAGAGCTCCCGGGCTGCTCTGTGGGGAGAGAACGGGCACAGCTGGGCTGGGGAACTCCCTGAAGCCACAGGATCCTCCCGCAGGCACCTGTGGAGAGGGAAACCCTGAGAGCAAACTCTGGCAAGGGCTGTGGGCCTGGGGCTGTGAGTGTAGAGCTGGCAGGTTGTTTCTGGAGAGGAGTGCCCATCAGTGCCCATCAGTGAACCTGTTCTGGGCAAAAGCAAGCTGGAAAACCCTTTGGTGCCACCAGTTCCACACCCCAGCATCTCCCTCTGCTGCCCCACAGAAGCTGGAAATCCCAGTCTTGGGAGTGCTGGAAGTCAAATCCTCCCACACTCCGAGATTTTGGGCAGCAGCTCCATGGCCAGACCTGCCTGGCCCTGGCTGGATCCTCTGTCAGAGCTCTGCAGCCCTGCTGCTGGGTGGCCCAGCAGGGATCGTGCAGGCTGCTTTAGCAAAGTCAGCTCTTTTGGCTGTCTGGGGGCTGGGAACGGGCTCAGGTGAGAGTGAGCACAGCCCTGGTGCTGGGGGCAGAGCAGGGCTGGGATCCAGCCCCGGATTCTGGGGACACGGCCGCTCCGGGGCTGCCCTGCCCGGCGGGGACTGTCCCCTCGGGCATTTCTGTGCCCAATTTCCTCGGCCAGCCTCGCCGGGGCTTGGTGGTGTCCCCAGGGCTGTCCCCAGCTGCCCTGGGGGACACTGCTGAGAGGACACTGGGCGCTGTCCCTGCTCCCGGTGGCGTTTCTGGTGGCGAGTCCCCCGCTGTCCCCGCCGGGCGGGCGGCTCCGGTGTCCCGGCGTGGGGACAGGGGAATGTGCGCCCACGCAGGGTGACGTGCGGGTGGTGAGTGTCCCCAGCAGCCGGGACGGGCGGGGGACATTCTGGAGCGCTGTGGCTGCTATAAATAAATGTATTTCCGAGTACTTTCGGGCTGTGAACGGGACACCGTGTGAAGGGACAGTCACACCCGCGGGGCAGGGACACCTCTCGGTGCTGCTCCGCTCCATCTGTGGACAGATCTGCCCCAAAATGGGTGCCGTGGAGGGTTTTTTTCGCCGAAATCCAAACCTCTCATTGTGAGGACGTTTGTTAAGGAACGGTGCCGCGTTTCCCTGCGCAGAAACTGGCGGTCACCACTGCCCCACCCTGACAGCCTCGGGCGGGCTCTCAGGGGGAGAAACTGCTTTTGGGAACGGGTTGTCAGCACCTGAGCGGGCTGTAGGGCTGGGGCTGTGCACCTGGAAGCCTTCTAGAAGTCGCATGAATAGCCTGCTGCTAAGACCCAGCGAGAAAAATAGATTTATCTCTCTTGAGCAGAGAAGGGTAAAGCAGAAATAACGCTCACTGAGATCAAAGCTCCTGTGAAAACGAACAGAGCAGAACTGCAGTGAAGGAATAGTAAAGAAGGAGAAACTGGGAGCGTGGCTCTCCTCTTTGTCAGCATTCCTGAGGAATCCAGCCTGGCTGGAGCTGTTTGTGCCAGAGCCCTCGGGCATTGTCCTGCCTGGGGCACTGTCCTGGCCCGGCAAGGGCCGCGGGGCTCTCGTGTTCAGGTGGTGCCTCAGCCCTCCAGGACTGAAGGCACAGAGGATGCTGAGGGCAGGGATGTGTTGGCATTAGCTCTGCAGAGGCAGTGGAAACTGTGGCTGGCAAATATGAGTTTGAGCAGAAGCTCTGTCATGTTTAATATCAATTAAAATTAAATTTCACAGAGGAAGTACAGGAGAAGGGTAATTTATCATTCAAGTTGCTGTCCTAGTTTGTTTCTATACAAGGAGCCTTGCCCTTTAAAAGAGAGAGAAAGTCTATGAATATCAGATTCCTGTGATGCACAACCACCAGTCTCTGTTGGGAGTGCTGGGAGGGGAGCTGGGGGTGCTCTGCTGGGCTGGGGGCTGCTCCTCCTCAGGACCAAATCCCCCGGGGCAGTGTCCAGCCCTCTGGGAAAGCAGAGCTGGGCTCTGTGTGACCCCAGCCCCGGCTGAGGGCTGGGTGTGGGGTTGGGGTGCAGAGTAGTGCCTGGGTGCTCAGAAGGGAGGAGAGGCTCTGTCCCCGTGGGCTCTGTCCCCGTGGGTCCCAGGGGTGCTGCCCCATGGGTGCTGTCCCCGTGGCCGAGATGCACAGAGGGGTTTGATGTTCCCTGGCTGTGGCACAGCCAGGAGGCTCCAAACGCCTGCAGATTAAATCCCTTCAGGCCCTGGAGCAGGATGGGCCCCATAATAGCCCAGCACAAGGCACAGTCCTATTTTTAGCTCTGGGAGCTCTGCCTGTGGGGTTCAGCTGCTCTCCCCCACCCTGCTCCTGCCCTGAGCTATTGTGCTTCTCTTGTCTCTGTCTAGAAGCCGAATTCTGGGCTGGGCTCAGGCTCCAGTGTGGCTGCTGACCGTCCTCCCTTTCCAAAACAGCAGCTGTGGAGCTGAGGCGGGTGGCCAGGCAGTTCCTGTGCTGCTGGGCTGGGGGCCCTGAGGGCAGCGTTGGCCCCATGGGGACAAGGGGGTGCTTTAAGCCAGAGGCCAAAGCTGACAATATCCCAGCTCAGCCTGCTGGCAGCTGCCAGGGCTGCACAAATACAGCCATGCAGAGAGTTTCCCGTGCCCTGTCCATCAGAGGAGGGTTTCATGTAGCAGCGAGCGTGGAGATGTGCCACTGGAAACCTGCTCTGGTGAGGGACACAAGCCCCAGCAGCTGCCCAGACCCCCGTGGCAGTTTCCTGTCCCCTGGGCTGGCAGAGGCCAGGGTGATGCTGCAGACACGTCCCTGCAGGGTCCCAGGGCTGTCCCAGAGCCCGGGGGCTGTGCCTGCCTGCCCTGGCCAAGCCCTGTCTGGGCTCTGCACCTTCCCTGGGGGTGCACACCGGGGTGTCTTCTGGGTCCAGCTGGGTCCTTCCCCCTTTCCTGTCCAAGGCCATTCCCACCCCAGCAGTGACCAACACCAAGAGGAGGCATTACCTCTACTTTATTTTTTTTTCCCCTTCCAGACCTTATTTATTGAAAGCAAACAAACCACGTGTCTTGGGCAAATATTATGACTTTTCATTATTCGCACTTGGTGTGATAAGTGAGCTGGTTTAGGGGGCTGTGGTTGATGATTTATTTGGTTTGGATGTGGATATAAATCCAGGCTGTGGAGGAAGCACTGTAACTCTGTAGGAATGCGGATGCTCTCGTGTCCACTGGAGCATAGCCAGTACCCAGAACCTAATTTGTGGTGTTTTAATGCAAACAGGGCACACAAACCCATTTGTAATGTTGTAGGAACCAGGTGATTTCAGCGGTGTCCAAGAAGATCTGAGCAGTGGAAGGTGCATATTGGCTTATTAGATGGAGAAGGAAATTCCATTTAAAATAAACATTTATTTGGTGTATAAAACTATTGATTGCTCTGTTCAGGATAAAAGGGAGAAATAGAATAAATACTCTTTGTTTTGTTGCAATGCCTTTATGTTGCAGACAGGCTTTGGGGGTTTCAGCTGGGACTGTCCACGTTCATACAATGAACATCCCTGGCAGGGGGTGTGAGGCACAGGGGCTTGTCCAGGTGTGGTGACAGTGACAATCCCATTCCCACTGTGCTTGCCCCTTGTCCCTCTGCTCTCAGGTGAGCACCTGCCTGGGCACAGCTCTCCTGGGAGCTGTCCTTTGTGGTGCCTCCCTGGGATCGGGGCAGGGAGTGTCTGTGCCCGCCTGACCCAGCTCCTCCTCCCCTGACCTACCTCTGTGCCTGAGAAGCAATTTTGGCTCCGAGGTCCCTGGGCCCTCTGGGATGGATATAACTGCTGTGCATGGCCAGCCGTGTTCTGGCAGAAAGGATGCTTTAGCTGCCAGGCAAGCTGCTGAGGGCTGGGAAAACCAGCAGGTCCTGGTCCCCTTTGAGCACACAAGCTCCAGCCCTGGTGAGATGCTGGTGCTGCTGTGGGTGAAGCTGCTCAGTGACCCCAGGCCGTGCTGGGATCTGTGAGCCTGTCCCAGGCCTGTGCTGGGGCTTTCCACGAGTTAACACTGAACATTTGTATTTTTATGGGTGTTGCTGACTGGGACTATTTATGGCAGAACTAAAGGAATTAATATTCATGACTTCCCCTGACTGTGCCATATAAATCAGGAGTGGCTGTCACAGCGGGCCCTTGCCCCAGCCATGGCGTGGCAGTGGCTCAGAGGTGGCTGGACAGTCTTGGTGCACAAATTAAAGCTTTTGGAAAGGCCTCTGCTGCTGCCTTGAGTGCTGCCAGGCCGGTCTGGGTCTGCAGGGACACAGCCCTCCGTGCACCTGGTGATGGAGGTGAGCCTCATCCCCTGGGCAGGTATCCAGGGACAGATTTTGGGCTCTCCAGTGCAGACCTGGAGACACACGGCCCTCCAGGCTCCCCAGAGGGGTTTGCAGGCTGGTCCCAGCTCTGCAGGACACGGTGGGATGCAGGTACAAAGGGCTGGAGGTGGCCCTGCAGGTGTGGAGCAGAGCAGGGAGAGCCTGGGGCTGTGCTGGGCTCCCCTGGCCCGTGGGGAGGTGCTGGTGCCAAGTCCATGAGCTGGGGCTCAGTGGTTCAGCCAGCAGGGCAGGGGGAGCTGAGGGCGCAGGGGGGTCACGGCCTCACTGACCTGCCCCTCCTGAGGGGACGGTGAGCTCAACCAGCCCTGCCCCCAGTGATGAGGAGCAGCCTCAGGCCCTGCTGTGATTGTTGATTGGGAGCCTTTTCCTGGAAAAAGCCAAAATCATTTGTCCTCAGGACGTGGTGGGCATAAGCAAAGGGCAGCATTTTCCAACATTCTTTTCCCAGAGAAATATAAAGACACGTGAATATTCCGTGTGCTCATGCCTGGTTTGACACGTTCCTGGCTGCAAATGCCCTCCCCCCCTGAAGCTGGGCAATCAAACCCCCAGAGTGACATTTTCCACTCCATTTTCCCCGGCGATAGTGTGAATGTGATAGTGAATGCTTTGAGGATGGATGCAGGGAGAAGGGCTGCTTTGTTTGCACATCTGTCAGCAGTTCCAGGTTTGCTGCAGCTCCTGGGCAGCTCGAGGGGGGCTCTGCCCCAGGCCCACGTGTCTGCTGAGAGTCCTTTGCTCCTGGGTTTTCACTCCGTGTGTTTCCCCCCTGCCATCCCATCTCTGACTAGAACAAGAAGCCCTGCTGCTGGGCACGGTCTCAACCAGCCCTGGAGCTCTGGGCAGTTCCAGGTCTGCCTTGGGAGCTCACATCACTCATTTTGCAGTTTGGTTCCAGTCTCCAGCTGCAGCAGCTGGAGCCAAGGCAGAAGCCCCGGGCTGGTCTGTTCTGCTTTGGGTTCAACCTTTTATTGCCATTGCTTTGGAGGCCGTGTTGTCATAGTTTGCTGTAAAATGAAAATAAGAGTGACCCTCTGGTGCTTTGAGCCCAGTGCCTGCTGGAGCTGGAGCAGCTGCTGCAGCAGGTCCTGGGTTTGTTTTTTTTTTTTGCCTGGAGAAACTTACAGCAAAGAATCTACCCTGGGAAATCCAGGGGATGGGGAGGGGAACGGTGCTCACCTGGGGCTGGGTGTGCTTACAGCACGAGAATGGTGATGGAAATCACAGAATGGTTTGGGTTGGAAGAGACCTTTAGGATCATCCAGTCCCCAGCCCCTGCCGTGGGCAGGGACACCTTCCATGAGAGAACATTGCTCCAGATCCCACCCGGGCTGTGCCACTGCCCGGGATGGCACATCCACAGCTCACCTGGACACACCTTGGGTCTCCGCTCCAAGGAAATCTCCTGGGCTGCCACAACACGACTTTATTCCTTTGGGAAGCATGTTTGGGCTGTGCAGAAGCCCGGAGAGCTGGGGAGATGCTGCCGGGGCTGTTCTGCAGTCTCAGAGCTCCATCTAGTGAGGGCTGCCCGTGAAAGGCCATCCTCCTCCTCCTCCTCCGGAGCCACCTCGGCCCCGAGAGCAGCTCCTCCCTTGCCTGGCTCCGTTTTCCTCGGGGAAAGTTGGATCTGCCGGATTTGCCTCCCGAAGAGATCAGCCCGGGCTCGCTGTGGTTTCCCCTGGCCTGGCACGGGTGTTTTCTCCCGGGAGGTGCCGGCGGAGCGCTCTGCCCGCCCGGGATGGGAGGATGGAGAGGGGCCGGTGGCCCTGGGGATGGGTGGGCTGCCCCTGGACAGAGAGGGCTGGGGGTGTGTGTGCGGGCTGTGAAAGGGGAGGGAGCAATTCCCTGAGCTGCAATAATCCCAGCCTGCCCTCCCTCCCGCAGGAGTTTGTGCTGAGGCACAGGTGAGCACACACCTGACCCTGGTGGGGATGGTCCTGTTAGAGCCCCGGGGTCCTGCAGGCACTCTCAGGAAATGTCTGGGTTTGCCCCCTCTCCCTGCAACAGAATGGGAAGGAATTCCATGGATCCGATCTCGTAGGAACCAACACAAATTCCCGTGGTGGCAGGAGGTGTCCAGCCCCAGGGGCTGACCCGGGGCAGTGGCAGCTCTGGCCCTGACCAGCCATGGAGAACGTGAGGCCATCAGGAGAGATCTGGACAGGCAAGAACTTGTGTCTCTAACAGGAGAGATCTGAACGGGCACTTTGGGAAAGGTGCACCTGTGTGTGGGGTCACATTTGTGTGTGGGGTCACACGCCCCGCTGTGTGTGGGGTCACACACCCAGTTGTGTGTGGGGTCAGAGGCCTGGCTGTGTGTGGGGTCAGAGGCCTGGCTGTGTTAGGATCACATCCGGCTGTGTTAGGATCACGCCTGGCTGTGTGGGATCACGCCTGTCCAGGGCAGAGCATCCCTGGGCTGCTCAGGGCTGCAGAGGCACTGCCAGGGATCCCCTCCCCTCTTACCTGCCCTGCCAGGTGCCTCTCGTGCCGCTCCTGGCACTCCAGTGGCACTTGGTCACTTTGGGGGTGTCTCCTGGGCTTTCTCCTGCTGAACCCCTCTCACACCAGCACCTGGCTCTCCCGTGGGACCTGAGCTTGGCAATATCCTGATATTCCAGCTCCAAATGCCAGAGCACACGTTTGTTTTAAAGTCATTCCATTGTAATTTGCAGTTCTGAATTTCTGGGGAAAGTTTCTGCTCCATGTGCTTGTTCTGCCAGAGTTATTTTTACTCATTAGAACAGTTATTGGTGCACTTTTATGTTTATTGCTTCTTTCCTTCATGGCTTAATGATAAGAAAAGATAACTCTGGCCCTGGCTTGGAGCACCACTGTGTTCTGCTTGGACTAATAATTGTATTTTAATGGCTCCAGATAAAGGATTAGCACTTGGTTTTGGCAAAGATCTGCTTTTACTGCTTGAAATAGTCTGGACTGTGCATTTTATATGGGCGAGTGCCAATGAAAATTATTTGTACCCGCCCAAAGGAACAAACCCCAACTGTTTGCAGTCCTGGGATAAATCATCAGGAAATGCAGTGATAGGACAAGGAGTAATGGGTTCAGACTGAGAGGGGAGAAATTGAGGTCAGACATCGGGGAGAAATTCTCCCCGGCCTGTGACTGTATGGCAAAGGCACCTCAGGGAAGGCAGGAGTGCAGCTGGGCTGTCCTGGGGCCTGGGACAGGCTGTGCCCGGGCCCTGTCCCTTTGGTGGGGTGCACTGAGATGGAAAGATAAAGAACATTGGCCCTGGGCAGATTTCAGGGCTGATGGCTGCAGCAGAGAGCCAGGACGTGCCTGCAGGTCTGTCACGTGAGGGGTGCTGAGGTGTTGGTAAGGGCCAGTTCAGCCCATTTCACGCTGGAAGTGCCTCTCCAGTCTCTGTAAATATTATTTTAGTGACCTGTCCATCTGCAGCCAGCTCAGCCTTGGGTTTCCAGGCACCCACAAAGGTCAGGTCGGGTTGTCCTGAGTGTTGTGGTCGGATGAGAAGGTGTTTGGGAAAAACCTGGGTTTGTTTTTCAGCTGCTTGCAGGGCTGGGGGTCAGTGCCAGTGGGGAGGTGACATCTGGTGAAGGAAAGGGCTGGTCACAGGGGCAGAGGGGACAGCACCCTGTGCTCTGGGGATGTGTGTGCCAGGGAGAGGGGACAGCACCCTGTGCTCTGGGGATGTGTGTGCCAGGGAGAGGGGACAGCACCCTGTGCTCTGGGGATGTGTCAGTGTTAGGGAGAGGGGACAGCACCCTGTGCTCTGGGGATGTGTCTGTGCCCAGGAGAGGGGACAGCACCCTGTGCTCTGGGGATGTGTCTGTGCCAGGGAGAGGGGACAGCACCCTGTGCTCTGGGGATGTGTCAGTGCCCGGGAGAGGGGACAGCGCCCTGTGCTCTGGGGATGTGTCAGTGCCCGGGAGAGGGGACAGCACCCTGTCCTGTTGGGGATGTGTCTGTGCCAGGGAGAGGGGACAGCAGCCTGTCCTGTTGGGGATGTGTCAGTGCCCAGGAGAGGGGACAGCAGCCTGTCCTGTTGGGGATGTCCCTGCCAGGGAGAGGGGACAGCACTCTGTGCTCTGGGGATGTGTCAGTGAGAGGGGACAGCAGCCTGTCCTGTTGGGGTGTTTGGTTCCTGCCCCACGGCTGTCCCTGGGGTCAGCAGCCCTGGGGTGCTCACCCAGCAGCACGTTTGGAACCAGGTGAGCCTGGGAACCCCAGAGGCTTGTCCTGGCTGTTATATCACAAATCCTTTATTTCTATTCCACAACTGGGGGGATTTCAGGGGTCACAATGGGCCGGTTCCTCCTGTCCCAGGGTGACCTCCGGGAGTGTCCGAGCCGGCCCCGGGCAGCGATGCCATCAGACCCCCGGGAAAGGATCAGGACTGTCCCTGCTGGTGGCGATGGGCAGGCTCCCGGCTCCGAGCAGGGGCAGCTCTCGCTTTGTTCGGACGGGCACAGCTCCTGACCCCCGTGCTGATCCCGAATCCCGGGGGATGGATTGATGCTGTTAAGCATAGCAAATTATCCTATTCCACAGAATCGAGCTTTTCCTTTGCTGTTGGCTGGGGGGGGGTTTGGTGGCTTTTTCCAGTGAAAGGGGAAAAAATCGGAACACTGCTGTCAGGATCCAACAGATCCTTTTGTACAGCTTTTCTTCTTTTTCTTTTTTCCTTTGTATCGCGCTATTCACATACACTTAAGGGTGTGAACACTCCTAAGCACTCACAGTTTCGAGCTCTTTAGTGTCGTGCTCGGCAGTTTTTTAACTATTCACACATTTCAGAGCACAAAAATAGGGAAAAAAAAGGAAAAAAAGCAGTTTCCGAAAGTGTCTCCGGCGAAACAGGAGCGGCAGCAGCGAGCCCTGGCAGTGCCATGCGGACGCCGCGGTGACGAGTCTCTGCTATTTTTGCGCGGTTGTGCTTCTTGACTGAGCTATTCATAAAGTGTGTTTTCAAGTAATACGTTAAAAATAGCCAGAACCGAAAACTTCCAGAACCGAACCCTCTCTCACCGAGGGTCAGTGCGCGGGCTCGTGCGGTCCGTGCTTGTGGAAGGGCAGGAAGGGGCCGGTGCCGGGCTCTGTGCCCTGTCACACGCCACAGAGAGCCCAGTGACCCCGGGGGATGTGCGACTTCCCTCCCAGCTCAAACCAGATTCCCCTTGTCTGTGAGTTAATCCTCAAACGGCCCCAGACGCTCTGCCCACCCCCTGAGGATGGTGTTCCTCTTTGCTCTGGGTATGACTGAGATGCTGAATCCATTTTACTGATTTATTTTTCACCAGGAAGTTCCTGCAGAGCTTCTTGCTCCCCACCCCCCGGGGACCTGTGCCCCTGCAGCTCCAGAGCAGCCTCTCCTGCCCGAGGGATGCGACGTTTCCAATGCAGCCTGTGGGGTTTGATTCTCCTAGGAAGAAGTAATGGAGAGATTAATTTTGCTGCCCATGCTCTCAGAAGAAAAGCCCAATTAATCAGTGGGTGGATGACACCCTGAGCCTCTCCCTGTGCTCTCAGACCACTGCTGTGGCCTGGCTGGCATTTTCTGGCTCCTCTCTGTGCTCTTTTCTTGCCTGGATGGAGTTTTTTTAATCTGCTGCAATATGAAGGTCACTTTCATAGGCTGAGTAACATCAAGGAGTTTGGACATGAGGAGGACCGATTGTTCCCAGTGGTTATTTTTAGAGTGATACCTGAGGAAACAAACAGCCCACGTCCCACGAGCAGAATGAAAATTAGTTGGAAACTTCAAGGAAAAGGCTGCCAGAGCCAGGCCCTGCCCCTCCCGGGTTCCCCGCCGTACAGGTGTGTGTGCAGTGCTGGGCTCTGCAGCCACAGCTTCTCACCTGCTCCCAGAGTGTCTGGGGCTTTGGGGGGCTCCTGGAGCCTTTTTCCTGCCTGGCTGCTCAGCCTGGGCTGGGGCTCCGGGTTATCCATCCAGGGGGGCTGCTCCGTGTGCAGGGGCCGCAGGATCGGGGCTGCTGTCCCCGCTCGCCCCCAGAGCCCGGGGCTGCGCGGGGCTCTCCGGGCGCTGCAGGGCTCCGCGCCCGCACCGGGGGTCAGTGTTGCTCCACGCTGGGGCTGGGCAGGGGCCGCACAGCCGATCCCGTGTGGGGACGGCGGCCCGGGCACCTGTCCGGGCTCCGCGGGCACCGTCCTGCCGCGGGGCCCCCTCGGTCACCGGGGCTTTGTCGGAACAGGGGGCACCTGGACCCGACACCGGGCCGTCCCCTGATGCCTTCTGTGCCCTGGGGTGGCCGGGTGACCGTGAGGGACCGTGCGGGCAGAGGGGAGTGCCGGGCACTGAGCGCAGCTCTGGGAGCTGCCCCGAGCGCAGGAGGGTCCCCGGTGGGGGCACGGGCGGCACCCGGCCCGGGCTGCCCCAGGGAATTTGCTGGAACGCCGCTGGGATGAGCTGGAGCGGCTGCTGCCTGGGCTGGGGGTGTTTGGATTGCAGCCACTGCTCACCAGGAACGGCCCCGGCTGCCGCAGCCCAGCCCTGAGCAGCGCTGCCCGTGTTTCCCCTGCCTTCATCCCTCGGCTGGCACCTCCGGAGGAGCAGGAGCCCTCACTGCCCCGGGACAGGTGAGTGAGCCCGGACATTCCTGTGGCACAGGTGAGCAGCTCCGGGGCCGTGTTCCAGCACAGCCCTGGCACAGCCGGGTGAGCCCTGGGACCCCCGGGCTGATGGGGACCCCCAGCTCCTTGGGATGGTGACGGGCACCTCACTGCAGTTCTCATTGTCTGCCTTTTCCCTCATGATGTGCCCGGTGAAATAGTCAGAGATCTCTTCTTCCTGTTGCTTTTTTCCTCTGTAAGTTTGAGGACAACCCTTGCCAGAGCCTTATCCAGAAGCAGTGCTGGATAATCTTTCCTCTTTCAAAGGAAATTCCTTTTCCGACTTCAGCAGAACATTTGTTTGTGTGACAGTTCCCATTTAGCTTTTGACAAGCTCGGTAGCTGGTCAATTTATTTTACTTTTTAAGTGAAATAATTAATAAAGGGAAAAAATTACTTTCTTTTGCCAGCCCTACAGAGACATTTGCCTTTGTGAAATAATTTTTATTTATGACTCCTTTAATGATTGTGCAGCACAATTTTATGGCTTTGGGTTGTGTCCGTTAGGAGCAGGATTTTGTCACTGAATTTCGATGCAGGAAGTGTGTGTGTGTATAATGCAAGGCACGCCAGGTCCCCGGGCAGCTCCGTGCGGGAATAATCTCCTGTCGGGAATGTCGCATCTGTGCCCCAGTCCCAGGGCGGGGCAGGGAGGAGCCGGGCAGCCTGAGCTCCTCTTCCTCTGACCTCGGGGCTCACCTGCCCTCGGTAGCAGCTTTGGGCAGCCGCAGGAGCCGCCGGGTTCCCCTCACCCTGCACCTCAAATCCCCTGTGCTCTCCTGGAGCAGGGATGTCCAAATCCTGCCCCGGCGGCAAAAACCTCTGACCCCGTGTGCTGCCACCGGCCCGGGGGTTGTGGTGGGGAGAGAACAGAACTTTGCGCTGGGAACCAGGAGAGACCTCGGGCAGGGAGGGCAGCAGCTGGGGCAGAGCCCTGCGGGAAGGGCGTGGTGGGATGGATGAGGGCAGAGCTGGATCCCTGGATCCCTGGAACCCTGGATCCCTGCCCGGGCCGGGGGCGCTGGGGCCGGCCAGGACGGATCCGTCGGGATGGCAGCTGCCGCCACCGGAGCCTCCCCTCGGAGGTTTCACGGCCAGCGCAGCCGGGAGAATTATTACCGCCCTCTGTTTTATCCAAGCAATGATCTTTAAGGGAGGGGAAAAGAAAAGGGACTGTTCTACAACTGCTCTGTTTATGCGGCCCCATTAAGTTTGGAATAACAGAGATGCTATCTCGTAACCGAGGCAGTCACTCTAAAGCCTGAACCCGCCGGGGCTAATGATGCCCTCAAGAGCCTCCGTGAATCAGCTGTTAACCTGTTAACCGCTGCTGACCCGCCCCGCGGCCCCGGGACGCTCCTGCTCCGTCAGAGCGCGGGCAGCAGCCCCCCTGCACCGGGGGGATGAGATTGCCCTCAGTCAGATGTACGCGGGCATTCCTTGACTATTCCCGCATTTACAGACAGACTGGAGGCGTTGGTGGTTTGTTTTTCCCGGCAAACGCGTTGCATCCCGCTGGGCCGGGGGTGATGGGCTGACGGTGGATGTGCCACCGCTGACCCTGAGCTGCCGCCCCAGCCGAGCCGCGCACACAGACCGAGGGAATCTCCGCGGATCCACCGAGCTCTGAGGGTGTGCGGTGCTGAGAATCCCATCTCAAACACCCTGGGTTTGTATCCAGAGGTGCAGCGGCTGTGCCGGGCAGCGAGCCTCGTGTGACCTGTCACAGGGAGAAGCAGCTCCAGGAGCTGGGGGTGACCTGCTCGGGCAGGAGCCCAGGTCAGTGCGTTTATTCCTGATTTTATTGGAATTCAGGAGTTCAGCTGGGCCCTCTGGGGGGAAGCTGGGAGGGGGTTTACTGCCTTGGGTCAGCAATTCTCCCCCAGTAGGGGCCTGCAGGGGCCGCTTTATTCCTTAGTGGGGACAGCCCTGTGGTGGGAGCTGGGCTGGGCTCAGAGGCAGAGGATGGTTTATGGTCAGACAGGAGTTTGGGGGTGGTTTATGGTCAGACAGGAGTTTGGGGGTGGTTTATGGTCAGACAGGAGTTCAGGGGTGGTTTAGGGTCAGACCGGAGTTCGGGGGTGGTTTAGGGTCAGACAGGACAGTTTTCCTCATTAGCTGGTTCTCAGTTGCTGGCCGGGGTTGAGCCATGGCACTGAGCTGTCCTGCACCACGGCAGCACCAAGCCCTCCCCGCAGCATGGACCCTGTTCTGGGCACTCCTGCATCGTGTGGAGAGGGATGGAGACCTTTTGGGACTTGGAGCTTTGCATTTATTCTGAGTGTTGCCCAGGGCTTGTCGTAATGTGCTGGGAGCAGGTGTAGTAAGTGTTTGTGCCAGACCAGGAGGGTGTCTCGGGGCGGTTGGGTTTGTTTCTTGCAGATGTTCCCCACCGTCGTCTTTTGGAACCTGAGATCCCCCTGGTATCCCAGAGGAGCCTTCCCAGCTCCTCCTGCATCCTGCAGAGGGGAGGGGACGTCCTGCTGCCCACCCTGCCCCTGGGGAGGTTGGGTAAACACAGTAAGATGCTGAGAACAGTCACCGATTAAATTTTTTATTTAGACTTCAGATCTTTGGCAAATGAAAAAGAAATTCTAATTATCAGAGAAAACTCAATTACCAAGGGAAATACCAGCAAAATTATTTTTTAGAAACATATTGAAAGATGAAGGTGACTGGGGTTATTATTGTTCCTTTTGCATTTTCAGAGCCCAGGCAGACATTATTTATTACCACTATTTTTACCACAGTAGTTAATTTTGAATAAACATTAGGATTCTACTCCATCTGATCCTCACTGGAGTGTTGCAGTCTGTGTTGCTGCTGCTGTTATAAATGTGATTGCAGATGCAAGAGCTCAGCTAGAACATACTGTCTTCACACACAGGAAAGAGGAGGTTTCACAGGAAAAATGCCAGTAAACCAAAAGCCCAAAATAAGCTCTGAGTGCGATGGTTTGATTTTCCGTGGTCTGTCAAAACCAACTCCTTGGTAAATCTCTGGCTTCCACTGAACTGCAGCTCTAAGGTTCCCCCGTGGGGACTGAGGGCAGCTTGTGCCCTGGGGGAGCATCCTGCAGCTCTGTGGGGAGCAGGGAGAGCCCAGCCTGGCCCTCCCTGAGCTCCTGCCCATCCACTGCTGTACATCCTCCTCTCCCTGAGCTCCTGCCCATCCACTGCTGTACATCCTCCTCTCCCTGAGCTCCTGCCCATCCACAGCTGCCTCACCTGAGCATTTTCACCCTCTCCCTTCGTCATAGCTGAAGATCATCTCATTAATCATCAGCATCTTTAGGAGAGAGCGGGGGGCTGGTTCCCTCCTTTTTTTGCAAACCCTTGGCTTCCAAGCTTTGAGAGTCCAGAGCACGAAAGGGGTGGGGGCAGTTTTCCTAAACAGCAAAAGGTGCCCCTGCAAAGTCGTTCCTTCCCCCATATTCACAGATATGGATGAGCCCGTGTGTGTGCTCACAGACAGGCCTGGGGCCTCTGGGGTTTGGTGCCCTCTGGGAGTCACCCTTCAAACCTTTTGTCTTTTTGAAGGGTTAAAGTGGCAGCACCTGAGCCCCTGCACCTGGGCATTAAACCCTCAGGGACACTGACCCACAGGTCACCTGCAGAGGCAGAATGGTTGAGAAGAGCAGCAGAGAGCGCAGAGAGAGCTGAAGGAGACTCCCAAGGGTCAGGCAGGGAGGGCTGGTGGGGAGGAGGGAGATAAGGGATTGGGGTGGGGGGAGAAGGGAGATAAGGGATTGGGGTGGTGGGAGAAGGGAGATAAGGGATTGGCGTGGGGGGAGAAGGGAGATAAGGGATGAGGGGTGCTCACCCCTGGAATGCCGTGGGCACAGGGGCTCGGGCAGCGGCGTGGCCAGGCTGAATCCCAGGGTCCTGTCCCGTCCCACAGTGGCCAGGGCAGCAGTGAAATGTGGCTCACAGCATCCCCCAGCCACCCTCCTCCCAGGAGGGCTGGACCTGAGGCTGTTGGAGGGTCGCTGTGCTCTTTGGGGTGACCACACAACACTGACAGGGCAGGGAGGAGGAGGAGGGGAGGTTTTCCCCAGAGCCACCAACAGCGAGGGGCCCAGACAGTTTGGACAAGCTGTCAAAGCCGTCCAAATAGCCTAAATAATCATCAGGCCAGATTCCTGCTGGCCCCAGCAGTTGCCAGTGGTTGTTCCGAAACAAATACAAACCCAATTTGCTCTCAGAGTCATTCTTGAGGCACGAGATAAACTTCATCCTCTCCACTGCTGCTGCCAGAGGCCAAGCAGTGACCCCTCAGCAGCCCCTGACCCTGCCGGGGGCTGCCTGTGCCCAGCCTGGGACACCTCTGGGTTGACTGTGCCCAGCCTGGGACACCCCTGGGGCTGTTCCCAACCTGGGACACCCCTGGGTTGTCCCTGCAGGAACCAGCCCAGTGTGCTCTGGTTCTGTAACACTCTCCCCGTTCCTGTGCTCGGGGACAGGCTGTGACCACCCGTGTGTGACCTGGGCACAGGTAAGTGGTGCCCTCCCCACAGCCCCTCCCTGTCCCAAAGCATCACCCAGCCGAGGGGATGGGCATCCTGGGATGGAGGCACACGGGGAAAGGAGGGGCTGGCACCCAGAGCTGTGTGTCACCTCCCTGGTGCTGGCTGTGGGGTGGGAGTCCGGCCCTTCCTGGCAGGTTTTAATAGAACTTCAACTATATTTAGATGAAAAATAAACACATTCTTGGCTTGCACACACATTTTGATGCCTGATGAATGAGCAGGACCTATTTCACAGGAAACTCTGACATTCCTGGGGCTCTGCTGGGCGCAGGGGCCCTGCCAGCCTGTGCTGGTGTCGTCACTGCAGAGCGCTGGCCGTGGCTATTAATTAAGTTATTAATAGCTGCCCTCTGTGCTTATTTTAGTGCTGCATGGGAATGAGGAACCTGGGGACGCTGCCACCCTCACCTGAGTGTTTGTGAGGGCACAGGGACCCTGCCCGGGCTGGGCTGTCACAGGTGCTCCCTGGGGACAGTACCCAAGGGTGGCCCATCCCAGCAGCACGGCTCGGGATGCTCGGGGCCCTCCTGGATTATCCTCATGGACCCGGTGCCCAGGAATTCCCCCAGCGTGGTCCTGAGCACGCCCAGCCCACGTGTCTGTACAGCTGCCAGGGCTGCAGATGCCACCGAGGCAGCTGCAGCTGGAGCACAGCTGTGCCTTTGATCAAATTGGCTGTTTCTCCAGTTCTCCAGGGTCTGAGCAACCCCTTGGTGTGGCCCCATCAGAGCCTGAAGGAGCAAATGCTGCTGGGTGAGCCCAGATCTTCCCTCACTGCCCCCTGCACCTGGCTCTTGGGGAGGTTTATAAACCAAGTTAGCTCTTTTGACACTAAATGCAATTCCATCCAATAACTATGAGAATCTGGCAGTGCCCGTGCAGCCTGCTGGGTGCCCGGGGAGTGCAGCAGCACAGAGGGGAGGTGGGCACGTTCCCAGGGGGGAATCCCTGTGCAGCTCCGTCCTTCCCCAGGGCGCTGAGCACACCAGGACACCCCACACAGCTCCTGCATGCCAGGAGGGATGGAGCCTTGTCCTGAGCCCAGCAGGTCCTGCCCCACCCTGGGGCTGCTGCAGGATCTGCAGCACCGCCCCTTCCTCCCTGTGTTTGGCTTCAAGCCCCTCTAAAATCACTTTTCTTCTATTGCCCAGAAGAGGTTCGTTGCTCTGTGCTGAAAAGCCAAAGTTTTGCTGAAGGAACTCCCCAAAAAAGGCTCTTCCCAGGGAAAAGGTTCTCATGGCAGTGATGTGTCCATGTCTCGGAGCACTGGGATCCTTCCCACGCTGCCCTCTGGCCCTGCCTGCCTGTGGGGAGGAAGGAGCTCCCACTCAGGCTGATTTTCCCTCATCTTCCCAGGTCCTGGAGGGATTTTTCCAGCACTGGGACTGCACGGGCTCTGGGGTCCCGACGTGGTAACATCACCCCTGTGTTCAGTGCCTGCTGGTCATTGGTCCAGCTCCCATTTTAGGACATTTCTTCCCCAAATTGCTGCCTTATTTGGCCTTTCCCTGGGTGATGCCGGTGACATCACCCACCAGGCAGTCGGTTCAGGGCCATCACCCCGTGAGGAGGAGCCCTGGGGGGAGGAAGGGCCGTGGGTGTCCCGGGGACAGCGGGGCTGGAAGGCAGCACGGGCACGGGGGGCTGTGGGAAGGAGCTCTGGCCTTCCCTCCATGGCAGGTGCTGGCCCTGGCAAGGCCACCTGCCCCAGGTCACCCCCTGAGCCTGTCACTGTCTGTCCCCTGAGCCTGTCACTGTGTCTGTCCCCTGCCCCAGGTCACCCCCTGAGCCTGTCACTGTGTCTGTCCCCTGAGCCTGCCACTGTCTGTCCCCTGAGCCTGTCACTGTGTCTGTCCCCTGCCCCAGGTCACCCCCTGAGGCCTCTCGCTGACTGTCTCCGGTGTCTGCAGGGCCGTTTCTGTTCCCTCTGCCCACGCAGGGTGGATAAATTACCTTTTAATTCCGTTTTTGGTGTTGAAAAGACTATTAAGAATGTTACAGCCCCTTAGAAAGTGTTTTCAGCCCGAGCCGGGCGCGGGGACCCAACAAAGGCCGGGGCCGGTGTGCGTGCGCTCCGCACAATGCTTCCGGCGGGAAACAGTGTCCCCAGGCCGGGGGGTTCCGCCTCCCGCTCGGCGGCGCCCGGCGCACGAGGGGTGTGAAAGCTGTATGAAATGAGTGATGTGAATAAAGAATTGGCTTTTCCCGCGTGAAGGTCGTGTGGAGTCTCGGCTAACTCATTGCAATAATAAACCATGACCCCCCCATCCCCAGCCTTTCCCGTAGTGTGCTGATATGGCAATGAAGGGCTGCAGGCCTTCCTCGCCCTCCCGCAGGCCAGCGCTACCTGAGGACCAGCACAGCCCCATGAATATTCACAGCACAGCTCTCAACCTCAGGCTCCTTCTTTATTTTTGAGAGAGAGAAAAAAACCCCAGTATTTGCAGAGCCACTCTCCTAATATTTTGCCTGACCGGCTTAATTGTTTTTCTCCTCGGCCCTTAGCGGTTGCTGTGCTGCGGGCAGTGCTGAGGCATTCCTTGTGCAGACATTAATGTGTGCTTTGTTTAAATCCCGAGTGCCGGTGTCAAGCCCTGAGCCCTGGCAGAGCTCGCAGGCTGGACAGGGCTGGGGCACAGCCAGGGCTGGTTGTATTTTAACACTGTCCAAATATTAACTCTGCCCAGAGGATGTGGAGGTGTTTCCTTGCCATGTCAGCATCCGGCACAGCGCCGGCCTCCGCCAGACACGGCACATCCCGGACACCTCCCTCAATCAGCCTTGGCCGTGAACCCGGAGAGGAAAGGCAGGGAGGGAGCAGGCGGCAGAGCCCTGGGACAGAGGGGACTCTGCAGGACAGGCTCAGCTGCCAGCCCCGGGACAGCCAGGCCACACGGTGACACGGTGACACTGGCCCTGGGTGTCAGCAGGCCAGGCACGGACACAGGGCAGTGCCCAGGGCTGGCCGTGCATCAATCCTTCTTGGGAGCCACCATAAATAAAATTCCTCTTGGTCCTGGTTTGCTCCTGGTGATGTTAGCATTTTTTTTTAAACATTTTTTGAAATCAGGCAACAATCTACAAAACCCTCACTGTGGAGAGGATGATTTTTTTTTGGTGATTTGGCTGAAGAAAGGGAGTTGAAAAGTAAATAAAAGCTCAAATTAGATTTATATAAACATAACCTCACTTTTTACAGAAGAACACACAACCATATGGGCTTTCTTTAGCTCTGCCCTAAAGGAGCAGCTGCTGCAGCTCTCAGGAAGTTTCCACCCTCACTTCATGAATTCTTGCCTTTTCACCTCTAAATTTTTCTCTCTAGGGCTTTTAAACAAGTTTTATTGTAGTGTTTATACAGCCAACTCACTCTGCCTTTGGTTTATGTTTTTCTCGCCTGCAGCCACTGAATTTTGAGGTTTATTAGTTACAGGTATCTGAAATCACCTTTTTTTAAAGAATTGACTGCCTAATAAACCCCTTAAAAGCTTCTGTAAAGGCAATTGTCCTCCACCCCAGGACCAGGTTCCTACTGAGTTATACCCAGGATCAACAACTTCTCTATGGCTGTTTGTAACCACCAAGGTAAATAACAGGAATCCCATCCCTTCTGATAAAGCAGGTCTGCACCAGTTCATTGGAGAAGTATCCAAGCGAAGAGCTGTTTTTGGAAACAAACTAAAGGAGAAGGCTGATTGTTTTCTGGCCTGGAATGATGCAAACCAGACCCTGAGCACCTTCAGTCCAAGCCCCCACCCTGGGGCTCTGCTCTCACACCCAAAGCCAGGCACTGCAGGGAAAGAGAGACCACTGCAGAGTTTTCCCCTCACATGAGGGTTTTCTGCACAGTTCCAGAAGCACAGGAGGTGCAGAGCTGGCTCCCCACACCATCTGTGCCCCACAAATCCCTCCTCTTACCCACTGACCACTGAGGACAGGGCTCCTTCCACGTGGCTCCAGTGCCAGTAAATCAGTTACAAATAAAGCTCAGTGTCCAGGTGTTTTCCATAGAGCAGGGAAACCTGTTAAATGCCTGCAGCCCCCTCCCTCCTGCCTGCCCGGAGAGATCTGTGTGGGGCAGGGCTGGCAGTGAGCCTTGCTGTGAGGTGCCAGCCGGGCTCCTCTGCTGGGCTCCTCTGGTGACCCCTGGCCCTGGAGGGGCAGCTCTGGAGCAGTGACCCACTGTCCTCCTGTCACTGGCACTAGCAGCTCGCTCTTATTCATAGGAGCCGAGAAATTGAATTTCAAGTTTGTTTGTTTTGGCCTGAATGTTACAAACACACGCAAGGACGGGCAGTGAGTGAAGGGCTCTCCCCTCCCTCTCAGGGTGTGTAACACCATCCTGCAGCTCATTTCTCACCGGTTTCCTCCGCAGGTAAAGCTCCCTGTGCTCAGGGGCAGGGCCCAGAAACCTCCCTGGCTGAGGCCAGCTCCTGCTCTGGCCCCAGGGGACAGCAGCCCCGGGTGGGGACAGCCCTGGTGTCCGGGGGATGTGGGGACAAAGGTGACCCAGATGCGGCCACTGTCCTTAGGCAGCCTCTGCCTCTCCCCTGGGTCAGTCTCCCCCTCACACACAGATGGGCCCTTTCTCTGCCTAGAATATTTCTTTTAAAAAAAGGGGGCACCACAAATGAGACAGCCCTGCAAATATTTGCAGATTCAGAGCAGCTAAGCTCTGAAAAACTTTTGCTGAGCTGTGGCTTCTGCCCAGTCAGTAGTTATTTCTCTGTAGGGAGGCTCTGTCCCCCCTCTCTCCCACCCCTGCTCCTGCCTGGGTCGGCAGTGGGGGAGGAGATGAAGGATTTTTTGTACCCAAAAATACTTTATTTAGAGCTTTAGGAACATTTAAATGTATTGTCAGTCGTATTTAGAACAACTAAAGTTGAGCTGGAGGTTAAAGTGGAGCAGGACGCTCCCACAGGGGGCACAAACTCCCTGTGCTCCCCTGCCCTGGCCATCGGCAGGACATGAAGGGCTTGGTCCTTTGCAGCCCCACAAGTTAAAATACTGCCCTTGCTGGGGGATCAGCTCATGCCCACCCTGAATTTCACTTCTAATATCAACACTAAAGGCTCCCATATGTTTTGGGCTGTTTGATGCATTAATTTCACGCTTTTGCTCCCGACACTGGAGAGGCACAGGATTTTGTTAAGCTGTTTAATTGCAGTAAATTTCTTTAGCAGACAGTATTTTATGAGCTGCAGAAATACCTGCAAGGCTTGAGCAGGTGCCAGCAGTCCCAAAAGCCTGAAGGAAGTGTGTGCTGAACAGGGACTTCTGCAGATTACAATTTATAGATCACAAAGCTCAGAACATGCTGCAGTGGCTGCCCCTATCCCTTGTCCACAGTCCCCCTGCAGCTCTCCTGGAGCCCCTTTAGGTTCTGGAAGGTATCAGCAAGGTCTCCCTGGAGCCTTTCATTGTGCACAAAGTGAACTTGACCCTCCTCCTGTCAGAGACCACCCCGTGGCAGGGAGGGTGAGGGGGATGACCCAGCCCTGCCCTCACAGCCCCCAGGAGTGAGGGCTGGGGGAGAGGAGAGGGCCAGCCCAGTGCTGCCCCCAAAACCCCTCCTCTCCTGTCCCTCTGCCCTGACATTTCCCCAAGCTCCCACCCGCATTCCTCTGCAGCCAGGAACCACCTCTTCTCCACTGCCACCCGAGCCTCGGCTGGTTTGTAACCCTCCCTGGGCTGGAGCAGGATCCCCTTTTCCCCCAGAGCTCCCCAGGCAGGGGAGATGGGAGGGTTACCCACAAAAGAGGGCTCTGCTGAAAATCCCACCCCAAAGTGCTCATGTGTAAATGTGGATCCCCAAATGCAGCAGAAGTGCCACCCATGGGGGCTGGCAGAGACCTCACCCCCCTCTGCTCCTTCCCTGGGCTCCTGTGGGCACCCCAGTGTCCCCAGGAGCTTCAGCACACCCAGGGGCTGTGGCAGGGCTGCCATGGACCTGTCCCCGAGGGAGCACAGCTCACCTGCTCAGCCCTGCAGCAGGTCCAGCTTCACCCAGCTCTCACCTCTGAGTTATTTCAACACAAGCCAGCAAACACCCACCAAACGGAGCAGGCCTTGAGGAGAAACCAGAGGCTGCTGAGCAGAAAGAGCCCCCAGCAGCTGTGAGCTCCTTGGACACTCACCTGAGAGAGAAAATATCCCAGTTCTCTGGCAAACCTCGTAGATCCTCAGTGTAACAGAGCAGAGTGAGCACAGACACTGCCAGCCTGGATCACCTGCTGTTTTCAGTGGAGCATCACTCGGTGTAGGGAACAAATATGACCTGCAGGGACCCGGTGCCAGATCCTGGGGTGGCACCAGACCTGAGAGGCAGCAGGAGAGCTGTGGGACAAGGAGCAGGGCAGAGCCCAGGGCAGGGAGCAGGGGAAGGTTCAGCTCCTTGGCGCTTGGAAGGGTCACTGAAGCATTGCAGGGAAAAAGTGACATTGCAGCATCTCAGGGACATACACACTCTCTGCCCCCAAGACAGCTGAGGCTGTAAAGCTGTTTTCCTCAAAATTCTTTCCATTCCAGCTCCAGGGTGGCAGCTCCATGGCTGAGTCAGTCACTGAGCAGGCACAGCCCTGTCCCTGTCACCAGGGTGAAGCCCCAGCCCTGTGCCCACTCCTTGGTTTTGCATCTTTGCACAGGACAAAGCCCCACTGCGTGTGGCTGCAATTTTCTATCATTTGCTTTCAGCAAGTTGATCAAATTCCTCAAACCCACTGCCTTGGCACAGTGGCAGCAGCCTGTTAGCCTAATTCCAGTGAGGATTTAAAAACCACAAACACCCCTTGTTTTTGACCACAACTGTAGCTTTAGTACGCCAGAAGTTACTGTTGAGATGTGTTATTTCCAAAAGACTATTGCAAGATCTTAGTCATAAGAAGGTTGGACAGACTTGATAAAAACCAGCACAGCCCCTCCTCTCCAGCTCCTCCTGGCCAGGTACACCCTGCACCTCCCACCCGTGGGCACATGGGCCCCCTGTCACACCCAGGAGGACCCCGAGGAAATTCTTTCCTCAGGCTGTGCTGGATGCAAGGGGACTTGGAGCTGCTTGCAAGTGAATAGTCAGATTTTTACATTTTTTTAACCTTCCCCTTCTGCTGCATTTCCAAACGCCCCCAGTCCTGGTGGGGCTCCCCTGCTCAGACCCTGCTCTGGCTGCAGGTGGTGCACAGGAGGCTGGCCTTGGCCAGGGTGAAGGGTTTGCCCATCAGCAGCGTCTCACACTCCAGGCAGGCAAAGTGCTTGTTGTGCCAGGCCAGCCCTTCCACCTGCTGGTAGTCCTCCGAGAAGATGATCTACGGGACAGACAGACAGACAGACAGACAACGGCTTATTTCCACCACCTCACCCAGATGGAGCGTGGCAGGAGCAGGGAGAACCAGTCCCACACCTCCCACCAAGCCCATCAGCCTTGGAGCTCGGGAATGGGCACCTAAAATAATCACAGGATGGTTTGGGTTGGAAGGGACCTGTAAGGGCCACCTTGTCCCAACCCTCTGCCCTGGGCAGGGTCACCTTCCACCAGCCCAGGTTGCTCAGAAGGCTGATTGAGCCTGGCACGGGCAGGAGCCTGGCACGGGCAGGAGCAGTGGGTGGTTTCCCCCCCAGAACCAGCGGTGTCAGAGCTGGTCCCCACCCTGGGGCAGGGGGATCAAAGGACTCTGGTCACTCCCTGCCCTGGCACAGGGGGCTCACAGGGACTCTGCCCTGGCACAGGGGGGTCACAGGTCTGTCCCTACCTCGTCACAGCCGACGCAGCGGGGCCGGAGGCTCTCGCAGTAGTGGCGCCCACACCAGGCGGCCCCGCTCTTCCAGAAGTAGATGAGGTCGACGAGGGGCTCGGCGCAGCGGCAGCACACGAAGCAGGCCGGGTGCCACTGGCGGGAGTAGCCGGCGCGGTCGGCGTAGACCACGGGGCAGTCCCCGGGCAGCTCCTGCTGGCAGGTGTCACAGCGCTGCGGGACAGGGACAGCGGTCACCGGGGCTGGAATGGTGGGCGGAGGCAGTGCTGGATCCCACCACCCGAGCCCATGGGGAAGGCTCTCTGGGACCTTCGGTCTGTGGGCACAGGGGGAAGACAGCGGTCTTCTGAGTAGCTCATTTTTGAAGGGCCTTTGGGACCCCTCCCAAACTAAAACCTTCACCAAAATCCAAAGGTTCTCAAAGAAAAAGTTAAGAATTCCTATAGTGCAGGAGTGCAGCACATCAAAGATGTAAATTTGAAGAGAGATCAGGAACTGTAGTCTTTTCTCTTTGTTTTCTGTCTGTGCCTAACTCGATTGTCACTCCACAGATTTCAGCAAGTGTTTTCCATTTCTAACACAGCAAAGAGCCAGAATTAGACATGATTAATCTCAAGATTAATGGCATCCGTGCACATTACACACGAGACCAACTGGGTTTACTCTTTATCTGTGCCTGCAGAGTGATCCTGTGATTAGTGAAGAGCCAGCTCTAAAGCTGCACTAGGAGGCTGGCAGGATGTCGTTCCAATTCCCAGCGAGGCTGGGAGCAGCCTGTGTGTCACACGGGCTGTGGGTACACTGCTGTGCCCCATCAGAGCCTTGGCACAGCGGTGTCCCCTCAGCAGGCTCCAGGTGGCACAGGGACTGGGAATGCCCCTGGGATCAGGTGGTGACTCACAAACACCCCAGGTTAAGTCAACAGCTTCTCGTAGATACAACAATAAATCCATAGAATGGGTTGGGTTGGAGGTGCCTTAAAGCTCACCCAGTTCTCACCCCCTGCCATGGGCAGAGACACCTTCCACTTGCCCAAGCTGCTCTAGAGGAGAGGAGACACAAACCCAAGATTTCTCAGTAGCAAAGTAGACTAACACTCCCTGTTGGAATTCCGGATTCCAATTAATCATCCCGACCTTGGCAAAGAAAGAAAAAAGAAGCCAGAACTGTCACAAGTCCCTGAGCTGCAGAGGCCACGAGGGACGGGGCAGGGATAGGAAAGGGACAATTCCCACCACTGCCAGCCCCTTGCCCTGGCTCACACGGAGTGCTGGGACCCTCCTCTTTGTGCCGGCCGAGTTTCCTTCCCCTCCTCTCTCTGTTACACAGCAGAGGCCACGGGACATCTGCACCCCGAGGTGGTCTCCTCTGCTTGGTCACTGACCCTGCCAGCACCCCACACGTTTCACCATGGCCTCCTCCCTCCCTCAGCTGGGCTCCCAGGGACTGCCCCACCGCCCACGGGGCGGTCCCATCTCACTGATGGGCACTGTTTTCCCAGGAAATCCAGGCTGACAGTGCTGGAGGAGACAGAATGTTTCCTGGCTCGGCCGTTCCGTGCAGCTGAAAGGGGATACGTGTGCTGACACTGCTCCTTCCACCACGGAGAGCTTCAGACACATTTCCAAGCGCTCCCAGCCCCACGTCAGTGAAGGGAACTGCGGCATTTCTGGTCTGGCTGAACCAGCACAGGATGGAGCAGCTGGCAGAGCCCTCCTGGACAGAGGGGACACAGGGCACTGAGCAGCTCTGCACCATCACACCCCACTGAGGCCCTTTCCCTACGCCCCCAATACCCTCCCGAGGCACCAGGTTTGGGGTGAGCCCCAGAGCCAGACCCTGCAGCTGCCTCTGCTCTGTCAGCCCCAAGAGCCACAGACACAGCAGCCCAGCCCTGCTTATCTTGCGGGATCTAAAGCAAGAACAAACACAGCAGTTTCCAACCCTGAGCTCAAGTTTCTTGCCAACAAGAACTTTTAGAAAAAACCAACTTATTTTGCTGTTTCTTTCTATGGAAATTATTCAGAGGGAAAACTATTTGTAGGGCTTTTCCCAAGCATTGTATAACCTCCATATCCTGCTATTTACACGCTACAAAGAAGCGATTCTTCAAATTTGAGGTGGGATTACAGCTTGGTGCTCCTTTTACATCTCCATCATGCAAGCAGAGGAGTGAAGACTTCCTTGGCTGAATTACCAGAGGTGTTGGCCAAACAAGTGTCCTGTTCTCCTAAGCTTTCCCACCCTGCTCATCCCCAGCTCCTGTTCTGCAGTCCCAGCTCCCAGGGAAGGAGCTCCCAGACACCACCAGCACTCCGAGCACTCCCTGCAGTGCTGCCCTCAAGCTTTTGGGAACCACGACTAATTTGGACCAATTGCCTCAGGATTTGGTTCGATTCCAGGGCAGTGACTCGTACCACCAGAGGAGTTCCCAGCTCTGGGGGTGGATAGGGATTCTGTGCTCTGTGGAGAACACTCCTCTCGTGGGACAGACTTGCAGCAGGGATGTGCAGGAAGATGAGGTCTGTGCTCAGCAGGGCCAGTGGCCGAAGCCCTTCCCGGCTCTGCCATGGCCTGGGCTGCACAGTGTGGCTGTCCCAGTGGGTCTGCCACTGCTGGGAAAGCTGTTCCATTTTTCAGCTGGTGCCTTGAGAGAAATGATGCTTCAGACTAAGGAGGATAACATCACAGTTATGTATTTATTTATTTGAAAGGACAAACTCGCAGTTTAAGTAAACCCTTATGCTAGGATGACTTATTGATATGTTTAAAGGAAACCTTCCTTTTTTGGCTATTTTTTATCTTAAAATTCAGTGTTTTGTCGCAATAGTGAAAAATCTTAACTGTGTCACTGGATTCAAAGTCAGAAGTACGTTAACAGACCATGGCAGAGGGGAGACATTACCCAATATGGACTGAGAATGAAAACTGCTCTTTACATGTACAACCTCGGTGCAGGAATGGCAGGAAAGAATCTCCTCTTAAAAACACTTGGACACCATTTGCCTTTTCAGCCTTAAATCCTCTGCTGCAAGTCACCCTCACAAGGACCAGGACAAGGTATTTCCACTCACCATATTTTATGATAAGCATCTGTTCAGCAGCCACTCCAGACAGCGCTGGGGGAATATAAATCTAAAAGGGTGTTGAGAAACCTCAGCCATTTCTCTGTGGAAATGTATTTGTATGCCCAGGGACCCAGGGCAGCTGTTTACATTTCCACAGAGTGATTACAGCCCTGGGAACACTATCTCCATGTTCACAGCTCTGTGTTAACTGGACAGAGCCTTCACCTCCTGTCTTTTGTGCTCTTTCTGGGTAAGAAGCCCGCCTGGAAATATTGATTTGCATCACACAATGGTAAAAGTTGGAAAAGACCTCCAAGACCATCAAGTCCACCTTTCAACTGAACACCACCACACACACTACCCATATCATCCAGGGACATGTCATACCCAACCTTTCAGAGCTGCCAAGAACCCAGAGCTCAAACCAGTTCCCACAGCGAGAATTCCCTGACCTTGGTGGCTCAGCAAGGCCTTTGCTGCAGAGAAAGGAGGAAGAGGAGAACACCCCTCATCAGCCCTGCCAGATGGACCCTTGTGCTCAGCAGGGCTGGCTGGAGCAGAGGGGCCCTCCAGGCTCACAGTGCTGCTCCAAAGCATCATGACATGGCTGAGCACCTGCAGCAGGCAAGGAGAATCCCCTGGGCGCAGGATGGGGACCAGGCACAGATCAGCCTCCCCCTTGAGTTGAGACCAAATCTATTCCCCGTGGCTCCCTGAGCCCAGAGCAGCCCCATCCCCATCCCATCCCCACTCACATAGCTCCCGGCCGTGGCCGTGCTCTCCAGGGCGCCGTTGGGTGACTCGGGGGCTCTGCCAGGGTCCATGTTCTTGTCCTGGGGCTTCTCCTCCTCCTTCCCGCCGCCGCCCTGGCCCGGCAGCGCCACCTCCCCGACTCCCAGTGCGTCGGCCTTGTACTTCTTCACGAACTCCTCCATCAGCCTGTGCTCGCCCTCGGCCAGCCCGCGGCACTGGGCCGGGTCCTGGTCGTGCAGGGGGAGCTGCCGCGCCAGCCGCCGCCGCCGATGGAGCGCGCCCTCCGTGCCCGCCACGGGCTGCAGCTCCCTGGGCACCAGCTCCATGTACTGCATCGCCTGCAGGGACACAGACACCTGCTCACTGAGCTGTAGCTCCCTGGGCACCAGCTCCATGGACTGCATGGCCTGCAGGGACACAGACACCTGCTCACTGAGCTGCAGCTCCCTGGGCACCAGCTCCATGGACTGCATGGCCTGCAGGGACAGAGACACCTGCTCACTGAGCTGCAGCTCCCTGGGCACCAGCTCCATGTACTGCATCGCCTGCAGGGACACAGACACCTGCTCACTGAGCTGCAGCTCCCTGGGCACCAGCTCCATGGACTGCATGGCCTGCAGGGACAGAGACACCTGCTCACTGAGCTGCAGCTCCCTGGGCACCAGCTCCATGTACTGCATCGCCTGCAGGGACACAGACACCTGCTCACTGAGCTGCAGCTCCCTGGGCACCAGCTCCATGGACTGCATGGCCTGCAGGGACAGAGACACCTGCTCACTGAGCTGCAGCTCCCTGGACTGCATGGCCTGCAGGGACACAGACACCTGCTCACTGAGCTGCAGCTCCCTGGGCACCAGCTCCATGGACTGCATGGCCTGCAGGGACAGAGACACCTGCTCACTGAGCTGCAGCTCCCTGGGCACCAGCTCCATGGACTGCATGGCCTGCAGGGACAGAGGGACACCTGCTCACTGAGCTGCAGCTCCCTGGACTGCATGGCCTGCAGGGACAGAGACACCTGCTCACTGAGCTGCAGCTCCGTGGACTGCATGGCCTGCACAGGAGACACCTGCTCTCTGAGCTGCAGCTCCGTGGACTGCATGGCCTGCAGGGACACAGAGACACCTGCTCTCTGAGCTGCTGTGGCAGGCAGGCAGGGCTTGGCAGGGCGATGCTCCACGTGTGCCATGGAGCAGCAGCAGGACCAAATGTGCCCTTCCCTCCCTTCTCCCATTGAATAAATGGCTGAACTGGCTTAGATGCCAGTGGTAGCCAGGCTGTTATAAATTGTCTCATCCTTAGAAAACAGACTGGGTGTTTTTATTGTGCTTTAGACTACTTTTTGTTTGTTTGTTTTTTTAAATAAACCCCAGTCTGCCCAGGAAAGCCAAGCAGCACAGACAGACCTGCTTTGCACAAAAATCCCGGCACACCCTCCCTCGCTGGCACTGCCGTGACACTTTCCCATGAAATTTGATAACACAGCAGCTGAAAAGACTAAAAACCCAGAAACATCAGAACCTATGAGCAGCTCTCTATTGCCCTGTGCTGGGACAGGGAGAGCTGCAGGGAGTGAGCCAAAGGCCACACTGAGCACCCCAGAGCCCCGTGGGGCTGTGTGCAGAGCAGCTCAGTGAAAAATCATCCTTTATCAATTAAAGAAATCATCATAACACAGTAAAAATTCAGGTAGCAGTTGGGTCTGTGACACTGACGGCCACCAATTCCACCTGAGTGCTGATTTCACAGCAGAGGGAACGTGTTTGGTCACTAATGCCCTGTGACACAAAAAGGAAATGCCCAGAAACTGCCAAAGATGAAGTCTCTGACTTAACTGGCCACTGTCGCAAGAGCAGAGCAAACCCCTCCCTGTCTCAGGCTGCAGTTAACTTCTCCTGGCCGGGAGTAAGGGAAGGGAGTTTCCCACTCGGCATTTTCCTATTGTAGTGTGAGGAGTGACAGGGCAGCCAGTTGGCTCCCTGCCCTTCCCGGTTGGACCAGCCTCCAGCTGCATTAGATTTGCTTCTTACTGGGTCAGCACTGGAAAGCTCCATCTTAAAAAACTCAGCAAAGAGATTTAACTGTTTGTGGCACATTGGCTGGTTCAGGGTGGGCTTTTCAACACAGAAATGCCTGCACAGCACTGAACTCTTCAGCATTTCAGGAAAAACTTCCAAGTCACCTCCACCTTGGCCACTCTGAGCAGCGGAATTCCTGACAGGAAATTTAGAACGGCAGCAGATAACGATTCAATGGAAGCAGGGCTTCTTCCCCACCTCCTGGGGTGCAGGTTAAAATCACTGCCCACTGGAATATCAGACATCAACACAGTACATTGTGCCCCTGTGCAGAGGCAGGGCTGATGTCCCATTCCCTGGGAAGGCTGCTGCCCTGTGGGAGAAGGTGGTGCTTGGGAACAGCTGCCTGGAGAGCTGTAGGATGCTGGGGCAGTGATCTGGTGCACAAATGGCTGTCACAGACATGAGGAATCCTAAGAGGAATGACAGGAGAAAGAGACAAGAATTCCCTGACTGTTCCTCCCAGGCTCACACAGGCACTGCCCCACAAATGGACAGGAAACAACAGGAGTGATGCTGTGTGACCAGGACCACCAGGACAGCACGAGCTCCAGCAGAGCAGAAACGTGGTGGGATCTCAGTGGGAGAACTCCTTAATCCACTGCTGTGCCAAGACTGATGGACCCTGACAGCAGAGCAAGGGGCCAGCACGGGCACCTGGAGCCTCCTGCCCGCTCCACCCCCACATCTTCATCCCCAGTACAAACTGCCTGTGCTGAGAGAGGGAAGCAAAGCCTCCAGGCTTTTGTAAAGGCTTCCTTAAAGCCTGCTCAGGGGCAGGTTTCAGTATCTGCCCAGACATGCAGTGGGATTTCACTCCCTGACCAAGGCAATGCTTAAAGTTATAATTGCAATGTCATAAAAATGTGTCCAGAGAAAAGATTGGGGGGGGGGGGGAATCCAACCTGACGCCAAAAACTGCCATGAAAAATAAGAAAAAGTTGCTACATCTGCTTCTATCACTTATTGTTATGGCCAATGCTTCACTATATTGCCTGAGTGCAGGCAATTTGGAGGAAGAGCCTTTTAGTTTTCACTGTTCACTACTGGATGTTGGGGCTATTTTATGAGCTGCTCTTTTCACTCTCCCCAAAGACCCGAGTATCTGCTTCATGACTTCTGCAGGCACAGCTTAACAAGAACATGCTCTGAACTTCCTCCTATTATCGACCATCCACTTCAGCAAAACAAGGTTAAAAGCCATCCCAAGTTTCCAGCCTGCCTCCAGGAGGAAACCACTGGAGCAAGGCAGTTGTGCACTAACAGCTTTTTGGCCCAAATCCCTTTAAACTATCCCGAGAGTGGCTGACATCCAACGCTTCTCCTCAACGTGTGTCAAGTTGATCTGCAAGCCAGAATTTATCAAGGTTGTCTCCAAAGCTCCTGCTTGTTGTTTACTTGAACCAAGACATATTCCAGCCTGTCCCGGCACTATAAAGAGATCAAAAACTTCCATAAAGTTTTTGAATCTCTGCCATCAGGAGGGTGGGACTGGGCTGGGGGCTTAGTTTTGCATCCAGCTCTTGGTACAGGACCATGCTCCTCATCTCCCCTTTTTAGCCTGAGCTCTCTTTATAAAACCTAAAGAGAGGTATTTTGTTCAGAGCTGCCCCTTCCCAGCAGCACAGGGATGGAGCTGGATGCTGCAGGAGGGGAGAACTGGGCTCCCCAGGGCTGCATCTGGGATCACCCCAAACACACGATCTCACGAGGGCAGGTTCAGGGCCATGGAAGATAAAATCAGCCCAGAAGCCACAGAGTTTGGGCATCCTTTAGGGCAAGGGGCTGACCCTGCCCGAGGCAGCACCAGCACCCCATGGCAGCTGGGTTCCTGATCCATCCTGGGCTGGCAGTGTGCTCAGTGAGCAGGCTGCTGGGAACAGTGCCATCATTGTTCTCTGCCCCTCGGCAGCTCCCCGTTCCCCCGGGCCTGCGGAAGGCAAAGGCTGCTCACAAACATTCCTGCTGGGCCAGCTCCACAGAGCCCGGGGAGGGGAGGACCTCGACAAAGCACCCCCAGCTCTGCCCTCACCCAAGGCCCTCAGGCCAACTGGCTTTTAAGGTGAATTGACCACTCTGGCTCTGGGGGCTGCAGCTGCATTTTCACATCTGTATCCCAAATTCTTCTTTAAAAAGGTCTGGTTGCATTTTCAGCAGCTTTCTGCTATTTGTATCAACAGCTTGCAGCTATTTGTTTCATTTGAGGAGCAGAAGCTCTTCCCCACTGCTGACAGTGGAATACAGAACAGTTTTATCCCACAGCACAGTGAAAAGGCAGCTAAATGCATTCCTGCAAGAAACGCTCTGCTGGCTCATACTTCCACATGCTGAAAACCACTTCCACCCCTTCCCACACAGCTGGTGCAGATGGAAACCAGGCACGGGAGGGAGGTGGAGCTGGGCTGGGGGCTTGGTTTTGGAGCCAGCCCTCGGAACAGGACCACACTCTCTAGCTTGCCTTTTTACCCTGAGCTCTCTTTGTAACATATTTTTCTTTTGGACCAAATTATGCTTTAACTGTAAGGAAAAAAATTCCCAGCTCCAGAGCTCGATGTGAGAGTGGTTCTGCTGGCAGCAGCACTGGGCAGAGCTCCTGCCCGTGCCCACAGGAGCTGCAGGCAGGAGCTCTCAGAACTCAGCTCCCAGCCAGGCTCACATGCCCAGGCACAGGGAGCCCTCCCACTCCTGCTCCTGGGGACAGGAAACTCCTCAAGGCTGGGAACAGGGATGGGCTGCTGTTCTCCATGAAAGGGAGGGTGAGGGACCTCGGGAATGGGGCCTCTGGGCTCAGTCTCCAGGGAAGGATCCCTCTGGCAGCACAGGGATGCTCTCTGAGAGCAGGAGCCCTGAGGCACATCCACCCAGCTGCCCACCAGAGGACAAACCCCTTCCTGCTCCTCTGCCTGCCCAGCCCAGACACCTCCAGAAGGCCTGGAGGAGTTGTTCTCACATCCAGCTTTGGAGCAGGCATGGGCTGCACAGGGCCACAGGACAGCAGGGATGGGATCTCTCCTCAGCCATGCTTCCAGTGCAGATGAGCTTTACCCAAAGAGTGAGCTTTCCAGCTGTAAAATCCACTGACTTCTCCTAGAGATGTAAACAAACCTATAAAACCCAGAGGCATTCCACCCCCCTCCCCTACCTACTCTGCTTATTTACACAGTTTTCCAAAACACGGAGTGCTCTGTACATTTCTGCTCTCTGAGGCAAACCACGATTTGCCGTTTTTCCCCGGTAACGTCGTTCCAGAGCAGAGTTCTGTTCCCCAGCCCGCCGTGGATCCCCTTACCAGCTTCTGGGTGAGCCCCGGGGGTGCCCACTCGTAGGTGATGGTGTCGAAGGTGGGGTCCTTGCCCGAGATGTTGGGGTTGGTGACGATCATGCGGTTCCTCTTGTAGACGCGGGCGCCGTCGCCGCCCTTGCTGCGGGCGGTCAGCGTGGCGTACCGCGAGCCCGAGAGCAGCCGGCCGATCTTGCGGTCATCGTCCAGCTCCGAGCTCAGCCCGTGCTCCTCCTGGCTGCACTTGCATGACTTGCAGATCTTCCTGTGCCCCACGAGAGAGAAGAGGCCGTCAGCTGGGCCGGGGGTCACACAGCAGCTCAGCTGTGGGGTGTCACCCCCTCCCAGGGGTCAAACTGGGCTTATGGCACGGACAAAAGGGGCAGGATGGAATGGGCTGGGTTGGGAGGGACCTTAAAGGTCATCCAGTGCCACCCCTGCTATGGCAGGGACACCTTCTACTGTCCCAGGCTGCTCCCAGCCCCAGTGTCCAACCTGGCCTTGGGCACTGCCAGGGATCCAGGGGCAGCCCCGGCTGCTCTGGGCACCCTGTGCCAGGGCCTGCCCACCCTGCCAGGGAACAATTCCTGCCCAGTCTCCCACCCAGCCCTGCCCTCTGGCACTGAGAAGCCATTCCCCCTTGTCCTGGCACTACAAAATCTGCTGCCTCCCACCCACGGGGAGCTGCTGCTTCCCCTGAACTCTGGAAAGCCCTTCAAGCATCACTAGATTGGAGATTGGTCTCCTCACCAGATTCCAACAGACCAGCACCAGCCTTGCCTATTATGAATCTTTACATGCCATTAAAAAAGGGACTGCTGGAAGGAACTGATGCTTAATTGACTGTAATTTGAGTGATAATAGGTATAAATCACACAGACTAAGGACACTTTGGTGGCCAGCACTGCCATCAAACAGTAATAGCAAAGGGGACAAAGTAACTCTGACACAACCCCGAGGATTTCAGCAGGATTTTGGAGTAAGAATGACTCCAACCAGCCTTTAATTGAGTCAATTAAAAAAAATGGTTTGTGCTTCCACCAAATGAGTGCTTTAAAGTTTGGGTTTCACAGAGCTGAGGTATCACAAGTGGGAGCTGAAGGCATCCAAGGCATTCCAGCTGCAGCAGCACAGCTGGACCACAGCCTCCCTGCACCACCGCCACGGCCCCAGGGAGCTCCCCAGGAGCAGAGGGGAGCCCCGTGTTTGTGAGGCAGCTCAGAGGGCACTAATTCTCTATTAATTAGTGACATCTGGATGTCTGCATTCCATTTGAAAGCCCCTTTGTGCTGGGGCAGGAAGCAGCCCCTGAGCCGGGCACTGTCCTGCTCTGCTCCCACCCCACCAGCTGCTGCTGTCAGGGGCCATTTACCCCAATTTGTGTTTCTAAGAGGAAACACTGAAAATAAAGTATCAAAGAACGAGCAGCCCTGTGACTGAGCATGTTTCAGCCAGGACAGGACAAGGTTACCTCCAGGAGTGTGGCTCGAAGCCCGTGCAGAGCCCTCGGCAGCGCAGACACGGCACCGCTCTCCCCACCGGGGGCTGGCTCCCCGACATCTGCAAGAGAGCAGGAAAGGCTTTGTCCTGTACCCGGGACAGCACTGGGAGTGTGTACTGTCCTTCAGCAGGGATTTCTTCAGCCATTCCTCCTGCCCCAGGAAGCCTCGAATCTCCCAAACACCACCTGGCCATGTCCCCGCAACCCTGCCACACGTTTATTCCAGGGCGCTTGGGATGGATGGAGGCTTTCCCTGCACAGGGAGGGAAGATGGAAGATGGCACATCAAACCCAGGGAACATGCCCACACACTGGACAGCCACCCTCACCTCACCCACAGAGACCTCAGGGCTCATTTACAGCCAATTTTGATCCCCTTTATACAGTTCATATACTGCACATGGATCTGTACAAGTCAGGCCAGGCAGGAGACACGGAGGTGTGTTGCCATAACCTGATGCTAAACTTGCTCAACTAACTGAAACAAAAAAACTCCCTGAACGGGTTTTTCCTTTTTTTTTCTTTAAAATTATTTAAACCTATCCTAAACTAAAAAACCACCAAAATCTCACACCTACAACCCACCAAAACCTAAACATCAACATTTTCCAACACCAAAAAAAACTAAAACTAATAAAAAACTAAAAAACCTAAACTAACTCACAAAGCTAAACTAACTCACAACAAAAACTTCTCTCAATTTTAGCATCTCTTCAAAACAACAAAAAGTTTTTTTGTTTCAAATTATTTGTTCTNAACCAAAACACAATACATTTTTAATTGGACCTCCTTGGTCTTTCTCCAAGCGTCTTTTGGGAGTGTGGCATGTTTCCATGCCTCTGGCGTGGGGCTGTAGGGGTGGTTTCCCCAGAGAACAGGAAACACAGTGGGGAAACGCTCTGGGGAGGAGAGGTGCTGGGGGGTGACTTGGGGGGCTCTGGCTGTGCTGCACTTTTTGCTGCTCACTGAAAGCAGAGGGAAGTCACCCACCCGTGGGTGTTCACTGCTGCAGAGACATCCCAACAACCTCCCAACGGGAGAAAGATGAGCCAAAACCCACACCAGGAGCCCATAATGTTGGGAAATAAATCTATTTACTGCCTGTGCCATGAATTTATCAAACGTGGCTTTTTGAACGTGAGGAACGCAGCAGGGGACGGCAGGAGACAAAAACAAAGTGCTGCAGGAGGCACCAGGGCAAGGTGACACCAGCAGACACTGAATTTATCTCAGGCTGGATGTTTATACAGGAGCTGTCAGGCTCCTGCCTGAAGGACATGCTTGTTCCCTGTAAAAATGAGCTGAGGGGAAACAAGGACAGTCCCGAGCCCAGCAGGAGCCATGGAACATCACCCCAGCCCAGTGATGTGACCCCGTGCAGCCAGAGATCAGAGCACACAGCTTCACCCCCTCCAGCAAAGCCCAACACCTGCAGGGCCCAGGGCAGTGCCAGGGGCAGGGCTGGGCAGGGCTCTGACCACTCTGGCCATCCCAGTCTGCATTTCCCATTAGGGCTGGGCACACACAGCTCCCACAGCTCCCGGCCTTTTGGGGCCATTGATCAGATTTGTGAAGGATCTTTAATCTCTCTCCAGACATGAGCCTGCTCTGGGAATTGGCCCTGCAGTTGTGCACACATGGTGAGAGCCTGTCGGACATAGGAGGGGCCCACAGGGACCATCCTCCCCCAGCTCCTGGCCCAGGGCAGGCTCAGGGCTCAGAGCTGGCACAGCCCAGGTGTGCTGGTACCTGCCCCTGCAGCCTGGCTGCAGTCCCTGCCCGGCCCTGCACTGTCAGTCCTTCATCACAAGATCATGCACTATTTAAATCACTCCTTGGCACCTCAGAGGAGGCTGCCCTTGCCCAAACCTATTTTCAAAGGGAGGGATCAGAGCAGTGAAAGAACCGAGGCAAAAGAACAGATGCTGCTCCCCAGCCCCACGGGGACCTGGGGCTGACCCAGGCTGTGTCCAGCAGCTCCAGGCTCTGAATCTCTGCTCAGAGCCAAACCCAGTGATGATGCTGGCAGCCCTTCTTCTCTTCCTCCTGCTCCCTCCTCCTTCCACCTGTCCCACTTCCAGCACCAGGCTCCTCAAAGCCCCTGCATGGACTTGGGGCACGCTCAGCTCTCACCTGATATTCAAACTCACTCTGCAGCTTTCAGGAGAAAAGTGATTGGATGGCACTCAGGGAAAATATTTCTTACTTGGAAAACATGATGTTGCTAACAAGTACAAAGTTTTTATAAACAGATGTTCTAGAAATGACCAGTTGTTTGTCTGCCAGTTTTAAGGTAGATGACAGGCCTTTACATGCCTTTTTTCCTTGCCCAGAACTATTAAATCTCCACACAAGGCTGCTCATCCTGGAGAAACCCAGCCCAAGGGGTAGGAAATGGCCCATTTCGGCTCCCTTTGCCCCAGGACTGCTGTTTTATTTCTGCTTCACCATTCACCGGGAATTTTCATCTCAATTTTCACCTGCAGTTTGTCCCAGTATTTTGAAGCCAATGAAAAGACCCCTCACCTCCAGAGTTCATAAAAATACACCTTAAAAATTGCCTTAACATGCCCAAATACTCCCCTCTGCCTCTAATGTCCAAACAGAGGATGTTTTTGATTCTTCAGCCATGTGCCAGCTGTCCAGGACAGATAAAGACACTGAGGACTCCCACAGACCACTCAGAGCCCTGCCAGCTCTGGAGCCACGTGCCAGGTACCCACCGGGGTTTAGCTGACTCTGGTCTTAGTGAGTCAAACAGGAGCTGAGTATCAGCAAGGGACTGCAAGTGGTGGTTTATCTAAAATACAAACATCTGGATTAAATAAACCCATTTGGAAGAGGTTCATTCACACGAGGGGAGAGGCACAGGGAGAAGTGTGGGCAGTAGCACAAGCAGCACAGGAACCTCCCCAGACAAGCTGACACTTGGGAGCCCATGGAAGTGCCAGTGCAGGAACCCACAGCCCCAAAGGGAGCCCAGCGAGCTCAGAGCCCTCTGGGCCAGCATCTCCTCAAGGCTCTGAAAGCCCAGTTTGGAGGAGAGTGTTATCTCTCACTCCTTCAGGAGCAGAGGGAGATTCGGGCCACTCTCACTCCCCTCCCTGTGCAGGGGCCAAACACAACAGGAGCCAGTGCCCTGTCACTGCCCCGGCACGGAGCTTCTCCTCATGCTCTGCTACAGCTCCTCACATCGGCATAAAAGGAGATTTCTTTCAAAAAATTATGCAAGACACTGCAAAAACCCCAAAGCCGGTAAGATAATGTGAAACAAATGCTCTATCCCAGGCTCCACCTATGCCCAAGCCCATCCGAGAACTGCAGCTGAACTTTGGCATCACCTTAAGACAAGGAGTTTGGGGACATTTGTAATGCTTTAAAAAAGCGCCAAACACCCAAAACCAGGCCTGTGTCAACAAACTGGTTGAAGAAAAGAAAATCCTGCTCACCAGGACTAGACAGACACTCCTTGCAAGATTTCTGTTTTGGCTTTCTGTGCCTCACAGCATTCTTGCTGCTAGAAGAGAGAAAGCAAGTCAGGGCAGAGGAAATTCTTGGGTAGTGAAATGATAGGAAATCGAGGCTGCTCTACCCACAAAAACACCGCTGAGCAGTGTCAGGAACACACCAGTAGTGCCATGGGTCGCTGTTACACAGCCAAAGGCAGGGCCATCGGTTCCTGAGCAGCTGCAAAATGGAGAGCCTGGAGTGACAAGTGACAGGGAAAGAACCCAAACACAGCTCCAGCTTGGTTTAGACCTTGAGGACTCCTCTGGAAAGGGGCACTGAGCTTCCCTGGCAGGTTGGGTGGGATGGAGTCCTGGCCAGGAGCTCTGAGCAGGTCCGGCTCCAGCTCCCCAGCCTGCTCTGTTTGCTGCTCAGCTGAGACTCACCAGGGTCTTGGTTCTGTCACCTTGGCCAAGAGCCCTTTGCCAAGGGCTCCACTGAAACCAGTCTGAAGTTGAGTTTGGTGCCAGAGACTGTCCTCAGGAGCAGCAGAACCCGTAGAACTTGGGCCTGAAATCACGTTCAGAGTTTCAGGAAGCTTGGCCAGTGTGGTGGTTAATCCAGGACCATGGAGGACCCAGCACACAGCCCAGCTCAGCCCGGCACACCTGTCCCACAGGGGCAGCAGGGGACAGGGGCAGGACCCAGCTCTCTCTGAGTGCTGTGCTGGGTGCCAGCAGAGCTCGAGTGTCACTGGGCAGATCCACGGGCAGGGTGGAGGTGTCCCATGGCATTATCCCATGGCATTTTCCCTCCTGGCACTGCTGCCCGAGTCAACTGCAGCTCTCCAGCCCCCCAAAGGGCTTTGGGGACACAGTGCCACTGCCACAGGCCCAGAAGGTCCTGGCAAAGGGGGCCCTCCTGCTCCCACAGAGGCTTCTGGATCCCAAAAGCATTTATTGCACAACACCCTATTTGGAGACTGAAAATGGTGCTGGAGACACGTAACTACCTCAAGTATGTTTTCCCCTCCTTTTTAGGGAGGGAAGAGGAAAAGCTGGTTTCCAAAAAGTTACTCCAAGTTCACAACAGCCCTTTGGAGCCGAGGTCCTCGTTTCACCTCTCCCTGCAGCCAGTGCTCCCCAGTGGCCACGACAGGCTCCATCCAAACCCTTCCCCACAGCCTCGGCACCAGATTCCCGACCCTAAATCACAGCCGTGGCAGGACAGAGCTCCAGGGAGGCTGCGGGACCTCGAGAACCCTTTGGAGGGGTTCCTCCAGCTGCAATGAGTTTTGAAGATTTACAGCTAGCTCTGAAACAAACCCCTGAACAAAGGAACAGGGAAAAGCCACACAATATTCACATGGGTGGGACCAGTCTGCTCAGCACAATTGCTGGGGGATAGGGATGGAGAGCAGATCATTTGTTGTCATTATTTCACTATAATAGAGCTAAACTTGCATAATAATAGTGGGCTAGCTCAAACTTCCTTAAGGTTTTGGGGCTAGCTCAAACTTCCTGAAGGATCTGGGGCTAGCTCAAACTTCCTTGTGGACTTCCAATAACTGCTTTACATCCAGCAAGAGAGGTGTCTGTCCAGCAAGGGGAATGCTGCAGCCCCCGCTCACATATTGGGCATTTGGCTAAACTCCTCCTTGTCTGCTGATGACCAGCAAACACAACGGTTTGGGTTGCAAGGGCCCCTGAAGTTCAACGTTCTCCCTGAGTGCACCTAACATCTGCCGAGGTCCAGCTCAGGAACCAACTCCCAGTCCTGGCACAGAACAGCCCAAAATGTCCCCTGAACCTCCTACAGGAGGCTCAGCTTGGGTGGGACACTGGGGGCTGTTCAGGAGAGGCTCCTCGACAGCAGCTGCAAGGGGAATAGATCTGAGCAAGGCCAGCAACTGCCCTTGAAGTGCATTAACCAATAACTCAGTCACTACTGCAGCTCTGAGAACAGCAAAGGGGTGTTTTGATTTATTTTCTTCTCATTTTCATAGAAAACATCCATTGTAATCATGACCTGCAAGAAATTTGTTTCCCTGCCAGATTCCAAGCAAGCATTATCCCAGTGACCACACTCACGGGAAAAAAAATTCCCCCACAAAAGGCTGTCTTTGATACCATCTGGAAGACTGAAAGACCTTTCTGTATTCAACTTTGCAGTGTAAGAAGTTTGCTGCCTTTTATTTTAGCAACATAAAGACCAGGTAAAGGCACTGAGACTGGTGGAAACTATTTCAGTGGAGCTGCCAGATCCCAACCTACAGGATGACAGAGCTCCAACAACCAGGGCCTCTGCAAATATCTCCCTCTTCCAAGAGCACATAGCTGGCAGCATTCCTTTCTTCACTAACAATGTGTGAATTAATGATAAGAGAAGGGCAAATGCTGAAAAATCAGATTTTTTCACAAGCCAAAGAGTGCTTCAGATACTTGGACTTAATTATAAACCCAAACCAAGATGTGAGGAAGTGTCTGGAATGGGAAGAACAGCCCCTAGATTTAATTAAACAGCAGATGTGCAGAGTTCAGAGCACACAGGCAAGGGGCTCAGGGTGATCTCATTACCTGGGAAATGAGCTGGGTCCTTCCCACCTCCCACATGAGGAGAAGGTTCTGGATGCCCCTGGGAATGGGGGCCCTTGGAACACTGACAGGATGCACCAACAGAGCTGCTTCCATCAAATTCCCATAAAACAACTGGTTTAGGACTAAGTATCCTCTCAGCAGTAGGAGAAGGATCTCTACAGTGGAGGGAACAGGAGAAAGCTGAGGGTGGGCACGAGGGCAGGGCCCTGCCTGGCCCCATCCCTGTCCTCACCCTGCCTGCACTGCAGCCCCTCTGCATCGGCCCCCAGCCTCACAGTCCCTCACAAGCTGGGAAACAGACTGAGGGGGTCCTGAGCAGCACACACGAGGGTCTCCAGAAGGAGCACATGAACATTCCAAGTCAATCTTGTGGCTGGTGATGCCCTGAACCCCGCGCAGAAGCTGAGGGACCGTGCCACCCCAAACACTGGCAAGACACAGGCAACCACCACGATGCTTTGGAGAGAATTTAACTTTCCTGTGTCCATCTGATGTAACCAAGGGATGGAGTCGGTGTTGGGAGAAGGTGGGATGATAAAAGTGTGGGAATAAGGCTGGTACCAGCATTAGCAAACTCCAGCTCTCCAAATACTGCAAATAGCTGCCTGGAAATATTCCCCTTTCTCCGAGCCCCATCTCTAAATGGAACAGTAGCTCCAAGATGGGACATCTGAGTACTGCCTTTCCTGGATGGCTGCAATACAGTATTTCCTTCTTTAAAAAAAGAGAAAAATCCCAGCCTAAACAAATACTCCAGACACTGCCTCTCTGCAGGACCAGAGGGATTTTGTAATTTGTAAATTGCATTTTATTGGACTCAGTTTAGCTCTGAGTCCAAGTCCCAAAATAAGGTCTTTAACCCCTGTGCTGCTTTATGATTCCATGCCTATAAATATTTGCCCAGAGCAGGTTTCTCCATTAAGATCCACATCTGCTTCCCAGTGGCAGCTGCTTCCTGCCCTGGGCTCCAGCACAGGGACTGCTCTGCCAGCAGGGATTCAGTCCCATGAGGACAGAGCAGCTTCCAGGGCAGTCACAGCCACCTCTGCAGGCCACCAGCCGAGTGTGACCTGTCCCCAGCACTTGGACCAAGCTCCTGATCCTCCAGGGGTGGCTCTGCAGATGGCACCAGCTCCGTAATGAGCCTGAGCTTCTGCCAGAGGCAGCTACAACCAGAAATGATGAGCGGGAGAACCCTGCAGGGGACAAACAACTCCCAGGGCTGTAACTGTTCAGTTTCATGGTCCAAGCCCACAGGGCTGAGATGAAGCTGTTTTTTCTCAGCCCTGACTATTCACACCACGGAGCAGCAGCAACTGTGAGGGACCCAGGCACAGCCTCCACAGCCCCTCCCTCAGCATCCTCATCACCACCAACCCAAAGTGCTCACAGGGCGCTGGGACAGGACAGAGGCTTCTCAGATGTGACCCACAGAAAATCTCTGGGCACGACCCCCTGTCACCTGGGAGCTGAGCATCCTTCCCCTCGAGCCAGGCACCTGCCAGGCTGTGGGAACAGCTCAGGGCTCAGCCCAGGCACTCTGCACACCCTGACCAAGGCACCCAGGGTAGGAAAACATCAACCACAAAGCTGAGTTTCCAGCTGGGATGGCAAGTTTTTAAAAGCTCCAAGGTTTTGGAGTTTACCAATGCGAACTCCCAGGCCCAACCAGCACTCCTGTCCACCTCTGCAGAGGGCTCTTCAAGCATCCAGGCACTTTGCTGATGGAGAGGGAGCTCCTGCCTCTCCCTGAGGCACCGAGACCCCCAGACCATGCCCTGGAGCCCATTTATCCCTGCCACAGCAGCACTTCTCTGCTGTCCTGCGGGATGCTTCGGATGCTTGCAAGTCCCGTGCCGAAGAACCGAAGAAAGAAAAAGTTAAAGAACCAAAATTTGTATTAACTGAGTAAACTTTACCTTGGCTTTGATGGGTGCTTTTAGCTCCATGGGTTATTTTGTTCTGACAAGAAGGGACAGAGTTTAGTGAGAACAGTACACAAGCCCCGGAGCCTGCCTGGCCAGCTGGGCCCGCTCCAGCCTTGTGCCGTGCCAGCCATCGCCTTCTCCCTGCTCTGAGCTCTAACTCTCCACTCAGAATTTAATCTAAACAAGCCCTGTGCCAAACAGAATGCTGTCCCACTCATGCTGTTTTAATTTCCTCAGAAAGAATCCCAGAGTACGCTAGGCAAGACATCAACAATAATTAAACCCAACAGTGATTGAAAATCAAATTTTCAGGGCCTCGCAACAAGCTCTAATGAGTTCCAGACTTGCCTTCCCCGACTTGCTCAGACTGGCTGTGTGACACTGCCAAGCTAAATTAAAATTTGACAGTATTCCACACCATGCCCAGAAAAAGTGCCCGTCTTAGGATTCAGGAAATTAAACAGCCGTCTACTGCAGAGACACCCATTTATGTTTGGACGTAGATTATTCAGACACTGATACAGGCTGCGTGTTATTCTTTCTCCTTGTTTTCATTATGTCATTTCACATCCCTTTTGAAGCACAAATTAGCTGGGACGTCCCTTTTCATCCTGCAGTGTTGAGGTGAGAGGAGCCGGGCACAGAACAGTGCAGAGCCTGGGCATCCCCTGCCCACACAGGGGCTTCACCCAGCTCTGCCCAGGCAGCCCTGCGAGGGTCCCCCAGCAGCGCTGACCTTCCCCTGCAGAGTCTGTGCTACTGCCTCAGACTGAAGCCACAGCAAAGGTGACATCTTGTCCTTTGCCCTTCCACCAAAGGGAGCTGAGCGTCCAGCTGCACATTTTGGGCAGTCTCTGAAGGCACCTGCATTCACAAGCCTTTTTGGGGTGCCCTGTGAGCCCTCCCTGCTGCATCCCCTGCAGATGATGCTTGAGCAGCTCCTGGGAGATGGCTCCAGTGCAGAAACAGCTTTGCCAGGGCTTATCCCACAGCAGGGATGTGCTCAGCCCTCCTTGGTGCCCAAACCCAGCCCTGCTCTGCACTCCCCCCAGCCTGGGGCTGCTGGCAGGAGCCCGGCCCCACTCAGAGCCCCTTCTCCAGACAAGGCAGGAATTGAGCTGCTGCAGCAGACCCAGCCTGACCACAGCCCAGCAGCCAGACACAGCCTCGTGAAAAAGGCTCAGTTTTCACTCCTGAGGGACCCAGCTCCACTCAGTGCCTGGCAAGAGCTTCCGGAGGGCTCCGGCTGGCACCCAAAGGTGTCCTCACCATGGCAGCCAGGAGCCTGTGGACATGCCTGAGGTATCAGCAGCATGGCCCTGCTGGGAGAGGACACATTGCCGGGAGTGTCTGGAGATGACACACCAGGAGGTGCCTCCAGCAGGCCCCACCAAACCCTGACCACCTCCTGCCCGGACAGGGCCACCCTGCAGTGCCACCCCGGGGTGCCTGCCCTTGTCAGCAAGCCCTGACAGTGTCCCCATGATGGGCAGCCAGCAGGGTCAGCGGGGAGGGAAGGAAGAACCCTGAATCACTCAGCCCCACCTCAAAGCATGGTGTGTTTACCTCTCAAAGCATGGTGTGTTTATCTCAAAGCAAACCATGGTGTGTTTATCTCTCAAAGCATGGTGTGTTTACCTCAGAGCATGGTGTGTTTCAGGGAGAGCAGGGCAGGAGGCTGCTGAGGAGCACAGCCTGGTCACCCGGACCATGTCAGACAGCAACTCCTGCTGCCAAACACCAACCTCAGCCCTGATATCCTGCAAGGAACAGCCAGGTTCCAGTAAAACCTGGTAAACAGCGTTCCTTGGGACCCAGCAGTGGCTCAGGTCAAACCTAACGGGACAGAAGGTGCCAGCCCTCGACAACAGCCAGGCTGACCTTCCCCAAGGCCAGCACTGGCAAGAAACTGCAGGGCAGAGGGAACCAAGGGCACAGGGCAGGGTGTGAGGCGCCCCAGGGCGGTCCCAGCGCACTGCCCAGGGAGACGGGATCACACCAGGCTGACACGGGGGGCTGAACTCATCCCCCAAACACGCGGTGACAAAGGTGCCCAGAGGAAGGTCACGAGAGCAGCTGCTGCCATTCCACACGCTTTTATCCGGCAATCGGGATCCCTTTCACACAGCTCGGTGCCGTGCCAGGAGCGCCGGGCGGCTCACAGGACACTGCGGGCAGAGCCGGCATTTCTCCGAGTAAACTTTCCAGAGGGCCTAGAAGGGGACAAGCGACTCCCTCGTTCCCTCAGGAGCGCAGCTCAGCACAGCTGTGTCGTGCACGAGTTAATTCAGACAACAAACAGTTTCTTTGCCAGCAGAAGCTTTGGCGGAGCGCTTTTCGCACGGAAATAAGCACAAAGGCACAGCGCTGGGCAGGGCGGCTCTGGGGGCTGCAGCACACGGCGCAGATGCCAATGGAAGGGCAGGAAAGAGGGAAGAAACTGAGGGATGGGGTCTGCCCCACCGGCTCTGCCGGGCCGCCGCTACCGGGCGGGCTGCGAGGGCAGGAAAACCCGGAGATGACGGATATTGGGGGAAAATTGGAAAAAAAAAATTATCCCCGGCGTTTCTCAGCCGTGCGGTGCCCGGTGCGCACCCGGCCCTCCCGGACACCATCGCACGGGGACCGCTCCCGGTGTGCCCCGAGCTGTCCCGGCACTGGGACCGCTCCCGGTGCCCCCCCGAGCTGTCCCGGCGCGGGGATGGGGACCGCTCTCGGTGTGCCCCGAGCTGTCCCGGCGCGGGGATGGGGACCGCTCCCGGTGTGCCCCGGGCTGTCCCGGGACGGGGATGGGGACCGCTCCCGGTGTGCCCCGGGCTGTCCCGGGACGGGGATGGGGACCGCTCCCGGAGTCCCCCGGGCTCTCCCGGCACCGGGATGGGGATCGCTCCCGGTGTCCCCGGGCTGTCCCGCTGTCCCGGGGCCGTGTCCCGCTGTGTCCCTGAGCACTCACCTCCGCTCTTTCCGCCGCTCCCGCGCCGCTGCCGCTCGCGCTGCCCGAGCGCCGCCTTTCATTGGCGCGCGCGGCGGCCTCGCGCCGCTCTCGGCCAATCCGACACCGGCCCGGAACTGCCCCGGCCAATGGCCAGCGGGGGAGCGCGCGAGCATGGGCGCGGCGGGAATGGGGGACAGGGACCGGGATGGGGACAGGGATGGGGACAGGGATGGGGACAGGGATGGGATGGGACAGGGACAGGGATGGGACCGGGATGGGGACAGGGATGGGGACAGGTATGGGATGGGACAGGGATGGGACAGGGATGGGATGGGACAGGGATGGGGACAGGGATGGGACAGGGATGGGGATGGGACAAGGACCGGGGAATGGCCTCAGAGAGGGCAGGGGGAGATGGGACACTGGGGAGGAATTGTTCCCTGTCAGGGTGGGGAGGCCCTGGCACAGGCTGCCTGGAGCAGCTGGGGCTGCCCCATCCCTGGAAGTGTCCAAGGCCAGGTTGGACGGGGCTTGGAATAACCTGGGATAGTGTAAGGTGTCCCTGCCCATGCCAGGGAGGATGGAACTGAGTAAAGATCATCCTTTTCAATAATCAAACCATTCTGGGATTCTGTGCTGGCACAGCGCACTCCCTGGGGCTTAAAAAAGAGGGCAAAAAACAACAGTATTTGTGAGTGTTCCTGCCCCAAAGCAGCAGGGCCAGAACAGGGTGCAGAGGGCAGGGAGGGGGCTGATGTCTGGGGTACCCAAGCCCTGGGCAGCCCCTGGCTGTGCTGGGGAGAGCTGGCAGCTCCCAGCCAAACTGCCTGGTGTACCTGGCCTGGGACTGTCCCTCTGTCCCCCTGTTCCACCATCCTCCCAGCCCAGGCTCTGACACCAAGCGAAGGGAAATGGATTTCCGAATCAGACAGGAATGTGCTGGGGCAGTTTATCACAGCAGACAGACACGGAATGTTTTTAGCAGAAGAAACTGTCCGAAGCCATGTTTCTCTTGTTATTTCAATGGATGTTGAGCACTGAATGATAATCTATTGCCTTTTGTATTTTGGGGGTTTTTTTGGTGGTTTTTTTTTACATGGATTGGTGAGGTCTTTACTGCTTTAGCAAACATTCCTGCCTGCTCCAACAAACATTCCTGCCGGCTCCTGCTGAGGCCAAGAGGTCCAGCACAAAGCCCCTTTGTGCAGGTGAGGGGGAGAGGGCTCCACACGCTCCCAGCTCACTCCCCTGGCTCCCCGTTCCCCACTGATCCCAGCCATTCTCCCTCCTCCATTGTGCCTGAGTCCAGGAAAAACCCTGAAATAACAGAAACCAGGATCCAGCTGCCGATTATGATCTGTGATCTAGGAGCACAACCCCAGCTCAGAGCCAAACTGGCTCCTTGGAACTGCAATCTGAAAAAAAAAATCTTAAACTCCTGTTGATTTAATTTCTCCCTTGTTGGTACATTCTTTTCCTGAAATTTCACCAGCATTCCTGCAGAGAAGGGGAACAGGGAAACAGATATCCCAGGGTCATATGGACCTGGATATGCTTTTCCAAAGGAAGAAATAGGATTTACAGCAGGCCTGGGGAAAGGGAAAGGAGTGAGCAGCAGCAAAAGCCGGTCCCGCACTGGGAGGAGGTGGGAACCCCGCACAGACCGTGTGTCCCGTCCCCAGCCCGCTCTGCTCTGCTGCTCCCGGCTGCGGGGTGTGTCACCCGAGCCCGGGAAGGGACATTCGGGGCCGGGCTGTGTCACCTGGGGCAGGGCAGGGACCCCCGAGCCTCAGAAGCCCCGGGGACAGCGATGCCATCGTCCTGATGCCATCCTCCCGCGGGCACTGCCGGGCCGGGCTCTGCCCTCGGCACAGGGCACAGGATGGGGCCGGGAGCGCCTCCCGGGACAAGGGACAAGGGACAGGGGACTGTCCTCTTCAGCACGGAGAATGGGGAAGGGGCACGGGAGGAGATAGTGGCTGGGCACAGCAAAGAGGCCAAAGGCTCGGGGGGCTGGCAGCCCCTCCAGAGAGCAGGAATGTGCCCCTCAGGGAATGTCCGAACATTTTTAGAAGAGGGATTTGAACATCCTCAAAAAAAAAAAAATCTGGGTTAAAAAGCAATGGCAGAGGAGAAATTCTGGAGGGATAAAGTCCCTCCAGGGAGGGCGTTGGAACCTGACCTTCCAGAGGCATTTTGGGAGTGAGCAGAGAGAACAAACAGCACAGGGATATTGTTTTTCAAGCTCATGAAGGGCTTGGCAGCCCCGGGAAAGGTTTGACATGGCAATGGGGTGACATTATCTCCCTTTCCCAAGGCACACACGCACGTGGCCACCTGGGACATAGGAAAGAACTCACCGAGGGATTGTAGGGCACCGTGAGGCACGGGGTGACAGGCCGGCAGCCAGCAGGAGCAGTGGCACTGCCATGCTGCCACCCCCACGGGGACACTGAGCTGGGTCCCCATCATGTCCCAGGCACACTGAGCCGGGTCCCCATTGTCTCCCAGGCCCACAGGGAGCTGTGCTCAGGCCTTGGACAAGCGTGGAGGGAATTTTCTGTGGGGGTGAAGCAGGGAGATGTTCCATGTAAAAGTGACGGATTTGGGTGGGGTTTTGTTTGCTGGTTTTGGTTTTGAGCAACAGTGGCAAAGCTGTGCCCTGCAGGCTCCAGGTGCTGGGCAGGACTGGGCATTCCCTGTGCAGCCAAGGCTTTCCAACAGCATAGACCCAACTCTAGAATCACAGTTAAACCCCTTCTAGATGCTTCCATTTACAATAAAAATACGTCTGGAACAGTTGTGGTGAATGATAGCACAAATAAATCATGGCAAGTGACAGTGAGGCAGAGGCAGAGTGGGGAGGCACACCAAGGGCAGGTTATTCCCAACGCTCAGAACCCCCTCGGCAAGCTCCTGGGATGGGAAACTGCCAAGCTGGATGGGGACTGTTCTAGTTTCCAGGTTTCTGAACAGTTCAGCCTGTCAATGCACAGGAATAAAGCCCAATAAATGCTGTCCCTGAGGATAAAATGTGCTGCAGTGTCCTGGCAGGATGTGGAGCAGAGCAGGGCAGGGAGAGGTGGAGGTGAGCTCCAGGAAAGGTGAGCTCCAAGGAAAGGTGGAGGTGAGCTCCAGGAAAGGTGAGCTCCAGGGAAAGGTGGAGGTGAGCTCCAGGAAAGGTGAGCTCCAGGGAGAGGTGGAGGTGAGCTCCAGGCACGGGTGATCTCCAGGAGAGGCACGGGTGGTCTCCAGGAGAGGCACGGGTGATCTCCAGGCGAGGCACGGGTGATCTCCAGGCGGCCCCGGGGCAGCCGGGCGCGCAGGGCCGCCGGCAGGGGCTCCTGCCGGGTTCCGAGGCTGGGCTATACTTGGCTCCGCGCCAGGGAGAGACGGGATCGCGCTGTGACTAAACGCGGCTGATCCCGGCGGGAGTCATTCCCCGTCACTCGCCGACACACGGGAAAAGATGCTCAGTTACGAGAATCGGGGATTTCGGCTTCCTGCTGACTCACCGGCAGCTTTATCAGCACAAAACCATCCCGCAGAGGTGTCCCCAGACGAGGTGCCCTCGGGGGCTGCTGAGTTTGGGGACAGCAGCCCGAGCCTGGCCGTGCCGTTCCTGCTGCCCTCAGCAGGGTGTACGGTGCCAGCACGGCTCCTGAGCAGCTCCTGGAGGTGAAGCCAAACTCCTCCGGGCTGCCCTGGGGGGCCCACGGGGTCAGGAGTCCAGTGGAGTCACCGAGGACACGATGTCACAGTGAGGTCACTGTGAGGGCAGCGCTGTCCGGCATTTAAAGCTCCCTGAGCCCTCGGTGTCCCCAGCTCAGAGTGGCACCTGGGGTCCCTTGCCCGGGGACACGTTTGGGGGACCAGGCCTGCACCGAGCAGGCTGATGAGGCTGAAACCCGGCTGCAGGGGGGAGACAGAGTGGGGGGCACAGAAGGAGGTTGTTAAAGATGCCGTGATTTCCTCAGGAATCCCACGTGCAGGGGAAGGCCAAAGCTCTGCCTGGAACTGATGCCGACCTGCTCTGTTGTGAAGAAACAAAAGGCATCTGTGGAGAAAGGGGATGAACGCTGGCAGCTGGAAGTGAGGTGTGCTGCTCCCCAGGACACTGAAGGTGTGGGGCTCTGGAGCTGAGGAGCCCACGGAGCCCTGATGCTTCCCAGGCACATCCACACCAGGAGGGTCCATCTGGAAGAGCTGCTTGAATGGCTCCTTGGTTAATCCGAGTGCAATTCTGGCCACAGACAACAGAAATGGCCAAGGCTGGTGAATATTTCGGGCACTGAGGGTCAGTGAGGTGGCAGCCAGCTCACCCTGAGGTGCCAGCAGGGACCACCCCAGCAGCCCCCCTGGGACGGGGCCTTTCCCCTCTGAGAGCAGCGTCTGTGTGCTGGAGGGAGAGAGCCACGGTGAAAGGGATTACTGCAAACTCCGCTGTGTTTTCTAGGGAGACAATCTGTGGTATTACATTCTTGGCTAATTTTCAATTTTTCTCTTTTGTACAAACATAAAGGGATAAATGAAGTAGAAAATACCTCTCTGCAGCTGCTTTCAGTTAAGTGCTTCCCCCCTCCCGTGAATGTAGTAGTAAAGCTACAGATTTGGTTGAAATATTTTTGAAGAAATTTTCATCTCCTGGATCCCCAGTTGGAGCAGAGCAATCAAAGGGAAATGACAGGAAAATAAATGGAAGAAACTAAACAGAAAGGTAGACAAAAGACAGTTAAATCCAGGCAGCTCCTTTTCTATTAAATATTGACTGAGGTAACCTAAATTTTTGTATGTGCTGATTTTGCCTGTGGTTGATTTACAGAGATACGGGATTGAAGTAGGAAGGAAAGAAAATACTGCATCAACTCTAAGAAATATTTTGTGGCGACACACACACTATGTTTTTTCACTGGTCGTGATCAAATGAGTCATCCCGTTTGTAGTCAAAAATAGATTCAGTAATGTAGATTAAAAAATAAACCAGCAATACGTGTGGTTTTGAACACAGCTGTTACAGGAGGGCTTTCCTAATTTGGCCATATTCATGCAGGGTCTTTCTTGCGGAGTTTACGAAGTTGGTTTCATCATCAAAAGATTATTTGTGGTGAGTAAAGCCCTTGAAATCAGGGAGCAGTCGGAGGCTGGGAGCTCTGTGAGCCTGTCTATAAAGTGAGAAACGCCACACAACGCTCATGAAGAAAATGAATGAATTACCTTTCTGCCCTTCTGTTTTGAACCAAGGGCTCCCTTTGCTCCTGCCTGTGCCGTGCTGCTCAGGGGAAGCTGTGGCTGCTGTCGGGGCACTGGGGCTGGCACTGCCAGCTCCTGAGCTGTGGGTGCACTGGGGCTGGCAGAACGAGCTGCCCAAACCCAGCTGGGGCTGCTCAGGGACTGTGAACCTGTGGAGCCTTTCCCTGGCTGCTGTGGGACCCTCCTGCTCGGAGATGGGCAAAGCTCTGGGCTGGCACTGGGGCTGAGGGTGTCACGGGGCTGCCATGGCCCATCTCCACCACAGACCTGGCACCCTCTGTCCTGCTGCCCTCACTGCCCACGAGGGACTTCGGCCCACCTGGTGGGAGGGAAAATCTGGGAAAAGGGAGGAGACTGAATCTGGAGGACACCAAGGCTCTTGAGAAAGCCGTGGGTGTGCACAAAGAAAAGCAGAGATGTCCCAGATGGGGCTGCTCAGGCTGAGGGGCTGCTTTAGCTGACATCTGTGCCTGCTCAAGGTCACCAGAGGCATCTGCAGGGCACTGGGAGGGCAGTGGAGATGATGAGGGTGATGGAGATGCTGAAGTTGAAGTAGGACACTGAAGGTGCTGGAGATGCTGGAGGCAGAGGGGATGATGAGGGTGGTGTGGGAGGATGAAGATTTTGGAGGCAGAGGGGATGATGAGGGTGGCAGGACAGACCAAGACGAGCTGTTCCAGACATGACCATGGATCCAGTTGTGGTGCTGGAGCCCCAAACTCTGCTGGAGCAGCTGGGCTTGTTCTGGGGCTGTAAATCCTCCAGCCCACAAATGCCAGAGCCCTGCTGCCCCTGCAGCCTGTGCCTTATTGGGCACTGAAATCACCGTGAATAAAGCCATGGCCAAGAGTCTGTGACACCTCTGTGTGTGTGTCTGTGTCAGGACCCTGGAGTTGTCTTTGGAGAATTAAATGTTATGACATTCGGGACTTTACTACCAGGGAGAAATCTTAGAAATGCAAGAATGCAAAAGCTACAAAAGTAATTTAGCAGATCATTGCAGTCAAAAAATAGAACCATTAGCAAAGGAGGACTAACCTTATCTGATGCTCCTCTTCAGAATCTGGCGTGTAGTTTTATGGATTAAACTGTTTTTCATTTTGACACTAAGAGCCCTCTTTTAACTTCCCAAAAGGCACATCTGAAAACAGCTCAGGAATCTCAAAGAGAAAAAGAGTCAAAAACAAAGATTCCTCCTCTGCAAAGAATCTTCTTCCTCACTGAAACTTGGCCACAGAAGTCTCTCTCCCAGCTCCAAACCCTGTTTGGGAAGAAATGGAGTTGCCTTTTACAAATGGAGCAGCCCTGCCTGCCCCCACCACAGCCCTGGGATGGACCAGGATGGGCAGGGATGGAGACTTCTCTCCACAGCCTTTACAAGGAGAACATGGACATTCATGTTGTGACTTGTTTCCCCACTTTCTGATTATTTTGCTGCCCCTCACCTAGTGCCTCACCTGGGGGTCGCCTGTGAGGCCAGGAACCGTCTGCTGCTGCCTGGGAACTCCAGGAGCTCCTTTGAAAAGCTGCCAGATCACCCCCACTATTCACTGCAGAAGGACCCATTGTGGTTTGATAGGAGGTGTCCTGTTTCCTTAAATTAATGAGAGACTGCAGGGCTGCACCGTATATTTAAATTGCCATTTACTGTAGTAATAAATATTAATCATCCTCTAAAAGAAGAAATGGGCCATTGTCAGAAGGAAGTAAAGGAACATTTTATGTTACCCCAGGCTGTCTTGTTTCTGCAGGGACACAAGAAAAATTGTGTTTATCATCTGGTATTTCAACAGAAAAACACTGTAGGGCCTCTCTAAATCCATCCAGCTTAACTGGCTGCTCCCAAGTTCAAAAAACAACTATGGATTCAAAAGAAACCATTTATTTCTCTACAGTTTAGCTACAGTTTATCAAATGTTCTTGCCAGCTGAGAGAGCGCGGGGAACGAAGGGCCTCGCTGTGCCACCGTGACAGTACCCAGGGGACAATTCCCACTATCTGCTCAAACGGTGGCAAGATCAGCTCATGTGCCCAAAATGAGAGCCCAAACCCTGTCCCTGCCTCCATCCCCAGACCCTGTCCCTGCCCTTATCCCCAAACCCTGTCCCTGCCCTTATCCCCAGACCCTGTCCCTGCCTGCATCCCCAAACCCTGTCCCTGCCCTCATCCCCAGACCCTGTCCCTGCCCTCATCCCCAAACCCTGTCCCTGCCTGCATCCCCAAACCCTGTCCCTGCCTGCATCCCCAAACCCTGTCCCTGCCTGCATCCCCAAACCCTGTCCCTGCCCTCATCCCCAGACCCTGTCCCTGCCCTCATCCCCAAACCCTGTCCCTGCCTGCATCCCCAAACCC
>VZDJ01000056.1:12210731-12224048 GCA_008694505.1 Cyanoderma ruficeps | reverse complement strand
CGGAAGGAAGGAAGGAAGGAAGGAAGGAAGGAAGGAAGGAAGGAAGGAAGGAAGGAAGGAAGGAAGGAAGGAAGGAAGGAAGACAGACTGGCCCTTGTCTGGCTGTGCCCGCGGTGTGTGTCCATCCATCACACCCATCACACACACACACATTCACTACCTGGGTTGGGAATGTGGCTCCTGGCCACAGATGAAGCAGATTTACAGCTCCGAGCTCCAGAGCAGCGTGTGGAGGTAAATCTGGGCAAAGGAATTTCCTTGTAGCTGTCATTGTAAAGATTTCACACAGTGCTGCTCCAGCAGAATTATTTATCTCTATAATCACATCAACAAGAGAGGAAACAGTGTTGTGTGAGGGCTGTGGGTGGGTTTGCATCTGAGAGCAGGATAATGCAGATCCAGCTCCTGTCCCTGGAAGTGGGCACACACACATTCCACTGCCACCTTCTCCAGAGGGCAAAGGGCTCATCAGCCTGGGAACCTGGCTGGGAGCAAGGGAATGCCCAAAGGAAGGATGTCCCACAGCCCAGGACACAGGGAAGTGGAGTTTGCCATTTCTAGGCAGGAACATTTGTGTCTTAGAGGTGATAAAGTGGTAAAATAAGTGACTTTGCCACCCTTACCACTACGGCTTTTAACCAATATTCTAATTCCTTTAGAGAATGAATCTTCTGCCTTTCGATGAATTCTGGTCTTTGGGGTTGAATTAGGGAACCAGTGAATGGTGATTAAATTAAGGATAGTCCTAAGTGACTAAATAAAAGCAAATGGGACCAGGGAACCCACTGAAGCAACCCACACGTGCTCCATAAGGAATATTCTTACCTGCCAGGGAAGTAACAGTATAGTTCTGTAAATACTGGGGAAGCAAATTTGGGAATGTCCCGGCTGAAGGGACTCTTGGGCAGGAATTGGTGCTGCCGTGCACCTGAAAGGGGCCACAAGACAGAAACCAGGTGTGCATTCCCAATAAAATGGTAAAACCGTGTCTCCTCGGGTCAGTCCTGCCCATGGCAGGGGGCTCTGGCTACTGAGGGACCTCGGGGCTTTGGGCAATGCAGCTGAAATTGGCAAATCAGCTGAAAAATCCCCTCTGGAGAAGGGCTGAGGAGCTGCAGAGGTGGCACAGTGACAGGCCTGGGGCTCCTGGGGGGTCACATCCCCAGGGAGCAGCTCCCAGTGGAAGCCTGGGGACACTGGGATGGGGATGGGGAGCCTTTCCCACAGAGGGAAGGCAGAGCTCCACTCGAGCCCTCGGGGGCTGGGAAAGGGTCACTGACCTCCCTCATATTTGTAATTGCTGCATTATGAGGAGCAAAGAGCTGTGCAGCCTGAGGGACACAAAAACAGGCGAGCAAACAAACTCGAGTGTAAGTTAGAGCTACCCTGGGAGTTTTCTAACTGGTTTCTGGCCCCGGTTTGGGTTTTACGTGTCTCTTTCCTCCCAGCAGTCAATAAAAACAGCCCTTGCCATGGAAACCGCCTCCCTCACCATTCAGAGACCCAACACACCCTTGGGAGGACGCCGGTGCCAACCAGCACCAAACCTCGGACACGCAGAGCCCTTCAGAGGAGCTGCCCAGCCACAGAGCATCTGTCCCGACATCTTCATTTTTAACCCCCAGAATGTGTGTGAGAGCCCACTCCAGCTCTGGATGGGATGATGGAGATTCTGCAGGAACATTCTGCAGGAATGTCCCATCACACGGAGCCCGTCCACGAGTGCTCCTGTCGGAAATCCCAGCCCAGCCCCGTCCTGAACCCAAAGACAAAACTGCCTTTTGGACGTTCCCTGCAGCCTGTACATTCCATATTTGCAAAGCAGCGTCTGCATAACTCATTGCTGTGGAAAGAGTCATCAGGATGATGTATTGAAACCCAGCCATCTCCATTATGGTATGCCATGTATGTTTTTAGAAGCTATTTTTAAAATTAATAGTACTCTGTAATGCTGATAAAGTAGAAAGCATTTATAATTTGTTGTACTCCCAACCTCTTTCCGAGCCCACATTAGTTCACTTTCCACTCGACTGGAGGACAATTTTTTAAAGATATGATGGTTTGGAATTTGCTAATAGTGTATTAAGGGAAAAAAACCTTTGTTATTTAATGAGTGCATGGCTCTGAAGTGTTATATAAAAGCTGTTGTGCTTCCTTTCCACCGCTGATTTACGTCTCAATATTTCATGGCAGCGTTCCCAGCGCTCCCTGCACAGGAACTCTCCCCCTTATCTCTCAGGCTTCTTGCTCTTGATCGAGGGTGAGGTTTGGTGACAGGGGACAGCTCTGGCTGCTCCGTGTCCCTGCAGGAGCCCTCACACAAGGCTGGGAATGCCAGGGTGAGGGGTTTAACCTGCTCTGCAGGCTTCAGGAAGGAGCTCTTGGCAGACACTGAATTTTATCCCGATCGATGCTGGTCCAGGCACAGGCTCCCCTCAGCCGTGGGAAAGCCCAAAGCCCTGCATTGCCAACAAACAGCTTCTGGAGGTGTCCTTTGGCTTCTCCTCTGGACAGGCACCTCCTTCTGTCCAAGGATGGGAGCTCCTGGCAACTTCCCTCTGTCCTGGCTGTGAAGCTCCTGCAGGAGCCCTGCAGTGGGGCCGTGCCTGCTCCTGTCCCCTGTGCTGTCCTGCAGCCCCTGGTGCCTCACCCAGCCCACCCCCAGCGCCCCCCTGCAGGCTGTGACCCCTGAGCACTGAGATCTCACAGCTCCTGGTGCTCCAGGCGTCCCCAAGGAGCTGGAGCAGCAGGGGCATTCCATGGAGCCGTGGAACGCTGGAGTGGTTTGTGTTGGACGGGACCTTGGGGCCCACCTGGTTCCGTCCCCTGCCGGGGCAGGGACACCTCCCACTATTCCACACATCCACCTCCCACGGAGGGGAGCTCAGGGCTCCCTCCAGCCCTGCAGGGATGGGAGCAGCCTGGTGTGAGGGCAGCTGTGGCTCTGTCCCTGCCCAGGCCCTGTGCTGTCCCCTGGGCTGCGGCTGGGGGACGCCGAGGGCTGGGCTGGTGGCAAAGCTCGTCCCCAGGGATGTGGCACCTGGCACCAGCAGCCACCAGGACACGGCCAAACCCGCCCTGGCGTCCCCTGCTGCCAGAGCCACACCGGGCAGGGCACTGGGTGCACTTGGACACAGGCTGGGGCATAAACAGAGTCCATCAAAATTATTAATGGTGTTTTCCTAACCTTTTTAACGAGGAGACGCTCACTCCCAACAGCGCTGCCAGTGTTGGCATCCTGGATTTTTTTTCTTTCCAAAGAGGTTTAATTGAGCTAGGTATAAATAGCCTATCAGTAAACAAGACCTTTTGGCTCTGTGAATCATGGCTAAAATATTTGAAGCCCTCCACAGCCTCTCTAATGGTGAAGAATGTGCTCATTAGGCTGGTCCAGATGCAACCCAGTGAGGAGCTCACTCTGCAGCAGATAAATCACACAGTGTTAATGTTCCCGTGCAGACACCCAGTGCTCAAAGCCCTGGCACCCCCTCCAAGGACCTTGGCACCTGGGGCTCGTTGGCCTTCCCAGATTGTCGGAGTTTCACCCCAAAATAGTTCTGACACGAGAATTGCAGGACCCGAGTTTATTTCCTTCCATTGACTCCAGCCCCTGCCTCAGAGAATCACAGAATGGCTCTAAAAATCCTGTAAACAATCCTGCACTGAAAACAAAATGGACACTGGAAAAAAGAGCAACTTTTGTTCTGAGTTTACTTCCTTGGGAATCTCTCAGCAAAGCATTTACATGACAAACATCTCTAGTTAATCTTGCCTGGGTGATGTAAGTGAATGGTCCCATCGTCCCCAGGAATGCATTTCATTTTCCCTCAGTAATCTCAATGGCATTAATTACGTCTGGTTCGGGATATGTGGAAGCGTTTGCAGCATCGGAAACTTTATTTTTAAAGTCACACTAGGCCTAAAAACATGTACGCACGTGGATTGACACCTACCCCCTCCCAAATAGCTGCCACAATTATAGAACGGGCTGGAAAGCTGGAGCCCAAACCCACAGACCAAATGCCTCCGAGGTGAAGGGCGTGGAGAGTTGCTTTGACCTGAATAATAAAACTGAAATGCCCAGGTCTAAAAATAGCCAAGAATATACTTAGGTCCAAGATTCTTCAAATTTCCTCAAAATGCAAATATGGGGATTGGAACTTTTCTTATCTCGCCTGACGCCTCTCGGAAATAGAATTGGTTGCATTTATAGCCTGCCTTTATCTGAGGCTTTCAAAACCCTCTGCTGATCTTAACTAAAACTTGGGTGCGGAGCCGTGTAAGGTTTAGAACTCTTGGCTGAGGTGAGGAAAACAACTTCATTAAGAGAAAAAAAGAGAAAGAAGAATCCTCCAAGGCTGAGAGCAGGCAGGAGAGCAGAGCCAGGTCACCTGCCCAGCCACCTGTGGGTGATTCTTCTCACCCACGGCAGCGGCATTCCCAGCTCCCCTGGGCAGGGAGCAGGGGAAGGCACACCCAGACCCAGTGTGGGCTCTGCTGATGCTCCACAGCTTCACTGCCGGCTGCATTTACATCCCCTGAGAGGGACACGCGGAGCAGCAGCAGTGAATGGGTTAATAAATCTTCCTCTCTGCTTCAGAGCAATTGCACCTACATCTACCTCTACATGTTACATCTGATATTTTATCACTTCTTCTGGGGATTTGCCAGAATAAAACTGAGCTCATGCATGCCCTGGGATGTGGCCCAGCTGCCCCTCAGGGTCAGGTGATTTTGGGGGGTGATTTTGGCATGGACATTTCCACCCCTGTGCATCTCCCCATGTGGGGCTGTGAATACACCCCGACTGTGAGGGGTGGGGAGGGTCTGCAGGGTCAGGGCTGGACACTGACAAACCTCAGCACAGCTCAGGGGCAAAGGAACTCTCAGGCCAGGAATATTTCCCGTTATTTCCAGGCCCCAAACCCATGCCAGGAGCCCTTGCTGTGTCCAGGAAATGCACCCCCAGTTCTCAGGGGTGTCAGATGTGCTGAGCTCACCCTGGTGCTGCTCATCCCCCTCTCCTCCTGACAGCAATTAGAGCCAATAAACATCTCAGCCTTAATGAATGGATTTATTATCGTTATCTTAGTGCTAAGTAAACTCTGAGATAAGAAACACAAAGATGGTCCATAATCTTAAACTGCTTATTAAATTATTATCTTTTAAGTGTTTTATAGGCTGGGGAGAGCAGCAGCAGCTCCCAAAACTGGATCCCTCAGAGGACAACGTGGTCTGGTGGAAGGTGTCCCTGCCCGTGGCAGGGGATTGGAACTGGGTGAACTTCAAGGTCCTTTCCAACCCGAACCATCCCAGGATTCTGTGACCCTGTGAAGGAAAGATTTAATGGTTGGGCTCACTGATCTTAGAGGTCTTTTCCCACCCCGATGATTCTGTGGCTCAGTGAAAGAAAGCCAAGCAGGCTGCACTCAGGGCCACAGGAAAAGGTCACATGTGAGCTGAGCCTTGTTTGTTCATAAATCCCAGGTTATATTTGCAGCCAGGAAAACCCAGGCTGAGATTGTCTTTTAGGAAAAGAGGAAAGATTGACAAAATCCCTCTTGACCGTGTCACATTCCCCTGGTGTCTAATTGCTGGTGACAGTGACCTGACGTGCCCAGCCCAGGCTGCAGTGGGATGCTGAGCTCTGCACGAGGGCTCATGGCCTCAGTTTAGGCACAGAAAGGTGAATTCTTGTGCATTACAGCATTTCAGAGGGTGTGGAACAGGGCAGGCATTAGTTCATTACTGTGGAGATCTCTGAGTGCCTTTAATTGGACAGGATTAAATGCACATCTTCCTGTGCCACTTTTAAAACACATTAAAATGTTCTTTAGTTCTCTTGCTCATTTCCAGGCACTGCACTTCCACATGCTGGGAAAGCTCCCATATTCCAATGAATCACAGGCCTTTTCTTGTCTAATCACCAGATCCCTGACCTGGCACAGCAGTAACAATTCACTTAAACTATTTGTAATGGTGGAGCAGTGTCTGTAAATCAGCCTCTCTCTGCTGACTCTGCTGCAGCTGCACAGATTTACTCCAGGTCTGGATCTGCTACGTTCATTTTTTAAACCGAACCTTTTTCTTTATTGATGTGACATCTGTGAAAGTCACAGATACGTCTGTGTGATGCCATATGAGAGGAGACAGTCCAGGGAGATATTGTTCATCAAAATCCCAGACAGTTCATTCCTGTTGATGCAGAGAAATTCCCAGAAGTGCTGCACGTCTCTCTCCCCCAGCACTGAGCCATCAGCTGTAAATCTGTGACTCCAGCCGTGGTGCCGAGTTCATTCATCCCAGGATAATTCTGCTGAAACCATCAGGAAAGTGCAGGTTTGGTCCAAACTGTGGCCCTGCCCTCTGTGGTTTGGTCTCGGGGCTGTTGAGAGCCTCTCCCTGGGTTTGTTTTCACATTCCAGCAGTGCTGGGCTTCTGTAAACCCCGAGAAAACAGACGCGGGGCTGATGCTCAGAGTATGGAAATTGCACCTTCCTGAAATCCATGGCGATCGTGGCCTGCAGAGCTGTGGGTGACACAGGGGGACACAGCGGGGACAAAGGGGGACACAGCAGGGACAAAGGGGGACACAGAAGGGCTGCTCGGAGGGAACAGTGGATGAGGATGTGCTGTCCGGCACAAGGAGCACACCCAGCGCCGTGCCCGCTCCGTGCCCGCTCCGTGCCCAGACCCATGCCCTGCTCCGTGCCCAGACCTATGCCCGTTCCGTGCCCGCCCCGTGCCCGCTCCGTGCCCGCCCCGTGCCCGCTCCGTGCCCGGCTGTGTTCCCGCGGGGCAGCCCCGGCTCCGGGGCACCGAGCGCAGCCGGGGCCGGCCGGGGAAGCGGCTCCCGCCACCTGCGGAGCCCCGCGGGAAATGCAGGAGCAGCCCGGAGCCCGTCCCGGGAAAGGACACCTCCTCCTCAGGCACACGGGCACGGGGGAAAAGCCCTCCCAGCCCAACCCAGCTGTGCCGGTGCCCGGCCCAGAGCTCTGAGTGCCACCTCCAGGAGTTCCTTGGACACTCCAGGGATGGGCGCTCCGAACTTCCCTGGGCGCCCTTTCCATGAAGAATTGTTCCCAAAATCCGCCCAGACCCTCCCCTGGCCCAGCCTGAGGCCGTTCCCTCTCCTCCTGTCCCTGTTCCCTGGAAGCAGAGCCCGACCCCCTCGGCTGTCCCCTCCTGGCAGGGACTTGTGCAGAGCCACAAGGTCCCCCCTGAGCCCCCTTTTCTCCAGGCTGAGCCCCTTTCCCAGCTCCCTGTAGGTGTTCCACACCTGCCCTAAGCTTTCCTGTGCTCCTGCACCTCCCGCGGGGCAGCCCCATTCCCGTGCTGGCAGCCCAGCCCCGAGGATGAGGAGCCACCTTCCTCCACACAAACCTCCCCGCTGCTGGCCCGTTTGAAACCGATGTTGCCTTTTTCTCCATCCATCCCTGCCCATTTCTTACCATCTCGAAAATGAAACCATCATTACATTTCGGGCAGGAATTGTTCCCTGGCAGGGTGGGCAGGCCCTGGCACAGGGTGCCCAGAGCAGCTCTGGCTGATCCCTGGCAGTGCCCAAGGCCAGGTTGGACACTGGGGCTGGAGCAGCCTGGGACAGTGGGAGGTGTCCCTGCCATGGTGGGGTGGCACTGGGTGGGATTTAACCATTCTGGTTCTGTGTCACTGCAAGTGCCAGGTGAGGACAGGAAAGCAGGAGTTTGTTCCTGTGGCAGAGCTCAGCTCCAGACCCAGCCCAGCAACACCTCGGCCACCACTACAGCAAAGCCAGGAGGAATTTATTGAATACATCCTGCCTCATTTTCTTGTCACAAATTACCAGTGTTCGCTGTTCGGTCCATCACAAAGTAATTTTGGCAGACAATTCTTGATCTGCAGTTCATTTGTAGTTCATCTTCAGAATTAATTCCTTTTTGTCGGACACATTGATGGCATATTACTGTTAATGCTTCTAATGAGGCTTCCAGCATGAGCACTCACATCTGCAATCTGAACTAGGGTTCATGGAAATATTCCTCACTAGGTTAAAATTGATTTACAAGAGAATGTCCAAGTAAATTGCTCAATATTCATGAGCTCTGGGCATAAAATACCCCTGAGCACATGTGAAAACCGCCGAAGATTTTGGGGATCCATTCCTGGCTCTCCGTGTGGGTTTCCCTTTGTCCCTGTGGTGCCACTGCTGTGTCCAGCACGAGGCAGCTGCTGCAGCTCTGGACACTGGCAGCTCCTGCCCAGCCTGCAGAGATCCCTCTGCACAAACCCAGCCCTCAGGGAGGGCTGCTCCTCCTCCCTCTGCTTCCCAAGAACATCCTGGGCTACACATTATCTCTCAGCAGACTCACTATTAACGGCTTTTAAACTTTATCTCCAATTTCTCATTAAAACTTGCCTGCATTGATGTTTTAAGCTGTTCTTTCGGAGATGTTGCCCTCTCTGTGTTGAACACAGAGTTAATGAGCAGCTCTGCTTCTGTATTGAACCTTCACTTTTCTTTGGTTCAAAACCAGAATCGATAATCCCTGATCGAGAACACGGAGTTATTAAAAACATCTTGTCTCTGGAATTTAAAGTTAATTTTGGATTTGGCAGTGGAACATAAATTATTTGGGAAGGAAAAGCTTCTCAGCGCAGTGACCCATCCGAAATAAACCCGAAGGCTGTCCATGGGAAGGGGGATTTTCTGCCTCTGCATGAGTTCAGCGTGCTGTGATGGGCAGAGCTGTGCGGGCCTCCAGAGCCCCCCGGGCAGAGCCTGCCCTCCTGTGCTGCTGGTGGGGCTGGCAGGGACAGGGTGTGCAGACACGGGGCACCAGCCTCGGCTGGGAGATGCACCAGGAGGTTGTTCTCCCACCACTTCACTTCTGTAAATATTAAATGGGCCTGACAAATATTCTCCTGGTTGCTGAGCAAATTTAGAGCTTGAAACCTTTAAGGGAAGGAAGGAAGAAAGGATGGGATGAAGGGAGGGGATGCTGACACTGGAAATTTTACCTGTTTCTTTGAACAGCAAACACATTTACTTTTGAGTTTTTATTTGCCACACGGAAAGGTAACGTGGCATCAGCCATTCTGGGCTTTGTGGCTTTTTTTGCCATTTCATTTTTTGCCCTGATTGTTTACATCTTCGTGTCACTTTATTTTTATCAGTAGTATTAATGTGTGTACCCTTGACATGGTATTTTGCAGGGCAGGAGGAGAAGTGGCCAACAATGCCCTGGTGAACAGAATTCCCCTGCCTGCCCAGCACAGGAAAAGCTCATGTCACCCTCCAGCACGTCCTGCCACCCCCTGTCCTCGGCAGAGTCCCCGTGCAGCTCCTAAAGCTCTTGGCTGAGGAGACCCCTGGTCCATCCCAGCCCCTCCACAGGGACAGGATGTTCTCACCTTCATCAGCACTGGACCTTTTCCTGCTGTGAATTCCTTTTCCTCCAGGGCACACCAATCCTGCTCTGCTGCTGCAGCCTGGAGCATCCCATTTCCTTGGAGAGGTGTCCAGGTGTAAAAGCAGGGATGGAGCCTGGCAGGGATGGAGCCCGGCAGGGCTGTCCCCAGGCTCTGATTCCCAGAAAACACTGATATCCAGGCAGCAGGAGGAAGGCAGGAGTGAAGGGGGATGGATTGTTCAGATTTATAGCTACAGACACCACAGAGGTGATAAAGAGCCAGACAGACTCGTGGGGAGATGGTATCCGTGTTTGGAACACCTGAGGAGAGTTAATCTGATCTTTTATTAAAACTCTATTGAATTTATCCATTAATAATTAACCCTGGACAAGAGCCACGTCTCTCCCTGAGCAGGTTCTGAGCACTGTGAGACACAGGAGGGGAGGTGAGAGTCTGTTCCTGCTGTTGGTGCCTGGCTGGGCTCTGTGCTCACAGCACAGCAGGATTTGGGATTTGGGAATTGCCGTCACGGAGCACGGGGTCCCTGCGGACGGTCTCTGCCTCCTGCGGGCCCTGCAATGCCTCCGGGCCAGGGCCCAGCACACCCCAACACGGATTTTGGCTCTTTAGCTCCTCGCTGCTCTCCGTGTCAGACTGCAGCCCCCCACCGGCGGGACTTGTTTATGTCACATTTTGTATTTATTTATTCTCACTACGCGTTAAATGCTAATAACAGGGACCTTGAGGACAGACTGTTGGTTCTTATTCCCTGCTCACACTTCAGTGTTTCCTCTTAGGCATTATCTAAATTAATTCTTTATTCTTTATCCAGCTGTGATCGCGGATGTTTCATGGAGGAAACCCTGGAGCAATGACCTGAGTCCTTTTTAAATCAATGAGGAAACTCCCAGAGAGTTAAACCTAAACTGATCTCTCCATAAACGCCCTCCGCAGTCTTAACCACAATTAGGGGTTGATTTACAGCCTGAGGGCTGAGGTGCTTCACCTCCTTGTGCGGCTGAATGCTGGAATTCCCGGTGTTCCCGGGGCAGGGTTGGAATTCCCGGTGTTCCCGGGGCAGGGTGGGAATTCCCGGTGTTCCCGGGGCAGGGTTGGAATTCCCGCTGTTCCCGGTGCTCCCTGTGCAGGGATGGAGTTCCCGGTGTTCTGAGCCGCTCCCGGTGCAGGGATGGAATTCCCGGTGTTTGGGAGCCGGTTCGGGTGAAGGGTTGGAATTCCCCGTTTTCCCGGTGTTCCCGGTGTTCCAGAGCCAGTCGCGGGTTGGAATTCCCGGTGTTCCCGGTGTTCGCGGTGTTCCCGGTGTCCCGGTGCCGGGTAGGAATTCCCGGTGTTCCCGGTGTTCGCGNGTGTACCCGGTGTTCCCGGTGTTCCCGGTGCCGCCCGGTCCCCGCCCGCCGGGCCGGTGGCGGTGCCGGGTCCCCAGCGCCGTCCCCGGGCACAGGGGCCCGCAGACCCCGCCGGGTGGCACTGTGACAAAGCTTTCGGTGACAAAACACCCGGTGACAAAACGTTCTCTCGGCAGCGCGCCCCGCGCCGGCCGCAGCGGCAGAAAGGGCGAGTTCCCGGATTCCCGGAGTCGGGAAAACGGGTTGGATCCGTGGGAAGTCGGTCGGTCTCTAATGGAGCCGAGGGTGCCGCGCAGGGTGTTTTAGATTTGCCCGTCCCTGCCCGTCTGCAGAGCGGCCGCAGGGCTGGCTGACACATCCCTCAACCCTGCGGAGCTGTAGGGCCGGTGGGGACAGCCGGGGCGAGCCCGGGATTGGTGAACAAACCCCCGTCACTCCGTGGGGAAAGCCGGGACACGGCTCGGGGGGAAGCGGGCGCCGCAGGCAGCGATGGACAGGCTGGGCCGCCCGGACCTGCCGTGTCCGCAGGGACGGGAACCGCGAGGGGCGGCGGGGGGACTGCCCCGAGCTGCCCTGACACACCCGAGGGCCCCTTCCAGGGCGGCTGTTGCCCGCTTTCCTCAGCGCCGAAAGCAAACCCGTTCGTCTTTAAACGCAAATCCTCTTTGAGAAGCCATCGCCTTAACGGGAGACACCCGAAAGTCACGGACACGCAGGGAGAGCGGCGGGGGATGGATGTCAGCCCCGTACAGGACCTCTCACCCACAGCATCCCCCGGACCCGGCAGATAATGCCCTGCAGGACTCTTGGAGACGAAACAAAGTAACAGCTGGTCCAGGGCACTTGAAAAATTCCATTTTAATTCCAGATCTGCTCTCCCCTAAAGCCACTGGACCGATTTGCCTCCCAGAGTTGAACTAAGCCCTTTGTTTACTTTTGGTCCTTTGAAAAGAAAAGGGAAATGAATGATGATCGTTTTCCTGAGCACCTCTTGTGGAGACCAGGTCCAGACCTGTGCAGATACCTGCCTGGCACACAGGGAATGTGATGACACTGACCCTGATCACAAATACTGTTCCAGGGTTCTGTAGGACACCTGGAAATTCCAGGTCAGTGTTACAAGGCTACGTGGCCTCGACAAGGCCTCATCATCTGGTACACCTGAACAGATTCGGTAACCTGATGGGTGGCAGTAGAGGACAACCCCCAACCCTGCTCACTTTCCATTCCCAGAGCCCCAGAAACAGAAATGTTGATGGAAATTGCTTTGTCCCCATTGCTGTGAGGTGCTCAAAGCTCAGCCCTTTGACAGGGCTTGGATGGGAGCTGCAAGCTGCACCTCCCAGGCCAGGGGATGCAAAGAGCTTTTCTGGAGAACACAAAGGCTGGAGAACACAAAGTTGTGTCAGAATCACAAAACTCTCTCAAGTCTTTGGGGAGAATGTGCACATTGCTCCGTGCTGCCAGTCACACTGTGCATGAAAGGAGATGGAGGATAAGAGGGAGACAGTTGTCCAGGAAGGGATGGGAGTGGGAAAAAAGGAAGTCTGATTGTGAGAAGCAGGACAGAGCAAGAATTATGTAAGCAGAACAGGCATAAAATGAAAATAATGAGGAAAAGGCTGGCAAAGTTTCTCAGAGCTGTGAAGTTTCTGTTTCTGTCTGCTTTTACTGCTGGTGGTTCACAGAAGGCACAGTTAAGGTGGATGTAAATCCCCCCTCCTGCCCGAACGATTCACAGCTCTGAGAAACAGCCTCCAAAGGCAGCAGCACCTGGCTGCTCCCGCACAGAGTCCCAGGGACACCAGAGTGACCCCTCTGCTTCCAGAGGCATTTCCATCGTGTGGATGGACAGCAGGGCCAGCTGGGGCTGACAGCAGATGGCTCCCAGTGACACCATCCCCATCATCCCCAGAATTGCTCAGATTGCTGCTGGGCCCTCCAGCAGTGATGCCGTATCCCTGCAGACAGCAAACCCAATGAATTTGCCTTTCCTGGCCCTTTTCCCTCCCTGCCTGGGTTTTAATGTGCCCCAGGCCATTCTCAGACCGTGCTGAGGGCAGGAGCTGCTTCAGTGCTGCTGCTGCCGCCTTTGAGCCAATATAAAAGTCATTTTCCTCGTGTCCTTTTACATCTCTCAGCCTGTGAATCTCCCCAGCTCTGCCCTGGAGAGCAGCATCCTCTTTGCCTCTGTGTTGTCAGCGCTGAGACGCCTCGTTCTGCTGCAGGGGGTTTTGCCAGGGGCCTCTCCAGGGAGGGATTTCCACTCTTGTTCCTGCAAACCACACCTGCAACAGCTGGAGAGTCCAAGGCTGAGCTCAGAGGGAGGCCCAGAGCAGCAGCAGAATGTGTCTTAGCCCAGTTCCTGTTGGCATCACCTGAAGGAAGGAACTTTGCTTAGTTCTGCTGAAATCCTGGTGGTTTCCTAAAGGCTGCAGGGACATTTGGTCTCAGGTTGGATCCTGTGCTCCCGGGCTGGGCTGGGCAGGGCTGGGCTGGGCAGGGCAGGGCTGGGCAGGGCCGGGCTGGGCAGGGTTGTGCAGGGCTGGGCAGGGCT